>BMAW01017822.1:141195-291730 GCA_019974015.1 Nephila pilipes | reverse complement strand
ATTAATCCTACTTGAACCTTACAAGAATCCAATACATGTCACCCAGTAATACAAAATATGGTTAAAAAAAAAAGAAATATCTCTCATATATAGTAGGAATGATTCTAGGTCCAATATAGAACTTTTTTTCAGGTGATGAGTAAAAAAATATATGTTTACTTCAGGAATAAAAGAGAAGCAACAAAAAGTACATGTAAAGACGTCATTCCTTAGATTTATTCTCCTAAAGCCCGTATTGTTGTCCTCTCTACTTAGTTCAGAGGTACAAATCGTGCACTAAATCAAATACCTCTCTCAATATGAAACGAGTTAGAGTTATTCAAAATAACTCGCCTCACGACTCAACTAGGAGAAAAATTTCATTCTGGAAGATAGCCAAGACATGATAGGGCACGTTGCGTACAAAAGGAGATTGGAGATGATAGATGAAGATTTGGTGGTGATGCTGATGTGCTTGAAATTTTACGATGTCTCTTTATCGTCTCGATTTTGTTTCTTCCTTTCCTGCTTCCTTTAACTCTTTGCTTTCTTTTTCTGTAGCTCTGTCTTTTACAAAAAGTGATTTTGAGAGAAGAAGCATTCTCCCTTTGATGTAATTTTTACCTTCTCCTTCCCTTTTCTAAGAGGTAATTCTTCTTTTTCCTTCCATATAACTTACTCTTGTGGTAACATCTCAGAACCGTCTGTGGAAGATTTGAATTTTTCAAAATGAAAGGTAGACATAAAATGACAAATTAACATAGAAAGATGAAGGGGGAAGAGCTTTCGCGTCATAATACTATCGTTGCCATAAGCAAAAGAATAAAAAATTTGTTATTCATTCCCTTTATCAATACTTTCTTTCGCAATGGCGTTCTTCGGAAGACTTGTCGAAAAAAGATCTTGATCACTTTTTCGTAATTGGAGCGGAGATTTTGAAAATACAATCTTATACCAAGGAACGAAGAAGAAGTTTTCTTGATAAATGAAACGCTTAATTTCATAGAGAAATGATAAATGGTTGACGGGAAAACGTCATTAATAACTTTTGAAATAAATTTTAAAAATATAAATAATAAATAAAGACATTTTGCTCCAATTCAAGTTTAAAAGCGGATATAATAAAGTAATTGTTTTTTCCTGAATTCATGGTTAATTGTCAGTGATAGAATTATCTATTAGCTTACCTCTTAGAGTACTTAAATAATTTTTTTTTTCAGAATATAAATAGCTGAAGGTAAAATTTGTAATCTTATTAAATTATCTATTGTGTGCATGTAAGATTCCTTCTTATACATTTGCATTATATTTAAAATTAAGAATTTCCCTTATGATTTATAACTTTGTTCCCTTTTTTTTACATTGATAATTCTTCAAAATTTTGAGGAGCAAAATTTTAATATTTAAAATGCAACACTTAACTTTATTTTTGGAAACGGCGGAAGACAATATTATTACATTCTTATTAAAGTTTAATATTTTTATAAATAGTAAACTATACATTACAAAATCTACTGAACAGAGAAGCTAAAATGAAGAATCAGTAATATTTTAACTACTTTCAGTAATCTTTATGCCGAAGTTACCGAATTCTTAGCCACAAAATTAAATATGCACCCAGAACAATTATTTAAATAGTTTTAACAAAAGCGTGAATTAATTGTTCGTGGCATACATTTTTCTTTTATAACACCTTACAAGTGGTATGCATTCATTTAGAAATTTTTGAGTAGCTTGGTTGGATATTTATGCAATTTTTTCTTATAACACTGTTCTTAAGCGTTCTCTGCTGTTAATAATATGCCTGGGAACAGATTTTTCCCAATGAAATCATGAGTGCCTCATCATAATCTTATCGAGAGATTGTAACGAGATAGGTAATTGCATTTTGCATACACAACAACGGTTACTCAAAAATAAAATTTAACTGTATGTTTTGATTTTTTACCTTTTTAAAACATACTATACAGCCCTTAACTTATTTTTTGAAAATAATTTAAACCACTTAGTTATAAATGATTCTTCAGTACATCAAAGTACTTCCTTTCACCCATTGGTCCGACAATAAATCTTGATATTCTTTCCCATTTGCAAGGGTACGGCCCCAAACAAGAACCAAGTTATCTCTTTGCATAACATTGAGAGAAAGGTGTTTGGAGATGAGAACTACGCCAAACGAATATCAGTTTCAAAAAATACTGAATTAACTTCCTTTACAGAACATTATAATATACTAGAGATATTGAGTCCTCGAAATACGATTTTTAGCAAATGTGAACCTTTTTATCTATTTGGAACTGAAGGAACTTCTTCTAGAGACGTAACTATTATAACTATCTTATCGTAGTATGCATCGAATTGTTTGTGTTCAAATATATCTCCCTATTGCTATAAAAGTAGATGAGGCAATTCTTACTGTACTTACCTTAGGCATTCTAACATCTAGAATGATATTTCTATAGACCATCGAACTCAGAAATAATTTTGTTCCTTTTTCAGCATTTTACAAAATGTTTTTATGCTTTTAAATAATTTTTTTTTTGCATTTATCTATGATTACGATGAACTTCCTTTGCAACATTACATAGAAATTTACCTAGGTTCTGTAGTAACAATTTTCCGAACTTCAATAAAAGTTTTAGATCTGAAATTGATTTTCACATCTGAGGTATTTTTCTTGTTCCCGTAAATCAAATTTTGGAAACAAAAAGAAACAAGACTATTACACTGAGTTTTTTAAGAAAAATTCATCATTACAATGTATTTAAAAAGTAACTTGTACATTCATATTGTTTCAAAATGAAGAATAGTTGTTTAAAATGCATCGTTTACATTTCTATGGCTTAGTTTCGTCTCGAAAAATTACATTTCCGCTCGCTTTAAACTGAACTTCCGGTTTTAAATTTGGGCTACATCTTTGCTTCAACCTACTCTAGAAACAAATACAAACCATTTTTGAAAACAAAAATACATGGGATTTAATAAAAAGTAATAAAGGAACTTTCGAAAAATTTCACGAAAACGGTGGTTTTTGGGTAGGCACATACCTTAATGTGCTCTTTATATTATTTAGTACCATTTGTAAATTAAATAGTAATCTTAACACAACAGATGAATAACATTTGTAGTCAAAATAATTTCGATCAATTTTAAAAAAAATGAAAGTACTAAAATCATCAACTATTAAATTATTAAAAAATGATTCTAAGATTTTTTTTTTAAATTTTGAAGTCTATGTATGTGAAGAAATAAAATTGGTGAAAAGCGTTTTATAACATTTTATCTGCAAAGATATAATATTAGCATAGAGCAAAACGTAATTTATTATCTAAGACGATTGTTATTTTTACTTCATTTTATTTTAAATTTCCGTCAAAAAAATTTTTTTTCTTCTTTTAAAAAGGTTTTTAAAATAGTTTAAAACTTCAGATTGAAAGCAAACGGTACACAACGGCATAGAATGAACTATGGATAAGTAACAAACGATAAAGATAAAAACTTCTATTTTACAAAAATAAAAATTTCTGTTCAATTAGGATAGAAAAAAATTAACTGGATTTTTTATAGAAAGTATCACATGAATTCTCAGAAACAATATTTTGAGGGGGAAAGCAAGTACAGATGTTTTAATCTAAAATTTTAAATTCAATTTTTCAAGTTCTCACAAATAATACACCTATGGAATCAGCGGAGTATTCTGTATTTTTAACAGAAAAAAAAATTGAATCATTTTAGCGTCTCAATGTTCTTAAATCTATAAAAAATTATATTTGAGGAAATTTCCAATTAAAATAAAACTTGCAGGATTCAAAGATGATGGGAACAGGAAGAATTCGAATAATCCAAACATCCAAATTACATATGTTTTCCTAAAACTAAGATATAAATTTTTAAAACAGTTTACTCCACGATTAAAGATTTAGCACACAAGCGTTGTTTTATTAATTACTTTTATATTACGATACATTTATTTAAATTTTTGAATTAATAAAATCAAGCGTAATTTTACTATGTGCCTGAACAAGATACTATGCATTGAAAAATCATGTTTTTCCTTCTTTCTTATTCGATGCATTCTGAGTCATTGTTAGTCGTCTAAATTAAAGTTAATACTTCATATATGCATCCCTAATGATATTCTGGGAAATTAAAATTTACTACGTTTATAAAGTTTCATATTTGATGCAATCGAAAGCGATATGCCTTAAATATTAATTAGTTGCATGATTTAAAAGGCAGGAAAGTTCAAATTAGTTAATTATATCACACTGAATAATTATGAACAGTGGAACAATAATCATATTTGAAAGTTTAAGGACTTTAATAATGAGATTAACCAAATAATTTTACCGTCGAAATGCGTCTATATTTTAATGGCTAATGCCATGATAGTTAAACCTAACTATATTTCATTTAATAATATAAGACTTTATCCCATGAACTTATTATTAACATAAAATTCAAACTCATTTACCATTTGAATGTTACAAAAGTGTTTCTTCCTCTAATTATATTTTCGAAAACTTTAGTGTTCTTTAATGAATATTCACGCGCATTTCATGATTCATCGTTTTATGTTGTGTAAAAATATGTACTTCCAAACAATGAAAAGTACATTGTAGTCATAAAAGCATACAAACGACGGATATTCTAACATGTTAATTATTATTTTGAAATAATCCAGAAACCTGGATTAAATCTGCATATTACTTAATCCATACGTACATGAATTTGTATATTGTTGCAATTGATGTTGAAATGTGTGGTTTTTCAGGAAGCCATGGATTGAAATAACTTGAAATAAAGAGAAGATAGAATTCACTCTGCTGAATTTCTACAATGTCGATCTTAGAAAGGTCAAGAAATTTTGGAAGAAAAATATATCTCTAAAGGGTAATAATGTATTCAGAAGTCCTGAAAATAAGAAATAAAAAATAAGTTTCCATCTTTATTGTTCTCAGTAATAATAAGGATTTTAAAAAAGATACCCAGGAATAATAATTAAAACTTTATGATAGAGAGGGTTACTTTAATCTTCGACTTCCTATATATATACACATATATATATATGTGTGTGTATGTATATATATATATATGTGTGTGTGTGTGTCTCTCTCTCTCTCTATATATATATATATATGTATGTGTGTCTATATTTATATATGTGTGTGTGTGTATAATTTAATGTCTTAACGAAAAAAATCATAATTATTTCTTGGTATAAGTCTATTTAATATCTTAATATATAAATATTTTATGATGCATGATTAAGCATTTTCTGACGATTCAAAGTAATCCTCTCTAAGCAGTTCGTCTCCATAATAAATACCTAGAGGTCTCCAAATCTATTATCATGTGATAATAATTCTTGCTTTATCTTCCCAAACAGGGAAAACTTCGCTGTCCTCCGACTGAGCCACTGAAGGGTACGTTGCGCCCATCGCTATGACGATGTAACTGCCTCTCTCTCGTATTATATTAATAAATACATAATTTCATATATTAAAAGTTTATTAGGTTACGATTGAAATATGAAATATTCCAAATACAAAATTTATATAATTAATTAAAATAATTATATTGATATATATATATATATATATATATACAGCATCTGACAATAAAGTTCGGTGACTAGTAACATTAACGTAGATGAAATATTGACGAAAGTTAATCTAATATCCTTCGAAACGGCCACCTCCCTTGATTATGCACCGCTGAGATCTGTTATACATGTGCTGGAAACTTTGCAAGAAGTCTTCTTTTGGGATGGATTTCAAAAGCCTTATCACGTTCCATTGGATATCAGAAATATCGTTAAATATCTTTTCTTTTCAAAGCGAATTTGAGTCATGGGAATAAAGAAGTCTGGAGAATTAAAATCTGGTGAATATTGGGTATATTATAAGGGGGAATTTGCACCACCCTTCCCCTTTTTTTTCCAGGAACTGTTTGACTATATTGGTTGTGTGACGTCGTGAACAAAAAACCATGAACCCTGTTGGGCGTACTGGGATCATATCTTGTTTAGACGTTTCATGAAACGCGTCAAAATTTCAATATACCTTGCAGCATTCATCGTCGTTCGCTCAGGTAAGAATTCCTTGTGGATAATGCCTTGACTGTCAAAAAAGGTGATGAACATCATTTTGATATGTGATTCTTCTGCTCTGACCTTTTTCCGACGACATTCCATGTTTTGCCACATCGTTTCAGGGTCGTACCTGAGGTACCAGGATTCATCCTCAGTGACAATACAGTTCAAGAAATTTGGTGTTGCATCCATCATTTCGACAAAATCCTGTGAAGCCTCTAAACGTGCCTGCTTCTTACCATCAGTCAAGTCATGTGGCACAAGACAACAACACATTTTTCTCCTCCCTAAATTCTGAGTAACGGATTTAAGGTTAATCTGTAGTTCACCAGCTATCATGCGCACAGTTAATTGACGATCTTTCGTGATCGACGATCTTATTCCTCACTTTCTCAATGGTTTCGTCACTGACAGAGTTCGTAGTCTTCCGCTACGTGGGTGGTCAGAAGCACTTTCCCGGCCTTCTCGGAAACGGGCAAACCACTCTTACACACACTACATGGACAGTGCTTGATCTTCATAAACACGTACCAGCATAGCATGAATTTCTTTCGGTGTCTTGCCAAGCTTAAAACAAAACTTTAAATTGATCTTTTGTTTGTTCTTTTTTCCAGTTCTCAGTTAAGAACCAACGCACTAAACAAGCACTTTGTAAAACGAGTCTTACACGGAACACAAACGTCAACGAACAATGGTTATCACCTGCCGTTACGCTCGTTTGTTTCACAAGTGTTGTCAGATTGGACGTTCTGACTTTATTCACCAAACCTTATAGTAAGAAGTTATGTATATATATATGATTTAATTCTTAATAATGTTAATACAATATAATTTGAAATTCTCTAATTTTCTTATTCCCCTCGATAGTTGAGAATAGATTAATGAATAAAATTGTATTTTATTTTTGTTTATAGCATCATAGTCATATTTCTCTTAAAATATCATGTATTTAATTTTTTAATTTATTATCGCCTGCGTGAATAATTTGCTGACTACATTAATTCTTTTGTAAATTTAATACTTGAATACTAATTTGACGTTTTATTGCCCTATCACTTATCTTTATTTCTTTTGCAATTTAAATTAGCGTCCTTTCAGCACTTTAAAATGTTTGCATTTTTGAAGGATTATTAAAGTTTATTTTATAAAAACAGCGAAAAAATGATTTGCAAATACTCTGATATTAGTATCAAGCTTCTTTTTTCAAAAATAATCCTTTTCGCAGTTATGTTTTTTAATGTATATACATAAATTGTTTCACGAGTTTAAATGAAAAACTACTTCTTTTCGGTTTAAAATTTAGAAATTAGTGCTTCGTATCAGGATCAGAAGTAAAAAAAAAACAAATCTTCACATGTTATTATTCTTTCTAATAAGTATGGGTCCTTTTCAAAGGCATTCGTCGCGTCATTACAAACAGTTTTGCGAGCTTCTCGTTGTTTCAAAGAGAATTTAAGGCACCATTTTTGCATGTTACAATTGGTATGTAGTGTTTACCACGCGGATTCTTTATCAATTCCAAGAAGTCTCATCAATTACAAAAATACTTAACCGACGGTCAGACCAAACCAAATGATCCTTTTTATTAGTATTGTCTATTGGTTTTGACGTGGGAGGTGGACCAGGATGTTTTTCCCAAGTTTCTTGCGAAAGTTCACAACAGTTCGTTTCTGAAATGTTGCACTTACCATTTTTCCGGCGAAAAAAAACTCTAATGGGAACGAAGGCTATGGCTATACGGATTCGTTTTCAGAAGCAGGAGGCATTGCACTTGAAAGAGAAAGCTGCACGGGAAAAAGATGTTTGCTGGTGTTTGGCGCTAGTGTACTTTTTCTGTAGCAGCGTTAGGCTTGTTATTTAATATCCACACTTAGTAAAATTAATTCTTCAAATGTTTCACAGATATACATTAATATTATTAAATAATCATCTTCACTTTATTTTTTATTTATATCAGCATTGTATTGTATATTCTTCATCGGAATGCAATATCTTTTGCTGTTTCATGTTAAAAAAAACTAATCATCAAAACTAGAAAATTGTATTACAAAATACTGAAAATTCAGAATTCTTTCAATGTGTTTCGTTAAATGCAGTAACTATAAAATTTAGCAAGATTTTTATTCAAGTATTTGAAATCCAGTTATTGTGACTAAGAAATATGATCAAATGTAAAAAATACAAATAAAATGAATACAAAATCAAATGTAAAAAAAAGAAATATATATATATTTATTTAAAGAATGTATCGTATTCTTAAATAAGAATACACTGGTACAAATTATTCTATACAGCATATCATAACTGTATTTATTATTTTTAAGAAATATTTAACAATGTTTTAACAATTCCATTGCATAAATAATTGTTATTCTTTATGTATACATAGGTCCTCTTTATATCCTACTCCTTAAATATCATGTATCTTAAATAAATGTAGATCGTTGCTAGTGAAAAAAACAAACTTAACTTTCTAGAACAGTTTGAAATAAAATTATTTTACGACCATTATATGTTACAAACACAATGTGATAATGACAGAGAAAGAAACAGATTAAGAGAAGAGACAATAAGAATTAATTACAGAGGTAATGATACACTGTTGTGTGTTAAAATGTTACCACTTAGAAGTGAAACACTGTAATTAATCGGAACAAAATTAAATTCCTAGACTGAAATTACAAGAAGGTGTAATGAAATAAATACTACAATTATACACTGAAATCTTTTCATTTGGAGTTCCGTTGAATTTTAGAAGAACAATAGTTAGTGTTCTTTGTGTAATTTTATATTGTCAATTTAAATATTTATAGATAAGTTAAATAAAAAGTATGGAGTTTAATCTCAACTCCAGACTTTACAAATCAAAATAATTCAGAACCATCAATTTGATAGGAATAATAGAAATAAAATTTTACTTTAAATTAACATAAATTAATTATTAATTTAGGACGCAAACGCAATAACAGGAAGATAGGAACATATCTCTACTTTACTGCTTAGCAAATGGTATACATATAGAAAAGGCTCTAGGACGTACTTCACTTCAGCTCATGCTTCCTTCCATAAGATTTCGAGAATAAATGTGGATTTCATCTGTCCACCATGATCGAGTGTAACCTGCTGATCAAAGTTTAACTGGATGCAGATAGTCGTTGAATGTAGGTTTACGGCCCAAGAGCTGCTCCGGCTTTTGCTCCACTGCCAGAAAGCGCGTCTCGCTACGATATTTTTTTATTAATTTCTAACAGCGGTTTATTTTTTGCCGGCGTGTCTCAGAGTTGTATAGAAAAAACAAATTGAAGTCAATTACAGATTGGTTGATTGATCAGCTGTTTATTCACAGCTCACTTAGAAGCAATTCGAGATCTATTACTGACGGACCTCGTTTTTGAACATCGAAGTGACGGATATGCCTTAAAAAAACTACTGATAAACATTTGTGCTCCGAAGAATTGTAAACACTTATCTTACGAGATTTTGTTGTTCAATCCCTAAAACATGAAATCAATGCATTTAGTATGAAAATAAATCTAATATTTCATTCGAAATTTTGATAATTCAAAATTTTCATCGCTGTAAAATTTCCCAAGTTGGAAAAAATGACTTTGAGAATGTTCAATTTAAGGGTGTTCGGAAAGTCGTATAATAAGTAAGAAAAAAAAATAATTGTGTTTGATTGTTGAAAACCATGAAGTAATTTGAAGATTTGCAGAAAATGATGTTTCCTTAACAATAAAAGGAAATCGCCTTTCAACGGTTTGTTCAATAAAGTAAGTCGGAATTTTCAAAAAAATCTATAATATCTTAAAATTTGAGTAACAATAATTGATAACAATTTGCGCTTTGAAAAAATTATCTGATCTTATTTTTTTGATTGATTGCTTATTAATGTTCCAGTTAGAAACATTACGAGGGTTATCCTCTCGACGGACCTCGCTATTTTGGAACTCGATGATGTAATACGAACGACACAGACGACGGTACCCCACTCTCCAAACCTCTATACCATCCCAACGAGAAGATATGGTGAATAAGTGAATGTAGATGTTTATGAACCAAATGTGTCTATGTTGAGCTAAACCATGCGTATATGTGATCTGGATGTAAGGAATGTGGAAGAAAAAGAGAAATAAATGGTTTATTTGGTTTTATTAACGTCACACTAGAAGCAACACAATGACTATTAGCGACGGACCTCGAAATTTTGAACCTTAGTCAAGTGACGAGGATGACACCTAGTGGGTACTCTCTCCGTTCTCTTAAATTCCACACCACGCCTACGAGAGGACTTCGATCTTCGATAGATTTTATGTGCATCAGCCCTTGACAGATTTAACATGCACTTCAAGTCTTAAGTGTCATTTAGGTTCGAACTTAAGACTCGACGAAAATGCCGGCTGCGACTCACTACTATGACCACTAGGTTACAGAGGCCACGGAAAAAAATAGTTGACATGATAAAGAGCTGAAGACAGAGAAAGATTGCCAGGGTTGCCCATTAGCAATGTCAGTCTTGTTCAGTACAAACAATAAACATCATGAGAAAGAAACTAGGTTCCCGTTTACCTAAGAAAGTTAATCCAGTGAGTAGCGCGAGGACTTGAAGGCCTATCATATTTAACGCTCGTCGGGCAAGTTATACTGCTGGTTTTGAGTGGTATCAGGATTCAAATCCACCTCTCAACAGAAGCAACTCTCTGTGAACTCTCGCCTAGACAACCCGGCTAACGTGACCTGATCTTTTTTATATTGACGTGCTTTTATGTTAATTTAACAACATTTTAATGACAATTAGAGATAGAAATAAAATTTAATCAAGGTCACTTAACGTACAATTTTGGTAAACTCCTCGCATTATAAAAGACAAGAATCTATTGGATCCATTTAATTGAAAGTGAATGAATGAAAAAATGAGGACTAAATAAGAAATTAGAATTTAGGTATGTTCATTTGGACGATAATCAATTAATATAAGCCTTTTCCATTCGATAAAATAGAGGAGGCTGGATTCTTCTCTACTGTGATATATACATCATACACATGCATATAAATCATCTGTTGTCATTTTATTTAATATTAATTTATTTTTCTAAATAAAATCTTATTGATGCACAAAGTCTTCTTTCATTACAAAAGGATTCATAAGAATAAAAGAAATATAGAATATATTCGTTTGTATTTTTTTTTTCTGATTTCATATAAATGTGTTCCAGAATTGAGTTCATAAACCTATTTAATTCGTATGAATGAAAAGAAGTAAAAGATAGATTTTTCTCCGTTTTCACTGAACTGTCATAAGGGCTAGTGCACGTTCCAGCGTTTGATCACACAAACACATCTCCTTCGCAAATATTTCGTATTTAAGTACTCTCGCGGTTTCTCTTCCATTTACAATGTCTTATTTTATACTTAATGTTTTTGTAAAACATTTCGCGATATAAAAAAGATAAATATGAACATTTTTTTTTTCAAAAATATTAGTGTCCTACTTTCTTACGCACTTATTTTATGTTTGTGCAATGCTTTCAAAATGAAAAAAAAATTAATTATGAATATTTTTTTCAAAAAATACAAGTGTTCTACCTTTTTACGCAGTTTATGAATATAGACAATTAATATAATTATAGTTATTAAAAATATTCCTATCTGATATTAAAATAAAAATCATTGATAGCGAGAGATCGTGCCTGCTAGTGGAACAGCTTCTTCAATAATTTCAGCCATTTTTTTTTTCTTTAAAAACAATGCGAGTTCGGTTCGAACTGGTCCAAACTTTCATGACCGACGAGAAATTTTACTAAAGTTCAAGGTCGATGGGACTTTACACAAGATATCGGCACATTAAAAGATTTCAATAAATTTTTAATTTTATTTTTAGCTTGCGACACCAATCCCGTAAACGAGTTTTGATTACAGTTATTTGAATGAATATGTATCTTTTTCCAATTCACAATCGTCGTTTTATTCATATAATTTTTTGCTAAAAAGTTTCTCTTTTCCAAGATAATTATAAAGAGAAAAAAATTGTTCCTCCCCTTGTAAAAGGTTTTAATCATATGAACTAGAATCAAGGAGTGCGCTGTTCAATGAAGCAATTATAAAAATGAGAATAATGGAGTGCCGGAGGCCGATTCTTCTAAAAAATTTTCTTTTATTACAAAGTAGATGAAAATGCCTGCGAGAAACAGTGCTTGCTTTACAAGATCGCCGAATTTGTTTATGATTAACTGGGGACAGTAAAAAAATGGACAGATGACAAAGACATCCTACTATTCTTCGCATAAAAATGTTCATTCATGATTCATTTGCTGGCCTCGGGCTACTAATTCCAAATTAAAAACTCGCTTCATTGCAGAAATCATGGATAAGCATTAATCGATTACAAGGGGGGGGGAATTAAGAGCATTAAGAAAAAAAATTTACTAGAAGAGCCCAAAATGTTCTTCTGTACAAATCGCTTGTTTTAGGAAAGCATCCTAATGTTTGGAATTTGCAAGTGCTTACGATCTTTGTGTGCAAAAAATGTTACAGGAAGTTCGGAAAATAATATTTTTGCGAAAAAAGAATTTTTCGGAAATAAGGGTTTTTTAATGAAAGTCTCAAAAACTTAAGGTTGTATGTATAATAACTGTATTTGGAACAATGTTATTCATTCAAAAACATCTACGGCTTTTTGAATGATTTCCATCTAATCTATGAAGATATCATTTGCGTAAAAGTATTTCAATGAAAAATAAATAATGATTTTAATGAGCAATTCATGAAAATCTGTACTATCATTTAGTTATGATTAGCGACAAATATTATTTAAATCCAATTAGGTTTTAGTCATTTAGATGCTGCTTTAGTCTTAAGACCTTAAACACCAAAGGGGATAAACCTCTAGTCCAAATTACTCGGATCAATCATTAATCTAACGTCAATAAAGGATTAGAGAAGAGATCCGTTTTGGAAAGCTCTTAACAATCGAAAAGAGCCTTATAACACTATTAAAGGTTGAAAAAGGGTGTGAAGAACTTTTTCACTTCAATAAATTGTTTGTACAATCCTGAACACGAAAAGAATATCCAAAGCCCAAACTGGAGAAAAACAGAAGATAATTAAATATAACCAGTCGAAAAAAGAAGCAAATATTGATAGAAATAATACCCCATAAGCTAAGTTCTCAACGTTTTATTACAACAAATAATATTAATAGAAATACATAATAATGACATAAGATCGAAATAAGTAAATCAAGATTAGACTTCGTTATTAAATCAACACAGCTTATTAAGCAATTGGTAGAACATGAGTGTATCTATATTGCTGCATATCAAGTACAAGTATATTCTGAGTAACCTACAAGAAGTCATAAGTCCTTATATACACAAAGCATATTAAGATTTGTGATGAAAAAGATCACATGACATCTCTGAGGTCCACTTGTTCGCCATCATCGGTGAGTAAACCACATTTAACTCGCTTTACCGCTTCCTTATAACAATGAGACCTGGATATTATCGGATAGCCAAAGCTCCAGTCAACATTTATCTAATCGGTAAACAGCTCGAAATAAATCCAGTGTGGCTATTTTAAATAAAATGAAAATAAATTTTTTTGATTTATTCATTGTGAACTGAAGCACTCAGAAGTAATACAAGGGCTATAGGCGACAGACCATGCAATTTTGATCCTCTATTAAGTAATGATGATGTCACCACCCTTTACAAACTTCCACACCACGACTTAGCATTTGGACAAATTTAACGTGTATTAACTCCGATACACGGTGTTCGTTATTACCATCAAGGCTGGAGCCCAGGACTGAAAGGAAACAATGACGGACGTGAGTACGCGACCATAACCAATAGACTACAGCGATCACTGAAACGTACTTTGTTGTCCCAATAGATTCTTCTACAATGGATGCATTATCATGTTTAATTATAGACTGCAGACATATTAGGTAAGAAGTGACGTAAAAAGTATCTCATTCCACACAAAATCTATTACATTTCAATTCAAAACAACAACAAAATAAATTCTTATATAAAAGTATTTATAACATTTACAAAGTTATTTGAGAAACCCTGATGGCTGTAAAAATTATCGTTCGTTCAGAAGTCTCATTCCTTAATCGAATGACTTATGGATCTTTATTTTTTGATAAAATGATACGGCACACATATACAAACATACATATAAAACTGAAACAAACTATTTATAATTTCCAAAACATCGTTGCATAGATCATCTACTCAAACATTTAGAAATAAAAAAAAAATAATAAAAAAAATCCATGGGCATACTCTCAATGGAGCCATAAAAACAGGTTGGGAGAATAGTGTCAAAGGCAACTGATACGTGGTTTCCCACGATCATTGTAGAGCGGTTCTCATTTTTTTGGAAAAGTTCTCTTGACCCATTTGATTTCACAAATGAGGGAATTGTTTAATAATCCATAGAAATGTAACCAGTTCATACGAGACAAAAGAACTTTCTGGTGACCCTTTCTCTCTCCTGGGGACTCATATGAATAAGGTTTCACTCCAAGATTGGTACACACTTCTCACAGACATACACGAGACACATACACAACAGAAACATCCTTGCACTCTTCATGAAAATTTAACTTTACATCACCAAGAAACGAAACATCCACTATTTTCCAGGTCAATTTGAATAATTTCTCCCTTCTAAAATCTACGCGAATTTCCGTTAAATGTTAAATCTATTACAGTTAATTAAATTCAATAAACTAATAGATACACCAAATATTATTTTATTAAATGCTTATTATTTGAAAAATATTCATAATTAATTTAGTTTACTTTTATCTTTGATGTGAGCTTCCTCACTCTCTCTGTACGGATCATTTGACATTTTTATATACTGGTGTGCAAAAATTAAGCAACAATATAATTTTTAATGAATTAGCATTGAAATTGCAGAAAAGGGATTATTTCGATCAGTACAATGATCACGCAATTCAGTAGAGAGCTGATGCGCATGCAAATGTCAAGAACAAAACGTCATAGGCGCCTCGAGTGTACGCAAAACGTGTGATGTTGGCTTGAGCAGGTCAAGACTATAATAAAAGGAAGAACAGGAGCTGAATTAAAGACATTCGCTGCACGCACTCGTGAAATGACTAGAAGAAATCACCTAGATGACTTTACATGTGGAAGAATGATCGGAAAGCTGGAGCAGGAGCTAAGTTTGTCTAGTGTTCAGAAAGAACAAAAGTTTCATTTCACAGCTGTTAGAAAAGTTGATGGGAACCGCCCTAGAAAACCATTGCAATTGATGACCGATATATCGTTCTGCAGGAGAAAAGAACCCGATAACAATCAGCAAGTGCCATTGCTTAGCCACTATGTACTTTTCAAATGTCGCGATTACTGTGGCTTAACACCTTCACAAAGGTGCCTATTCACTCGCAATCCTGAACGTTGCATCCCTTTGAAAGTTAATAATCTGCAGCACCGTATAGAGTGGTATAAGGAGCACAAAAATGGAGTAGTGTCCTCTTTACGGATGAGAGCCGTTTTAGTGCCACAAGTGATTCTCAACTCCAGTTGATTTAGAGAGATATCAAGACACGGTTTCATCCCAGTAATATCATGGAAAGCGACCGTTACGGTGATCCTGGAGTTGTCGTCTGGGTTGGCATTATTCTGACAGGGTGGAGTAAACTCCACGTTTTCTACAAATGTTCTGTAACCCGAGATCTCTATTGCAAGGAGGGAATTCTTACTCACGTGCGTCTGTTCCGAGGTGCTATTGGACCAGACTTCGTTTTCATGGATGACAATGCGTGACCACACAGGAGTGCTGATGTTCAGTAGCTACTCGAAATTGAAGATATCACTCAAATCGATTGGACAGCGTTCTCCCCCGATTTAAATCTCATAGAACATATGTAGGATGCCTTTGGGAAAACGCCTTGTGGCATGATTACAACCATTGGGGATCACTCTTCAACTAAAACAGAATCTGATTGAGGAATGGGCACTGTTACCTCTAGAACTGTTATGCATTCTGGTGCTGAGTATAGAGAGATAGTGCGAAGCAACCATTGGAATAAGGAGAGGATATATCACATACTAAGGAACATCTGCTTGTTGTTCTTCGTCTTGGATAGACAATCCTGTGTAACGATACTATGAGTTCAATAAAGCCTTTTTCTGTTTGATTCCATACTATATGCATTGTATTCCTTTTTGCGCAACTATTATTTCGTCGTCGTTTAAGTACAAAATACTGTCTATCATTTCTGAATTTCATGATTCTCAGATAATTTCTCGTGGAGTTTGGGCAATGAAGGCACCTTGTGCTTACGTTTTGCATACTAGTGTAATTTCTTACAACAACATTCACAATTTTATTATAATAAATAATCAGAGTGACCAAACTGCCCAAGCATAACAAAATTGGTGCATGTTAATTATCGGTTCTACCAGATTTCTAATTTATGAAGCCACTTTTAAAATTAAAATTTTAAAGCAGAACCATCTGGACCCCATTTTTGTGTGCACTAGTACCAAGATGTAAGTCCAATCGGTTCCCTGGTCTGTCATGAGGACAGACAGGAGCAATCGACTTTGACTTCCTTCTTCAGTGGAAATCTGTGACGTATTCATATGGAAATATACCTTTTTTAATCTACATCAAGTATTTCAAGCTAATCGTGTTTATATACTCGATTGTTTAAGGCTCTTCCGCCAGTTCATTAAAATATTTGAATAGACTGAAACTATTCTTCCCTGTCTTTGGGGGCGTTCAACACTATTATTTTAACATTAAATCCTTTAATCCTATACCCTATCAACGGCAGAAAACACACAATACAAGGTTATCAAAATATCTGAAATGTGGAGCCAAATCCAGTAATATTTTTTCTTATGTAAAACTTTTATTATTCCTCTAAACTACAAGCAAATGTTATAAGAAGAGCCGAGGGGTTATAGTAATCAAAGTGTGTAACTGCGAACACTGCCAACCCAGCTTCGAATCCTGATGATTTTAGAATGGGTAACTGGTCATGGGTAAGCTCAGCGCTTCCTCTCTCCGAAGTCAATAAATGAGAACTAAGTTCACATGGGAAATTAATTAAGGGTCTAGCTTCATTTTAGCCAATAGGATTATACACTAGCTAGTAATTAGAATCCCAGGCCCAAGGACTACAAAAACGGAAATGGGCGCCAACTGATGGGACTTTGAGGCTTGGGCAGATTTTTAACTCGCTGAAAATCACTGAAGTTTGTATGCAAACAAGAAATTGCCTTTTCTTTTGTTTTTTGCTTTTTGAAAAAAATAATAAGTGTTTGTGAGATAGCAGGAAGAAGTTTACATTCAACAGAATGAAATCAAACGAAATAACGCAATAAAGTAAGGGAGAATCTCACAAGTGTAGCGAAGTTATAGTTAACAGGAAGTTTAACAATCCAATGAAAAGGAAGACTGAAGAAAGCAATGAATACTTTAAATTCAAATGATTACTTCTGAACGTGATAGCTTTATGGTCATAGTCATGGATTCACGGACGGTGGTTTTCGTCGAGTCGTGGTTTCGAGCCTTGATGCCACTAAAGATCTGCCGACAAGTCGTTGCTCAAAGTCTTTTCGTCGACATAGTGTGGAAGTTTGGAGAGGGAGGTGTGGTCCACGTCACATGATTGAGGCTAAGAAAATTACGAGGTCCGTCGCCAATAGCTCTCCTGCCGACGAGGAGTGTGACATTCCTAAAACAAATCAATCATTTATTCCAGCTATGGTCTGGTCCGATAGCTTCCAAATTACCTAAAAAGCGCTGTATTTATTAGTTTAGGAATCATATTTATAGACAACAATCTAATAAGATCAGAATGAAATGGAAAAAGATTTATAGTGGTTTTGTAATGTCACAATTAAAACTATGTTATGTGATGATGCCTCAATGCTTTATGATATTAAATATACAATCGAAACAGGAAATTTAAAAATATTTTCTTTGTATCATGAGTATTTCAGGATTAAAATAACAATTTGAAAAGTAATTCGTTATGAATATAATTCTCTAAATACAAAATTGATTTTCTTTTTTTATTAAAAGAACATGTGATTCTTGGAGTTTCAATTACATATGATCACGTTAGACAGTAAAAATAATCTTAAATTACATTTAATAAAACTGTCTCGAAACAAAAAACAAACTAGAAAGTGTAAAACTTAATTTAGATCTGAATGAGTAAAAAGATATAAACGTATTCAAAATTTTATTATACTTACATAATTTATTAATCGAATTAGCTATTCAAAAGCGAAACTTTATATGTAGCTTGTGCGTGCGAACTTAATTTAATCATTAATATTTAATACTTAATCTTATATTCTGGCGTAAAAGTTCCAGGAAGATAAAATATTAAATTAAAGTAAATTTAACTGAGAAAATAAATATGTATTACAATGTGTTTATATATAATAGACTAACGGCTCTCCCATTCAAATTTGATAAATTAATCATCAAATTTAGCTTCATTTTTATTTCTGACATGTGCTGAATTGTTAAAATTTGTTAGTTTACTTTAATATTTTGGAGAGATTTGTTATTTCGCCAAAAATGTTTTATATCATAAGAAATTAATAAGTATTTTTCATCTTACATTAAAAGCACCAGTAACTGAGTATTAGAGATATATTTCAGATTTGTGTTTTTACAGTGTTTCCAAGATTTAGGATTCAAAGGACCATTGCAATTTACGCAAACATATTAGTGATTTTGTTTTCAAATCGGATGGTCCTAAAAATATACCAATTTTGGTCTTCACTTATAACAAAGATATTGTGGTTTATATAGTGAAATATTATTGTTAAAAGAAATAAATTAAATTTTAAGTTGCAGAAGAAAACCTTTAATATACATAAAAATATCTATTGCTCGCAAAATATTTAATGTCGATTTGAGTGCTAGGTAAAACAACTTGGAGAAACAGCTATTTTCTGCCTATAAAATATATATCACAGAATTCCTCCACCTTACCCAATGGCTGCAATTGCCCAGTGGACACAGTCAAGGACTAGCGACCAGCAGTTTACGTGGAGTCAAGGACTCGAGCCTTATTGGCTCTGAACACCAACCGTGTAGCCGGAGCTGATGCGTGTTAAATCTGTAGAGGCTCACAAAGTCTCCTTGTTGGTGTGGTGTGGAAGTTTGGAGACAGAAGAGCCAGTACAAGTATCCTCCTCGTCACTTGACAGAGGTTCAAATTTACGCGGAGCGGCTCCAATAACCTCATGTTGCTACTAGTGTGTCATATATCCCAATGTCCCAAATAGTGTTTACATAGTTCTTACCATTTAGTTTTCCGAGACGAGCTTTCGGCAGTTGGATTTGCAGTATTGTGTTCCGTCTTTCATGACTTCAATGTTTCTATTTACCCTGATAGTTTTTTCGTCAATGTTTCTGCTGCTGAACACGAGAAATAAATCAGCTTTTATTAATACCGTTAAAAAAACAATTACCAACATATTCTGATTTTTACAACTTACACTGGGGGGTTCGGGCTCATGTCGGAGATTATTACAACGAAACCACCAAATCATTTGCATAACTCCCTGTCGCTGACGGTGAGAAAATGAATGCCCATGCCCTTTGATTTCTTATAGTAAAGCTTCGTTCTGACTGGGAGGTCTGGTGGTCAACTTTTAATACCGGTATTCGGGTTCAGTCCTTAATAAGAAACCAAATCTGAGTTCTTATACAAATTCTAGTTTTATTTTTTACTCGCTTTTTATCTAGTAATGGTCCCTTCATTTGTTATTTGACTCGTTTTCGTTTGAAAAATACGAATTTATGCTCTCGTGGCTCTATTGGATATGCTTACCACTACATTTTTCTCTTGTTTCTTTACAAGAGATTTTCATTTAAACTTTTCTAGTGCTGAAACGAAAATCGATTTGTCTGATGTCCGTGTGTGAAAATCCTTAATTGTATTTTATGGCTCGAATATTAAATCCTTACGGCTCCAAAAATTACCCAACAAATTTCTTGATTTTTTATTACATTTTTTAACAATTCAATTTCCCTTTTTCTGTGGTTATAAATGCATACCTTGTAAATATGAACATACATATTTTTTTGTCTTAAGCTTCATTTTTGTTCACGAATTTATGTAAGCTTTTTGCATTGTACCATTTAGCTTATGATACATCTTATTTCTGCAAGAAAATTCCTACTGTTTTAGTTTTTGTTCCTGTCATATACATTTTCTGCTCTATAAATATATGGTAAGCCTTATTTACTTTTGATTTTGAAATTATTTAATATCTTATCTTGTTTTATCAATAAAGGCTTAATGGGGGGGGGTAATTGTCTCCCATGGAACCACTTTGTTGCTCTAAACTCCTTGAGTATTCTGCAGATATCCCTCGTGTTGATTCTAATGTGATATGAATAAAATCACAACCAATTAAAACTTCCTACCTAACCCCTCTCATCGAGTTTTTATTCGAAATTCCATCCCCATTTCATTCTAAGGGCGCACACAAGCAGCACTATCAAACATTCGATCAACAATCTTAATAAATATTCGAACAATAAACCAATGTTTTTTCCCATTGATACTACGAACTGGAAGGACTGATTCATTGGATTTATTAATGTCGCACTAGAAGCAACTTGAGAGCTATTGACGATGGACCTCGTAATTTTGAACTTCGGTCAAATGACGATTGAACGACAAGAATTTATAAAAATGAATATAGATCATTTAATTTATATAAAACAGATCTATATTTATTCATTCCAATTTGTAACAACTGGACTTTCTAAGTGCTATTGTAATTTTAGAAGAAATACTTCAGCAATTTTTTGATAAATTGTTCAAATGTACAGTGATGTAATTGTGTGCACGGAAAGCCACTGTAATTTAGTTCTTAAAATATTAATAATCTACTGAAGGCATTCTAAATTAATTTATCTGATTTTAAACGATTAAAATTAGAATTAATAATCTATGCTTTAGTCAGTTTGACAGAAATGAAATTTTATGAGTACAAATTGAAAAAATAAAAACAATTAAATGATTGAAGAGTAATAGTTAAAATATAAATTTATTTTTTTAAAAAAAAATACTTATAAACATGGTTCAAATATTTATTTGAGGTTTTCATTCAAACTTAATACCTTTCTTAACATAATTCTTATACTTTTAATTTAAAGTAACATTCATCTATCAGTAACATTCATTTTCAGTAACATTAACCTGTCTTAAAGATAGGGATTTGGGTACCATTTGGTGAGTTGCCGATAAACCTGGCGTAAAATTTAATTATTTAAATAATTAGTTTTAATCAATTAATTTTACTAATTATAATTAAGTTATTGTATTATCATACAAAACAATCGTGTACAGAAAATTGCAGCTCCACTAAGGGCTTTAAAATGTGAGAAAAAGCTTTTAAAATTTTGACCTAGACGTATATTGTGAGTTAAAAAACCCATTAAAGAAGGACACTAGAGTGCCTCATTCGTATTTTCATTTCTAATTCCCCATTTTCCATCCATAGCACGGGTACTTATGAAACCACCGTTATGTGATTCCTGTTTCATTAACGTCCATCAATCTTATCTAATACATCAAAAGCACTTTATAATATCAAAATTTTAATATATCATTTAAAAAGAAAATCAACTATATTCTACCAGAGACATTAAAATAATTTTACTATTTTGAAAATAGCTTTCAATTTATACTGAATTCCTTTTTTACAAAGAGAAATACGAATGTCTTTCTCTTTAAATGTATTCATATCTAAAAGCTTTCAGACTTGATTAATTTCTGGATATTAAAAGACCATATTAAAACGTAAAACCATTATGAAAGAGTTCTTAAGCTTATAATCAGACTTTCTGCGAATCGTTCAATGTATCACTTTTAATAATAATTTTGATTATAACGAGAATGAAAATTTATTCAT
Organism: Nephila pilipes; assembly: GCA_019974015.1. NCBI lineage: Eukaryota > Metazoa > Arthropoda > Arachnida > Araneae > Nephilidae > Nephila > Nephila pilipes. The sequence continues at coordinate 269,713 of BMAW01017822.1, read as the reverse complement.
ATTTGAATACTAAGATAAGATGAGAGAATATATTATAAGATAAAATTCTCTTATATGATAACAAAGAAATAATAAATTATAATTGCCTTTATTCCAAGAAGTGAAATTAAAAATATTTTTGAGTTAAAAGCACTAACTTTTACTAGATTTATAAGTAGTATTATATTTTATGGTTTTCTGTCTTTGGCGGAAATACTAAGAAATTACAGAATATTTATTGCTTTAGTAAAAGTCATTTCAATAATGTACCACATTCTGAAAGCTGCAGTTTCCTTTGAGATATAATTTAAGGTATTGTGAAGAAATATTTTAATAATTTCCTGAAAATAGAAGCAAATTTTTCTCTTGAATTAAAAAGCACAATTAATTTGCTTGCATTACATTTTAATTATGAACCTCTCTGATTTTATTTCTGTATTAATTATATGTCTTATGAATAAAAACTGTAAGAATTTTTACAAATTGTATTTCAAAATCTAAAAGATGAAAAACTATGTAACCCATATATCTTACATTCTGAAAGTATAATTGAGAGAGAGGAAAGGCTTTTTAACTCTTTCACGCAGGTGCATATCTCACCCGCGACTCGCACTGATAAATTTCATCAGGCGGTGTGCACTACTGATAGCCCACATAGGAATGTTTCGTTTAGGGGTGTGTGCCATCAATAATTTAGTTCATTAGTTAGGAAAATTTCCATTTACTTGAAAAAATTAAAATAACAGAAATTTAACGAATATTAATTAAAAACGAGTAGAATTCATTTTATTTTAATCAATATTACAAAAATAACATATATATAATAAACTCAATGTTATAAGCAAAACAAAATTCATATTACAATTCAAAATTAAAGTTAGTTAAAATATATTAGCTTTACTAATAAGACTAAGACTAAGACTAAGTGCACAATATACACCAAACCATATGACAGCAATAGTGGTAAATTAAAAAAGGAGCATCAATGGCTATCATTGCAATAAAATTTCATTTTTTTTTTTAATTTGGCGTCTGTCTATAATGCAAAGCATTCGTAGAATAGCCGTCCATGGAAGAGAAACATGAATTGCAGCGACGGCGCGATCGTGCGAATCATATCCATCTTCTAAAATTTAACTTCAAATATCAGAAAAGATAATTATGATTTAATTAACTTATAGCAAATTTCCCTATTGCAATGTTTTCGAAACAAATACAATAAATGCTTTCAACATTAACTGTTTTCAATTAATTGCTGCCTTAAAAATTATTCATACATGGGAAGCAGAAATAAATATTTCACATATCGAAAGATTAGAATATCACATCTTTGAGCCTTTTATGGAATGTATAGCAGAGAATTAACCATTTCTATGAATACATATATTAGTTTATTGTTTATTATCATCGCACTGAGAAGCAACACCAAGAATATTGACGACGGACCTCTAATAATTTAGAGCCTTGTTAAAAGTAACAAGGAAGACACTTCAACAGGTACCCCCTTTCCAATGCCTCCTCAACGGCAGAACATGGAGTTTCGACAGAATTAACGTGTTTCAGAGCAGCTATAATGGCCTCAAGTCTTGAACCCATGATTACACGGGAACATTTCTAGCCGCGAATTTGCCACTAGGTTTACCACTAGTGCTTGCTTATGACCACTAGGTTTTCGCGGCCCCCTGAAACAAGGAATTTACTATCAATAAAACGTAATGTTTCAACCCTTGTTTACTGAAAATTTCCTTGTTGAGAATAGAGTTTTTTATAGAACGTTCTTAGAAGGGAAAAATGAAGTTAACGAAATGAAAGGAAAGCTTTAGTACCAGATAAAAATTTTAAAAAATTTCTATCTCTTTGTTGACTTCGACTGATTAACTCTGTGCGTTGTTTTTGAAAATATGACGGAAGAATAGAAACATTCCTAAAAGAACCGCTTTTACAGATTACAGGGACGAAATTGAGTTTTTAAAACCAGTATTTGTATTTCATAAAACATAATGCATCATGAAAATCATGCCAAAAGAATTATTTCTTAGGTACAAATTTAACGATGAAAATTCTTTTTCACGTGTTAAAGTGGTCGTATATATAAATAAAATAGTTATTGTAATAATGAAATAGTACTTAATGACTTATGATTTTCTTCTTAGCAGTTGAAATTTTGTAATTCATTTGATGAGTTTATTCTACATAATAATTAATGTTAAATATTTATGTTTATAAATATATTCGTGAAATTTCAAATGTTGCATAAGATACAGTGCTATATTTCGAGCATATTTAAAGAATTTTAATCAGATGATCAGTAATTGTATAAAGTTTCAATATGACAGAAAATAAACTTAAGTCCTTTTTCATTAAGAAGGTTTAATTTTCGATAAAAATCTGCGAGTTCTTTGAAGTATCAATTTCATGTTGGGTATTGTTTTTACCAGAAAGGATCTAATATAAACGAAGCTTTTTTTTAAAGGATCTTCTCAGAAATACAGGTTACCAATATTACACTCTATTTTTCTATGCATCCTCCTTTAAGACGTACAACTTTTTTCTAAATTATTGGGAGTTTTTTTTTTTAATAAATAATTACCGTATGATAAAAAGAAGTCGAGCTTAGTCAATAGTGTACTAACGTTTCTACTTCACGCCATGAACATATTTATCCTCCCAACGCTTCTTTGATGATTCGGCGGAAGGAATGTCTTGTCATGGGATTCTTTCTACTCCATGGAGGAGGAGTAGGTCTGTTGAACTGGAGTGACATGGTCGATTCGAAATTTCTATCCGTCGGTCTGGACAAAACCCTTCCAATAACTATTTCAAATGCTTTTATCAACTAGATCAAAAGGAATTCCCTCTCGGGCTAGTTATTAAGGTGTTTAAATTTATATCATCATTGTTGAAGAAGGCTGCTACATACTTTTCCTCCAGTACCATCGTGATGATAGGAAGAGGAACATTTAAAACTATATAAATATTTGAAATATTTGATGGTGATGGAATAAACAAAAGTAAGGTTCGTGGAAATAGTTATTTTATTTTATAAGTTTTAAATTGATGATATTCAAAGCAGAGTTATATTCTTACGAATAGCGGTATTACCATTTCTGTAAAGCCAATAGAAAGCTTTTTTCTGAATTCCTCAAAACCATTATTAAATTTTTATACATAAGATATGATAATTATGAAACCAAATTTCAGAAGCATACAGTTTCTGAAAGAAAAAAAATATTTATATTTTTTATCAAGTTTTCTTCGGATATCTGCTTTTAATCTATATCTTAATTACAAATAATGTATTTCATAAAAAGATGTAGACATTTTATGTACTGATTATCTGGTTTATAACACATTACATAAAACCTCATTTTCATATGTTTGTTTGAGTAATATTTATAATGTAAATGTGAATCCTCTATTTTTTAATGTTGTACATTCATATATACTATATACAGAACTATCGAAAAAAATTTAGGTGTACTGTAAATGTTACAGAAATGGAACTACAGTCAACAGTTTTCGCCGTGAAATGCGTATGTGTTACTGCCTTCTTTAGGTGATAGATGGAGTACAGTTGAGAATGGTTTATGAGATCTTACAAAATATAAGGCGCCAATTTTCCCAACAAAAGTCGATAAATATGCATCTCTATATTTATTTAAAGTTTCGATATATTATTATATTATATGGAACAGAGAACAAATTTTGAAGAGCTGCTCAAAAGTTATACACAAAAGTGTGATTTCCTTCCTAAAACATATTTTTCAATGAAATATATGTATGGACGAGAAACAATGCGTATAGAAATTCAAGACAGGAAGCGTGTGTTAATGTTAGTTTGGGCGACTTCTCGTTCGGTTGTTTACTGTCAAAACAGATTGATTAATCTTTTAGCGGGAAACTCTCTATATCAACGTCAAAGGTCGCGCAAGTGGGCCTGACACTCACTTTATTGCAAAAAGATAATTTTTAAGAATTTTATTCGTAAAATTATATGTAATCAATTAATAGTCAATAAGTGTGATTTACATAAACTAGTGTTATTTATATTTTGATATTATTCCTTTATTTAAAGGAAGAAAAAAGCAATGTAAATAGAAATCATAAAAATAATTCGGAATGTCTAAAGAAATGTTAACGTACAAATAAAATAATTGAAATTGAGGATATCTTTACTGAGCTATTTGAATTTGTTATACTTTGTTATATGAAGTTGTAAACTCGGTATGGAAATTTAAAAAAAAAGGTATCTAAATCTAAATATATAGAAAAGAAGAAATTAGTTTTTAAACTCATTGAATTCCAGAGTTACAGCATGAGCAAAAGTGCGTACAGTGTACCAAATTTACAAATTTCTGGCAAATTTCACAGCTGATTCTTGTGGTTAGAGTGCGTTTTTTTTGGCCGGTCTTGTATTTTTTTCCCTGACGTTGTTTCTTCTACTCTTTCTATGCATATAGTTCTGTCTTTCCTTTTAAATCTTTATTTTTCAGCTCACTTTGCAGAGAGCTAGGGTCTCTTCGGTCAACGTTTCGTTTCTTTTCAGATATATGCTATCACAGTCGCTTCCTTGTAACAAGGAAATTATATTGATAAGAGTCCACTAATTTTGACGTGAGATGACTCCAATTGTTTGTTTCGATACCATTATTAACTCTGTTAGCAGTAACGTTTCAAAGTAGCTATATGCATATGTGTTTGCAGGCCAAAAGTTGAGTTTTTTTCTCACTTACCCTCTATTTTCAACATTACCACAGACATCTGAATGAGCTTGCGAATTTAAAGCAAACAGTGGCGGCACCGATCGTTTAAGATGTCTTCTTTTATTACACTCTTATGTTGCGCGTGTAGTTCCTTTTGGGACCATTGTCTCACACTGTACATAAATGTTGGATTTTTCAAGGATTTTGCTGGATTGATACTTTCACACTCTTTCTCTTGTTGCTTGTTAGGAATTGTCTTTACAAAATATTAATTAATTAGCTTACTTTTCAAAGAAATTTGTATTAATTTTATTCAATAAGATTTGATTTTTAATTTGCTTCCTTCAATTTACTTAAAAATTATTCTTTTATTACTTCTACTTTGTAAAGATTTGTTTCTAAGTTTCTGGGGACCAGGGTAGCCTAGTGGTCATGGTCGCGGGCCCTCGGCCGGCGTTGTTTTTGACGTGTCGTGGGTTCGCCTCCTAAAACCATTAAGGACCCACAGGTTAGTGGGGTTGATATAAGTTAATGTACCACAAGTAATGGTACCACATGTTCTCGTTGCACAGTGGGGAAGTTTAGAGTAGGATGTGCAGCTCAGTTGCCTTTCGCGTTACTTAACCGATGTTCAAAATTAAGAGATCCGTCACCAAAGCCCTTCTGTAGCTTCTTAATGGGATGTAAAAAACAATCATAATTTTTTTTTATTTCTGTTGCCTACAAGAGTGCTGTCTATCTTCTTTTGTATCCAATGATGTAGCTCACAAAACTTTTCTTTTTGGCTGTTCGATCCTCTTCCACTTTCTGAGGATTTGGTTTTATAATCTTTATATTTTTCAATTAACGTTTCTATCTATTCTTGAATGTAATTATTATATAAACTTGAATTTTGTTTTTTAGCAAAGGAACGTATTAAGTGTCTGGAAGCATGTACGTATCTAGAAAGCGGTGAACATGCTTGTTGGAAGCTGACTGTGAATGATATTCGCGAAAGAAATTATCCTCGTCTTTGGCTCACTCTATTTCATAAGTCACCACAAGTTCAATACTTGCAAACTTTCAGTTGAAAAAGGGGAAAAAAAATAATTTGAATTATGGGCCGGAATATATGAGTGATATTCCGAAAGTAAATTTCGTCAATTTTTTTGAATAAGCATATAGTACACCAGATGACAGACACAAGAGCGAAGAATCCCCCCCCCCCCCATTGCTGGCTCGACGACGGAAGTAGCATTAGCGGAGGAGGAATGACGCATGCTCAGTGTGACGAAGGATAGAGAGTCGCAGCACATCAGCGCACCCTAGAAGAAATTGACAACATGATCGACAATGGAAGTGCGTACTGTTATCCGTTAAGAATGGGCACACGGGAATAGCCCTCCATGAACACCTACAGATATGTTAGTGTATGATGAACAGACCAAGTCTCGCCAAATGGTTGGACGTTGGTGTTGCATGTTCAATGAAGGAAGTTAGAGTGTGGACGAAGTGGGCATTCCTCCACATCTACGAATGAAAACAACACTTTCTAGTGTACGGGACATGATGTTAGCGAATAGGCGCACAGCAGTGTCAGACATGGCGTGTATACTGCGTATTGGTGGGGCTCAGATCCATCCGAAACAACACTGAGGCGGAGAAGACAGTACGACAACTCCTAGTATATCAGGGCACTCAGTTTTGCCCGAGTGGTTTCTCCAAACTGATTGCCCACTAAGACAAACATCTCATTGTCGATTGCGACTATGGTGAAAAATATTGTAAGATGAATAGTTTATGATGACATGGTTTAATTTTTATGCAATAAATTGTCTTTGTGAAAAAAATGACGAAACAAATTTTCGGAACATTTAACATTTTCGTCTCGTATATTTAAATATTACCAAATAAAAACGTTTGCCCCTTATAGTGTTAATCATGGGGGTGAAACGAGCAGTTGAATCTTCTTGGGCTAAATTTCACTAATCCTCATCAAAACTCTATTCTTGTAAGTAGTTTTTCTTTATCCGTGTAAGTAATAATAGTAAATCGTTTTACAATTATAACAAAAATTTACCTGAGCAATCGCTAGTATCTTTAAAGTACAAATGGTGGATATCTGATGCCTAATTCATTCCTTGAAATCCAACGAGGGCTGTAAGTTGGTCAAAGTGAGGGGTAGAATACCCAATTCTAAGCATTTTTAAGTTGGTTGGTTGATTTAATGAAGTCTTTGGCTCCGTGTCCTCATGGGACATGTGCTAAATTCAAGATGATTCAATCTGTATAATAGAGGTACTCTTAGCTCTACATGAACTAAAGATATTACTGAAAAAGATTAACTAAATTAAACTCGAGCTATCTCGTATCTAAGCATGATTTATGGCAGCTTAAAATAATATCCACAGATGCTTAGTACCATATGACAACGATTTCTCGTTTTCGAACTAAACAAATATTCAATTCAATCCATGCATATTGAGCCAATATATTCTTTGTGAGGCAGCTCAGAACCAGTAAGTGAAAGTGTTTCGGTAAATTAAAGCAGGAAATATACTCGTCTTTTCATTAGGACGCACTCATACAACAGCAAAAGAGCACACAATTTTCCTTTCCCGTTGTGTCTTTGAAATCACATAGTTATCCATTTTGTATTCAGACGGTGTGTACACCGAGTGGTGAGAGAATGAGCTCCTTCCCACAATAGGATGCAGAATAGAGTTATTCAAAATGGTGTGATTTCTTGCTCACTGGAAAGCAATTTTATTTTCTGGATGATGGCCAAGACACGATAATGCACGTGACATCCGAAAGGAGATTAGAAATGTGATGGATGATCGGTAGTTGGGGGTGCTGAAGTCCCTAGATCTTAGCTATAGTTCCCCCTTCCCACTCGTATATGTTTCTTTTCTTTCTTCTTTCATTCGCTTTTTGCATTTTTTTCGCCTTTTTTCTCCTATCTTCGACCGAAAACGGCTTTTAGAAGCGAAAGGATTTATCATTTATCCCTCCCCTCCTACCTCTATTTTCCTTTTCTGTTCTTTTCCAAAAATGCATTATTTTACCATAGAAAAGGGCTAAATTAACTCAGTCATGCAGCAACACCTCACAGTTGTCATGGATGTGTTTGTTACGTTTTAAGAAATAAAGATGAGTGAGCTAGAAAAATAAAGTGTAGATGGACCCCGAATTGAAGGTTTCTGTTCTATACATTGTTTGCAATCGCGATTATTAGCAGAAATAATAAATACAGGGCTGTTCGAAATGAATCATCCAAATTTAAAATTCTGTATTTTTTGAAATAAGGGACACAGAATGATAAGTAATAGATTAATACAATGGGAAAATGTGAAAGTTTCATAATGTGAACAATAGGTGACCTTCATCTGTTCGTGAAGCTACTTCGCAAAAGCTCTTCTAGAAGCTTTCACAAAACTATCTCTCGCTTGGATTGGTAACTGTGAACCACATGACTCGATGCTACACAGCTGGCCACCTAAGTTACCATATACGGCCCTATTCGATTTCTACCTGAGGGGTGTTGTAAAAAATACCATTACCCACAAATTTATGCGAAGTTAAACAATGTTTTTCTAATGCTGTAGAATACATTATCACCGACTATTTACAACGTGTAAGAATTTACATGTTGAATTTATCGTACACATGTGGCTATTGTAAGTTACATTTGATATTTGTATAAAAAAACAGTTCATATTTTCTCTTTGCGCTCATTTATACTCATTAGTTTTCGTTGTTTATTTTTTTTTTTTAAAAAAAAACAGCATTTTATAATCAGATTATTCCTTTTGGAGACCCTTTATTTGTTGAATCAATCCTTTATCTCTTTCTAAGCAACTGTGCTTTTTCAATCACATTCCTCTTAGACTATAAGCTGAAAAGGTTCGATTAATTTTTTTCTAATTCGTAAAGGGGATGTGGGTTTTTTAATGTGCTCGTTATCGGACGAAGAGAAGTCTTAAGTCTTCCACATAAATGAGAAATATTCTTACAAAATTACAGGATTTATCTCTAAAGATCTTGATAAATGGAGCCAGAAAATAAGTCATTAATAAAAATCGATGTACTTTGGAAAGAAAGTAGAAAAGAAACAAACGCATGAATGTATGGTTATTTTTCCATTTTAGGAACATTTCCCTCAGAATAATTGTTTCTTCCCCAAAATTTCAAGTTTAACGATTACTTATTAAAGAATATGAAAACTTAGCCCTGAATGTTTTGATAGATAAAAATGAAATTCAAAGTATAATCCTCTTCATAAATCCCATTTGTCAAATTCAAGTCCTCATTTGTGTTCAAATTTATTATCCAGAAAATTAAACGTCATATGTAATACTCTTTAATTTATCAATCCCTTCTTATAAGGATTACTATTACATTTATCTATAAATATGAAGGGTATTTTATCATTCCAGTGTTTGTAATTTATATTACTTAAAAAACAAATATATATAATGCAATTGTTTTATTATAATTTAGTTCAAAAGGAAAGAAAATCAAAGCACATATGTCTTACTGAAAAATTAAATTTTTATATAGTTTTGATCCTTATGTCTTACCATATTCTATCCGTAATAATTCACGTTGCATTTATGCTCTACTTTATCATACATCAATATACATATGTTACAATAATGTTATTGATGTTGTATCAAAATGAAATAAGATATAATTTATACTGACACTTTATACGATTATGTCAAAACAAAAACTATCAAATGGTTATAGGTGTACAACGTTTCACAAGAAAATAAATTATGATATAATTTAAGCGAGTTATAATTGAAAACTACATGGATGTTCGTTTTCTGAAACACATTTGTTGATCTATTAGTGTAAGTAATACAATATCTACACTCTAAACATATTTTTTACAGTTTATTTTAGAAAAATGCGTTTAATATTAGTTAATTATAAAGAAACCGAATACAATATTTAATAGTAAATCTAAATAATTCAAATTTCTATAGTACTAAGCAAAAAAAAATTAAATAATATTAATATTTGATGGCTTTTGAAACAGCTAAAATGTATACATGCAATATCTGTTTCTGTATATTTAATTAATTTATTATTTTTAAAATGTTATATAAGATTTTGTGCTTTTAATCAGATAGAACAGTTATGGTTGATTTTCATAATTTTTTTTTACTTTCAATTAGGAGTATTTCTGTCACTATTTGGCTCTTTTCTCTCAGTCATACACTGCAACATGGGGTATTCGTGGAATTTCTCTTAATCATCTCCGAGGTTTTTATTTAAGTTTACATCTTATTTACAACCAAATGAAATGTGGTTATAAAAATTAAGTAAACTTTGGAAGCAGAGTGAATAAATATAATCAAGTCACATAAAAAGTATTGAGAATTGAATTTGAGAGAGTTGGTTTGGTATTATCAAAAGTGCTCTAGAAGCAACATGAGGGTTATTCGTGAAGGACCTCGTAATTTTTAACCTCGGTCAAATGACGAAGACGACACCAGAGCTGGATCCCCCTCTCCTAACTTCCACACCACGTTACAGAAGGACTTTTGGCTCCCACAGATTTAACTTGCATCAGCCCTGGCTACACGGCGGGTCTTTTAGGGAATCAAGTCTCGAACTTGTGACTCTTCGAAAACCGCCAGCCACCGGAATAACACCGACTTCGTTCTTTGAAATCAGCAATTTATTCGTGAATTTTCAAATTTTAATGAATACGTAAAAATGCTTCCAACCCCCCCCCCCAAATTATAATTTATTTCTTCATTTCCTTTTTCATTCTTTTGAATGCATTTATTCTTAGCAAATAAAAGCTATAATTTAGTTCGGAGAAGAAAATAGGTGGTTTGCGAGCCTTTAACTTGTGACCTTGTGATGTTGGGCTATTTGCGAATTTTTTTTCACTAATTTGAATTGCTTGCAATTGCAACTTCTTGCCAATCAAATAAAACGTGATTAGTTTGATTAGATGAAGATAAGAAGCGTTGTGAATTGAATTATGAAAGTGATACATAAGTGAAATAGAATTTATAGAAAGAGAAGGGAGACAGAGGTTAGCGACCAACTGATAGATAATTGTAGATCAAATCAAAGTAATTAATCTTTTGGATTAGATGACTTTATCATTAGAATATAAACTAAGATTAACTGAGTTAAGAGGGATACCAGAGAGAGAAAAACAGGTATTCTATGTTTAGAGTTAATAAAACGTATTCTCTTTTTCTTGCGTATCTTCATTTAAGACCTCGAAAATAATGATTATTCGATTCAATTTTAAGAGGGCTCTAGAATAAAATAATGAAGGAAATACGTCACGACCTATAAACATGAACTTTGTTGATCCAGTCGGAACATAAGTACACATACTGTTGTGCTTCAAGGGGTATTCTGCGCTCTTTTATGCACTAGTCAAAAAGATGCCAGGAACATAGTTAAGATGTAATAAAACATAATTTTAATACGAACTGATATTGCTAAAAATACATTTACAACTATTTGTTAAGACACGTGTTCTATAATTTTTTTTAAATATTAATAAAGACTTTCAACGTGTGTGCTTAGAATAGGTGACATTTGGTCCACAATGTCCTTTTAAATTTGTCATGGGGAAACACGAGTCCCTTAAATTTCTTCAACACCCTCCCTCCGACCGGTTGTATTGACCCCGCCAGAAAACAGTGATTTATCGTATATTTCCGCAGATAATTGGATAGTTAAGTCATAACATTGGCCTCAAAATCTGGAATCGTTATACAGGACAGAAACAAAAAAATAATTTAGATTGAAATTTATATCAATTTGCTACGGGGAAATTTATTGTTGAAGTTTATATCAATTGTAGAATAAAACAAATTACTGACCAATGTACTTAAAATTCTGTAAATTCCTTAGATTCATCCTCTGAGAAAAATACAGCTTTACAAAAACACCTTCACTTCCGTTGTTGAGATGCTCGCCATTAGAGTCCCATTCTACTCCTCGCGAGACGATTTTCTCTCCGTCATCACTGCCCCGTAACAAATTGTTTCCATTGCCATCTATAACATTTGAAATCCCATAACTTTTGAAACATTTCTTGGAGGTGGATGTGAATTCTTGGTGCGACACTTGTTTCTACATGCAGTGCTGCCAGATGCAAGAAAATAAAAGTTTGTTCCCCTCGATAATAGCTGAGCTAAATTAAACTCATACACCGTTGATAGTTTGAAGGTCGTCTTCAAGGACAGACTATGAATACTTAACTAAAATTTATACCTTATCTTATCTGAAAGTCTGCGGAAGTATACAGTATATGGATTATCACAATATTAATAAAAATAAAAGTTTGTTATTTTCCGAATAAAAAAATTCGTCCTTATTATTTTAACATACGTCTGAATCGATACAGAAAATTTTAACTTCCAATTACAAAAAAAGAAGTTCTTCATCAACTAAATCTTGAAACATCAAGACGCGTTCAAAAGATCGTTTCTTACCACACATTATGCGAAAGTAATCTTACTAAGTCTGACATTTATTACCGAATATTACGTTACTTAGGAAATGTCACGTGACATTAAGGAAGCGGAGACCTGTGAGAAGGAGAATATATAACGACTCCCATTGAAATCCTCATACTTTGGATTACTAATGGCTTCCTCTGGCTGCGATGAGAAGCAACGAGAGCTTACGATGTCTAATAAAGATTTAAATGTTTCAGAGACTTAACTTTAACTGTCTGAGTACCTACACAATGATTAGATGGAACGAACGTGCTTAGCAGAGTCTACATTACTAAAAATGACGGCTTAAAACATTGAAACGGAAGTGTCTCACTTTCACAGGGGTTGTAGGTAGAGAGAGAATAATGTTCAGTTAGAGATATCTTCAGATAACAATTAGTCATTAGCATACTCCGTTTAAAATAACTCTCTAATGTTTATGGGTCTTTTTTCTTGAATTTGGCGTTATTTGTAATGTCGAGAAAGGGATTAAATAATTAATCTGATGTAGCTGAACATGTTGCAATGCTACGAAGTTTGCATTCTTTTTTATTTTGCTCCCTAAAATTAGAGGGTATATTGTTCATTCCATAAATGTATATATTAATATTAATATGTAGAACGTTGTAAAATTGAATTTTAACCTTGTAAATAAACTTACTATACTCAACGATGAAGAAACATATTTATTGTAATTGCCTTTTCTTCAAAATATTGTTATTTTTAAGGGTGGGGGATTGAGCTACTCTTTCCTCAAAATTACTTCTGTCAATAACGCTAATATTTTCCACATTATGAAATGATGATGTGTTCTATGCAGCGAATATATTTTTTTCTGAGAATTCAAACAAATTTCAGGTGTAAAACAGTATTTATATAAAAAATTAAGGGAAAATTGAATCATACACATCTAATTCTTTAAATTTTATTAAATTTAAATATGTTTATAAGTACTTTAGAAATTTATAATGCTGTTAAATCAGTATAATTCATGCAAGATGTATCTAAATATAAACACACGACTGGCGAATACAAATACACTTCTATTGATAATTAGTTGCATTAACATAAATATATATGCACATAAATGCGATTTTTCTTTGCATGTATATATATATATACATTCAACATTATGGCATACTGTCCCTTAGATATTGAAGCAGAATTGAACACTTCTTAAATAAGTGAAGAACGAGATTTATTAGTGGACTAAGAGCAGCTACACTTGGCTGAGAACTCTCCCAGACTGAGAACGCATGAGTTAATATATTTCATGAGAATATTCCTGAATATTGCTCTGGAAACAAAGAATATTCTACATTGTTCTACAAATCATAGAAGAAAAATAACAGAGAAAAAAAATATTTTTAACCTTATTTTAATAATTTTTTTGTGAGTTTATTTCCGGTCTTCAAAAATATTTTAAAATATTTTTAAGAATCACCACATGCACTTAATCTGGTCGAGGCCTGCCGTCTGTACTAGTCCGACCTTTTTAAGAAACTCACTACATTTTCAGAACAAAGAAGTGTGTGAGCGACTCTCCGTCCCTTTCTCCTTTTCAGACGGTCTGATTGATAGCAGTTATCTTGCTTCTACACAGTCACAGAGAAAACTGATCCGTTCCGACGGCACTCCTGTTTTTGTATTACTCAAAGCTCTATCTCTAGGTGCACGCACGGCAGTCTTATTTTCATCTGAGTGATCCTTACAAATGTAATTACTGAATATTAATATAGTTAACGTTATTAAAAATTAGCGTGTAATGTTTTTATTTCCTTCCATATTACTTTTTGCTTAAACTCCATTGAAACTTTTTACTTGAATGAGCCCAAACATTCGCTGTGATTCCAACCCGATGGACGATTTAGATCACCTAGGAGTTTTTTATAACAAAGCAAGCGTAGGAAATATAGTATTCTCTGAGTTCTTAAATAAAATTCTCATGTGAGATAATTAAATGAAGTGATGGGAAATAAATCGAATGAAAATGTCCTCTTCCATTCTCTAATTAATCGACACTCGATATTTCATCATCTTCTGTTCTAGATTTTGTTTTTCCTTCCCTCGTTGAAGGTGACATTTTTTGACACTCGGCGATTCAGAGGACCGAAATCATTAATTTTTTCAAAGTAAAAGTTTTCGTTTTATCATAAACCTCAACTTCGTATCACACTGCTATTTGGATCTAATTCTATTTAATAAAGTAAATTTGAACGGTATTTAAAAGCATGATTTCAATGCCAACACAATGATGAAACTGAGTTTTAATCAAAAATAAATATGGTCACAAAATAATAAGTTTCAAAAAATAAATATGAAACAGAATGTAACTAAAGATAAAATTTTGCCGGATTTTAATTTATAAAATATTTATCCCACGAAACATTTACTTGGAAAGACCATCATTTAATGGCTAATTTAATCATTTTAATAAGTTTAAGTATTAAATGAAGTTCCCGATGTTGTTAAACGAATTTGTTTTAACTTTTCTAGCTTCATATTTTGATTTAAATTTGTTGATGTCTTTTTCAGAGTATACAGTACACTGTTAGAAATTTTTCTTTATTAGGAATTTTTAAGAAAATGTTTATGATCTCCCTATTTGTGCATGTGACAAAAATAACACCTACAGTGATAATTTCTGTTTTATATGCTTTAAGTTCCGAAATTTGTAACATTAATTTTTTTACCTTTATCTCAAACTTTATATGTCGCAGAGAAAAAAATATTTGACTTTTCTCAGTTCACCCAGTTGTGTTTTTGCCATCCTCTGGGATGGAATGTGAGGGTATAAGAACGGAACTGATTGCTTGCGTGAGGTCACCCTACACCATCGGTTCCCAACGGAGGGGGAAGGGCGTTTAAAAATCTTAAGGTGCTTATTTGATTTAAGGCAAATTTAGGGGTCTTTTAGAATCGACTGACATTCCATGTGGAGTACTGGGAACAACGCACTGAAAAGCTTGATTAAAAATAAAAATACCAGAACACAGTATTGAATAATTAGTTATAAATGTATTTTAAAGCAAGTTTTGTCCACTTTAGTGGCCGTGATAATTTAAAGCTCACGGACTCGACCAGCATTACTATCGTGAATCATGGGTTCGAGGTAGAGATTAGACGTGTATCGGGGCTGATGCATGTTAAATCTAAAGGGCACTAACGGGTGTGGAAGTTTGGAGGATAAGTGTTAATTCAGGTGTCCTCCTCGTCACTTGACCGAGGTGTAAAATGACGAGGTCCGTTGCCTGAAGCACTCATGTCGCTTGGCAGTTATTAAAAAATCAATGTGCGCATTAAAAGAAAGAATTTGCACATTTTCGCTTTGTTCAAAATACATTTTTATGCGCGAGGACTTAAGTGACTGGTAAACATTTCAAGCATTAACCTTAGATCTAAAAAGTGTAATATGATACACAAAATTAATTTCTGCAATTTCTAAAAATTTAAGTATTATTTTAAAATAAAAAACTAAAATAAAATAAGACTTAGATATTTTTTTACAGGCTTAGAAGGCTACTTTGAAGTTCAAATTTTTGCATTTTCGATTAACACAAATGAGATCTTTAAACAATGAGATGGCGTAAATATTAGAAGTATTCTCCTCAATTTATTAATAGGTACTCATTAACGCGATTTTCGGAACGTAAAAATAATTAAGGCGTAAGTACGAACTCAAACAATTCTGAAGCACCCTAGGCATATATTTAAACAATCGCAATTCAGATTTCTTTTCAACAATTAGATTTTCTTAAAATTCTCGTCACTTAATTTGTTTATATAGAATAACAATTAATTGAATAATTATTTTCTTTCGAAATTGTAATGGTGTTTGCAGCCGAATATTTGATTAATAAATGAGTAATATTTAATGTCATCGAGGGACTTGCTTTTAAATAATTAATA
Organism: Nephila pilipes; assembly: GCA_019974015.1. Classification (NCBI taxonomy): domain Eukaryota; kingdom Metazoa; phylum Arthropoda; class Arachnida; order Araneae; family Nephilidae; genus Nephila; species Nephila pilipes. The sequence goes on along the minus strand of BMAW01017822.1, from coordinate 253,656 downwards.
TCTATTAAAAGGAATGACTCTTTTAAATATAATATGAACACAATGCCTTATATTTCTAGATTATTTTTATAATTGAATCAAATTGATTGATGCATGAAAAATTGTAAAATGAATACTTGAAACTGCTGTAATAAAATTAGCAAATTTTCAATAAATTAAAATACAAAAGCAATTTTGCAATTAAATTATTATTCTATTGTGTTCTTTTAAGAAATAAATATGTAAGCGAATTAATTGTAAATTAATATCACTACTTTGTTATTCATTGCGAGTGATGGTAAAGTTTAATAGTGCAAGAGCCAGATAATGGCTAAATGGTCATGCTTCACCAAACTTGGTATAATTATGATCTAGAGTTCGAAAAAAATGTAAATAAAGATAAAAGGGATTGATAAGAAGGGAGGGTAGAGAATTATAACAAGGATATCCCGGGGGAGCGTCAGTTCTGTTTACCAAATGCAAAATTTTTTTTTACGATTCTGGTGATTACCTGAAGAATGTAAGCCACTGAGTTCATTTTTATATTCATTATGCATTCTTGGCAGCATTTATAAACTCTCATTAAAAGAAATTGGAAAGTTGTTGACATTTCTCCCTTCCAATAATCAATATTAAAAACACAATGAAATGGAAATTCTAAAGTCAAAGCCTTTCTCTAATGTTTTTAAATTTTCCTAAGTGCATCGAAAAATTGCTGCAGAAAGAGAATCTGAATTACCTTGATTATAATTACAATAAACACTGCCTCCAAAATTTCTTATGTACCTTCTTTTTTTCTTATTAGTATCCTCCGGCATGTTTGTCATAAACCTTCTTCATTTCAATACGAAAATGAAGATAAAAAGCATTTTTTGTCTTCGAAATCTTTTTCTTTCGCATTTAATTCTTATGATCAAAGATCTGTGCGGTGAAAACACGACAAAGAAGCAATTACAGAAATGAGTGGAAATCGGTACATGCCCCCGGAGGCTTTCCCCACTAAAAGCTTGTTTCTCTTACAAAACTGTTCAAAGCATATCAAAGAGAAATGCATTTCTATCCTTAGAGTTAAATTTGTAAGAGAAAGAAAAATATTTAAACAAGGTATATAATAATAAGAGTCATAACAATTTTTAAAATTTTAAGAATTTACTTGTATATCTAGAAAAACCTCGAACTATCGTTCATTTACTCTGCCTTAATCTTATTATTAAGAATTCATCTATTTTCTGTATGTTATATATAAACTTTAAGAAATTTAGTTTAGTTTAGTTTTGTACTAACGTCGTATTAAAAGCAACAGGAGGGCTATTGGTGACGGACCTCGGTCAAGTGACGAGGACGACTCCTGAGTTGCTATCCACGCCCTCTAAACTTTAAGAAAGGGAGTATTAAAAGAAGTAATATTTTTCGGAAATAAATTTTGCGTTAAGCATATATTTTGCTTTAAGCATACAGCATAAGTAAATTAAGCATATAGTAAATCTATATTCTTTAATGATAAATATCTAAAATATATTTGGAAAATAAGAATAATAAGTAGACGTTGAATTTCTTTCTGGATTTAATTTTAGTAATAATTAAAATTTTATGGGATATTGTAAGGTCACTTCAATCCACAGAGTTTCTTGAAACCAAACAAATCAACATCAGTAGCTGTAATACGCATCATTTTATATATGTAAACACATTTTATTTGTGATTTTACAGTAGCATAATCAGAAATTGTTATTTGACAAAATGCCTACTATAGAATCTAGCAACAGTCAGAAGGTGAAACTTTTGTTTCAAATGCTTACGATTTCTACGAGTTACCAGTGGTATATTTAAGTATAAGTTAAGATCATTTTTATGATTTATATTCGATAAATGTTTAAGAATTTTTTTTAACGTTTTGTGAATGTTTGTTATAAGTATACACTTAAAAAAAAGCCAACACATATAAGAATCAATTAATATGTATATATGTCGGTTATTTCTTAGTAATAGGTTAAACTTTATCATGCTACCTCTATTTTAATTTGTTACAATCATTTCGGTGTTCGCGTTCTGAAAAGAAAAGGTGGAAAGCTCTTTTCTATTTTCATAACATTAAACTAAGGAAATTGACAAAATTAGATTGGTTACTATAAAAGAAAAGTTAATTTTGGTTGTTTGATTTAAATGTAATCCTAATTCCATAATAAAACGGTTACTTTTTAGGTATAACTGAAAAAGCTATTTATGTTTAATTATTATTCTTTATTTCATAGATTTAGGATAAGCTTTTATATGAAAAATATCCTAGATGCTGTTCGAACTAAGACCATTTTATCATCACAGTTTCGAAGAAGACTTTCCGAGAGAATTCAGCCGGAATCGAATGACATTCCTTTTGATATTTTTTAGGTAAAATATTTAAATAGTTGATTAAGCTTTACTTAGAACTGAATAACTCTAAATCAAAATGACGTTTAAATAAGTATTCAAATGAGATATGTTGCACGACAGCTATTTTTTCAAAACTATGAGAACGCAATTAGCATGCAGATCATTGATGACATCGAAAATTAAATATTTGTTCCTTCGTTCTCTAATTTGCTACAATTTTGAAATTATATTGAAATCTTTTTTTAATTCTGTCTTCAAAATTCTGTCTTCTGAATGACTAAAATAACTCACTTTTAACTCAATTGATTCATCAATCGTTAACTGTAATTATTATTATTACTTTGGAAACAGATTTTAGAGGCGTAAATTATTAAATACTTAGTATCTTTGCAATTACTGCATTTCTATCTATTTTTATATATTAATTTTCAACCAAAAATTATATTTAAGTTGAAGTTTAAATTGTTCTGTAGAAGAACAAAAGATCTCAATTTCTAAAATGAAATTATTTTTTTTAAGAAATAGATAACAGATAAGGAGATAAAAGTAATTTTATATATAAATTAGTCGAGGAATCAAGTACACAATACAAATGAGGTTTGCACTAATTTCTCGAAGTAGTGCACCTTGATTTGAAATTAAATTTTAAATGTTATTTTATTATTGAAATGAATTTCTATAGAATTTAATATTTATTATGTAATTGCTGTTACAAAATTACGAGTAATTTTGTCATTATAGTAACCCGATGATTTTAGTGACTCTTTTTCATTCTACCTTCATGTTGGAAGGCTTACCACTCACTTCGATGGAGATCTCGATGCTATCCATGTAGCCCTCCAACAACTTGCTGTTTCCAACCAACAACTTGACACTTTCGAGAGAGCTGTAATAAATTCTGTCTCTGCCCTTCATTCTCTGTACAGCAATCACTCCGTGTACAGAGATGTAGGGTTCTCTTGAAGGAATTTAAAGGAAAAGTGTCTTTCCAATAGGTCTCATCTCATTGTGGTCTTCGGGGCATTGAAACAGCTGATTTCTTAGCAAAAAAGGGAACTGCTATTCTCCAAAAGTCATGTAGACATTTGCCCCTACATTCTGCTAAATTGGAGTTCAAGAGAATTTTTAAGCAATCATTTCATCATGTGACTTCTCTAACTGATGACGATAAGTCCTCTAGTGTGCTCCGTGGATCCCAATGTGTCCCGGATTCACACCGGGAGCTATGTTTAGCTATGTTTATTGTGCTTCTGTAGCTATGTTTAGACTTTTGACCTCACACCATTGTCTAGTGCCTACTTGTTTCGTCTTGACATTATGAACTCAACTGTATGTGTTTTGTGTGATTCTGAACATCCGAGACTACTTCTCTTCTGAACGAATGTTCTTCTTTAAATCATTTAAATAGTATTGTAAAAAAAAAACATTGGAAAACTCGTTACCTAATCACATAACGTTTGCTGGCCTGGAATTTGTTTAATAATTACCCGCAATTTTAGTTTTAAAGACTGCTAAAAGACACATTGGTAAAGGAATATAATACTTATAAGAATTTTTTTTAATTAGATATTTATCAGAAAATAATTTATTCACCCTATTTCATCATACTTAAAGTGCGCATTCCAGAGAAAAATTCATTTTAAAAAAGTTATTTAAAGTTTAATTTTTTTCAAAATATTTTAATATTTTAAAAATACTTCTAATTCTATACATTTTAATATTTTAAACGCATTTTTTCTCAGTTTTGCTCATCTGATTCTCACAATTCTGTGCAAGAGTTTGGTTACACATGTTTAGTTACAGTTTTATAAATTTTTTTCTATTAAACAATACGTGAAACAACGAAAAAACAGATATACCTGATTTTGAAGATTTTTAAAGAAGTAACTATTCATCTAAATCCTTATTTTAGGCTCAGAAATATTTATGAGATGATGCAAAACACGCAGAAAAAAAATTCAAAACTTTATATTGATCAGGAAAAAAGTATTAAAATTTCAAAATTATGAAAAACAAAAAGCTGAGAGCATGCAGTAAAGAATTTTGAGGAATTTTTCTTTAAAGAATTTTTTTTAATTAACTTACTAAATAATGTAACTAACACTATAGAATTTTGTATATATATTTAGAAAAGTCATATAATTATAATAAGGTAATAATTGTTCTTTGATATTTTTGCTATTTCAGAGTATTGTGTCTCTTTTAATATACTGCTGTTTGTAGAAAATGCAACACCATGAAAGAATCATCAGAATCAAATGAAATTTAATGCAGAAACGACTTGTACTGATACAAATAAATGATGAAATTTTCAAAACAAAAGAAACAAATTAAGCGTCCGAAATCAGTATTTGGTGCAGCCACCATGCGCTGCAATAAGTGCTGCTATACGACGTGGCATGGAGTCAAACAGATGTTGAATATCTGCTTGAGGAAGAGAATTCCATATCGCTTGTATGCGCAACCAAAGTTCGTCTTTGGAAACTGCAGGACGCGGATCACGAGCGAGACGCCGACCAACCATATCCCACACGTGCTCAATAGGCGACATATCCGGTGAATAAGCAGGCCAAGGAAGAAGTTGCATGCGTTGTGCTGAACAGAAGTCTCGAACAGTCCGCGCAACATGTGGGCGTGCATTATCCTGCTGAAAGATAGCTCCAGGGATGCCTTGAAGGAAAGGAACGACTTCGGGCTGTAGCACTTCACGGACGTACCTGTTGCTATTGAGATTACCCTCAATTCGTATCAAATTGGATCGTCCATGATACGAAATCGCACCCCAGACCATAACTCCGGGTGTTCGCCCACTATGTCGTTCAATAATACACTCAGGAAGGCAGCGTTGACCGGCATAACGTCTAACACGAACACGGCCATCATGGGTCCACAAATTGAAGCGTGATTCATCTGAAAAGACAACTTGGTGCCAATCAGCTCGCCTGTCTCTGTGCTCAAGAGCCCACTGCCGACGCAGCCGTCGATGATTCGCCGTGAGGGGAATCCTGTATAAAGGCACCCTTGCACGCAATCCACGGCGCAGCAGACGACGACGAATTGACGAAGCCGACAATTGTACACCTGTAGCAGTAGACCAACGTGCTGCCAGCTGCCTGGAGGAAGCTGTGCGATCATTCACCGCCATGCGGAGCAGGTGTCGATCATCGCGCTCTGACGTCACCTTCTGTCGTCCAGTGCCTGTTTTTCGAGTTGTTCGGTGCTCGTCGGTCCACTGCTTCCAAACTCGCATCACTGTGGAACTGTTCCGCTGCATACGAGCTGCTATTGCGCGATAGGAAAATCCTCCTTCTCGAAGGCCGATTATCCTCCCTCGTTCAAACTCCGTAAGTTGCTTGAATTTCTTATTCTTCCGTCGTGGAGGCATACTCAGTTCTCACTAAACGTTTGCCACTAACAAATAATCATAGACTTTTTTCAACGTCCCGCTACAGCACTTTATTTATACGCTTTCAGCATCAATTCAGAGGGCGCTGCGCGCACCGCGCACGCGCGATGGCTCTGAAACTTTATTAATTTGCATAATATCCTATAATTGACATTTGCTGCGAATTTCATTTGATTCTGATGTTTCCTTCATGGTGTTGCATTTTCTACAAACAGCAGTTTAATTTAATAAACTCGCTTTTTCGTTTTACTGTTTAGAAAACTTTCCTAGTTAATCGAGTGTATTTCTTTTTGTAGAATTTGTTATCATTACAACTAATTAAAATGAATATTATCATAATCACTTTTTCATACATTCGCTACAAATGATTATATACAGCTCCTAATGCAATTTTCAAAAAAATATTAAGAAATTAAGAAGGAGAAGGTATTAAACTCTGCAAGTAATTAAGAATAAAGCACAGCGTCCTATTAAAATACTTCTCAAAGATCAACAAAATATTTTCTTCTTTTGAAATAAATTCAGTTTTCCTGTTGTGAAAAAGTATTGAAACATTGGTATGGGAATAAATATTTTTCGGATGTGAGAGGAAAGATACAAATTCTACCGCCATCTTTTCGAATACGTAGATCCTGATTTAGATTTTCTGAATGACATATTCCACATCACAGACACAAACACATTGTTTCATTCTTCCTCGAAAATAACGCTGTCGAGAGAATATATGTTTGCTACAGACAGCGTTCTTTGGACGAAAACTAGAATACTAGGCAATAAAAGGACGAATGTAAGAAATAAAAGAGGAACTACACCTTTACCCTCTTTCCATTTTGTTTTCTCTCAGAACGTTTGTATGCTTTGGTCTACTTGGTATCAGATTTCTTGAGAGTTTTTTTGAGTCAGGACTGTTTTAATTCTTATCTTTGACTTTTGTAGACCGAATCACTTCGAAACGTATGACCGTCTTAAGCCAAAGTGCCAATGTATGTATTACTGCATTAAACTCATTTAAAGTTATTTAGTTGTTATAAATATTTAAGATAAGTTGATAGCAGCACCCTCTATACATGAATCATGCGTTTCAAAATATGAGTCGTACATATTCTGCTTTATCTTGAAATTAAAAGATTCTTTTATCTTCCACATATCATAGTAAAAAACTGATTATCCTTTGAATATTTCTTAATTGCATTAAAATAAGTGTGTGTGAAGGATTAATGTAAAAGTGTGTAGAACATAAGTTCGTAATTTTTTACAATCTATCTTTCTATAATATATGACGCCTGTTGGCGAGAAAAAATTGTGGTAACCCTCCATTGTATAGGAGAGGGATTGCTGGTGTATTTCGAGAGAGGCAACCTGGACTCTCTGGTAGGAGGTTTGGGCGAAAAGTGCTCCGAGACGCAAATAAATATTATTTTATTAAATATATGGGAGTTGTCCTTATCCCCACGCTACTCAATTCTCCTGTATTTAGTTAATAAGAAAGGATATTAGAGAGAAAAAGATATTACATTTTCTATGTAAAAAAATACTCAATGCCCTCTTCTGGAAAAAAAAAATTACACATCTTCTTTTTCAAGGGAAAAACACGATTGTTGTTCTTGAAAAATATTTATATAGTTATGAGTTTTCATATCTTTAATGAATATTTGAAGAATACTTACAAGAGTTATGAAAGGGAAAAAAAAATCTTGAGGCCTTTTTTACCTCATTCAAATGCATTTTAATTCGTATTATCTTGCTATAAGAAGAAAAAGGGAACTCCATAGAATTAGCATCCCAATCATAAAGAATGTGGTGCTTTTTGTGGTATACTGACCATGCTGCTACTCGTTCATGCATTGGTCAAAAAGGCATTAGGAACAGATTTATAATGTTCCATCTCCTACTTTTAATACGAAGATATCTAGGTTACTGACTTTTGGAACTGTTCCTAGAAATTTTTGTTCGTTGAATGTTAGTATTAATCATGCTTTTTTTCGAGTCCTTACGAGTATTGCCTGATATCTCTACGCTCTCTGATATCTCTTCAACACCCAAAGTTTGAAGGTTCTACACCGTAGGGAACTGATGCTCCAGAATAAAGGTACATAAAAATATAATTGTTTTCTCAGATAATGTTCTAAAATTGGATTCGATTCTTTAACTTAATGAGAAGATAGGCTTATTAGTTTTCATATTTCTTTAGAAATGCCAAGAATAGCAAGTAACAAGTTTTGAGAACATGTATACTTAAAATATTTAATAAAAAGGATCATACATTGAATACTTACAATGCAGGAACGCATTTTTTTCCATTACTTTTTTTTCGGGGATTTCCGGTTACTTCATTACGCTACATTTTCCTCAATGCTAAAATAACATGCATTTCTTTTGACAAACGCTTACATAGAATAAAAATGCGTGACCAAAATTTCTCTCAATAAATTAAATTTCGTTTTCAATCGATTGCTTAAACATTTCACATCTGAACAAGATTCTGACCGATTTCTTCTCTTCACATACCTTTCTATAATATCTTAGTTTATTTGTAACTTTATTGTGAAAACAATGCTTGTAAAAATTATTTTTATTGCTCTGTTGCAGTCAAATATTAATACTTTTAGGAAATAGCTTTGTATTAAAGAATTCATTCATTCGTTTTCTACTCTGTGTTTTGCTCAAGAGTACCGCGCATGCGCAAAGTTGTCTCATTAAACCTACGAGTAAGGTGCATCTCCAAGTGCTCTGTCAACAGATTCAAAGAATAAGAAGTTTTAAGATAAGCCGGAAAATTTCCATCTATTAAAACCAACAATCTTTTGCACTTTCACACACAACTCAAATTAAATCTCCCTTTTTTCTCCCAGTTGCTTAATTTTTATTTAATTACCATTTTTTTTATCGTATTTTAAATTTTTATCACCTGCTTCAATTTTATAAAGCTTTTTAAACTAAAAATTCTGTTATTTCTGTTCGTTTCTCTAATAAGCACGTACAAGTTGAGAGGAGATATATATGAACATCTTGACTCGAAACAGAATAAATAGCGAAATGTTCAGCATGAGATTAGTTGACTTGGTACTTGGTCTAGATTAGTTGTCCTCAAAAAAGGCTAGATACTTGAAGAACTCAGAAATTTCTTGTCCTTCTCTTTATTTAACTAGCTCTTTTTCATCTTTTTTATTCAGTACGTGTTTGAGAACGTTCAAGTATTTCATAAAAATTGGGTGGATTAAGCGAAACTTTTTAAGTTCATAATACCTTAAGTAACGGATTAAGTCTGGATCAGACCAGACGACATGAACTTTAAAATATTTATATAACATTTGTTTCCCACAATATTGTACTCAAAACACTCAAAATGTAAGTTAGAAGATTAAAGTAATATAGCTCTTTTATCATTATTTTTTCAAGCAGATTATCTACAATATTTTATTATTTTTACGTGCAATTTCGTACTTTTCTGTTAACAGATTTCTCTCACATATTTTTAGTTTTAATGAAGTTTCAACAAGCCATTAATATGAGCACTTTCTAAAATAAAATAACTTTTTTTCCTATAAAGAACGATAATATCATTTAGAATTATTTTCCTCACAGACTTATATACCATACATAAGCTGCAATGTTTGGCGTAAACGCACTATGTTTGGCGATTTATAGCTTGCGCAAGGATAACGGAAAAGTTCATATAATCTTACGAATTAGCTCAACGGTAAATAAGACTACTCCCATATTGTAGACATGAAAATGTTACAAGTATTCGTGATTTGTACACAGAAATGTACGATAAATAATCATTTGACGTATAATAAATAATATTTACCCTTTTTCTTTTGTAAGATGAAAATTTTGCTTAATCATGTACATGGCGACCTACAAGAAACCAATACGTTATTCCCTCTCTATCAAAAAATTAAAGACGAGGAATGTCGAATACCACGTGACAAAGAATAAGACAATGAATATCTCGTGTATAACGATTTACATATCTAATAATCAAATGCTCATAATGCGTGATTTCATTTCACATATTTTTATTCCACACTTGAGGGGGGCGTTAGGAATGAGACATTTAATGTGATATGTGATTGTGATTAAAGATTAATGCCATTCTCATCAGCAATACGAGGGATATTGCCAATGGATCTCGTAATATGGAACCATGGTCAAGTGATTAGGACAACATCAAAGCTGACACCTCCCTCTTCAAACTTCTACATCCTATCATAGAAAGATTTGCGACTCGACGAGATTTAAAAAGCATCAGCCCAGCTTCACGGCTGGTCTTCAAGGATCCAGGACAGCTTAATGTTTAAAATATTGATATTTATTTTTCAGGTAATATAGCTTGTGAAATGCGATTCATTCGTACTGATTAAATGACATTGGAGTTAGTTCAAATAAAACAAAAAATTAATAGCTAATGATATTTGGATGAATACAGATTGCACTACAAAATTATATTGCTTAAAGCTATCTTCGCCTGATATCAAAGAGCCTGATCGAAACTGGGAACACATTTACGGAGAGGAAATTACTCCGATTTTCATATAGTAATGGGACGTTGTAACACATGCTTCTGTTTATGATGCAGTATTCTTAAAAATGAAGAACATTCCAAAAAAAGCATCAATTTTCACTAGAATATCTTAAACTGAAAACTCATTTAGTGTTACAACATAGCAGATGTAACACGGATTATATTTTACACCAGAAAGAAAGGGATTGATTCATATAGTAAGGGGTAGTATAATAAAATATGTATTTCTCTTAAAGATAGCTCTGAGAGGATAGTGTGGAAGTTAGGAGAGGCCAGATCAGGTGTGGTCCTTGTCATTTGACGGATGTTTAAAATTAACTACGAGGTCCATCACCAATAGCTCTCGTGTTGCTTCTAGTGCAATGTTAATAAAACCAATCAATCTCTAAAAGATAGCCAAGTCCGAATGTAAAACTAATATTTCATTTGCTATTTTATATGTTCAATGTATTAAAAATTGTTGAGAATTATAATTCGAGAATTCATTAATTTTCGCTTGTTGTTTTACGAATTCAGTATCTTACTGTAGTCAGTTCTAGCTGTAACGATAATATTGCTTTAGTTATTGCGTCAAATTCATTTCATTGCTCATGAAAATCCGAGGAACAAGAATTCATTTAGAGCAACGCCTGCACCAACTAGAAGTATTTGATAAATCAATCATCTCCACTCATATTTTTAGTATTTGCAACTACACATATTTTATTCTAAAACAGTGATGATTTAAATAAGGAAACAGAATTTCAATAAACTGTGTTTCAGTATTAGTCAATTTAAATCATTTTACAACAACTACTTTGATCTAAATCATAATTTCCTCCCAAATCATCATTCTAGTAATGTTTTTTTTTTCCTTTTTAGATTAAGAAAAATTGGATTTGACTTTAAAATATATGTTTTAAGAAGTCATAGGACTTATTAAACGCATTAAATCAAATATTTTTTTCCAATTATTTCAAGTCTTCATATTTTTCTAAAATTTCATTGTAATCATAAAAAAAACTACGCCAATTTATAATTTGTTTTTTATACACTAATTTTAAAATACATAGAAATTTTAAATAATTTATATAATATGGCTTCGAAATAAAAAAAAAAATTTCACACTATTTAATGCTAGATAAATTCTCTCGCATAATCCTAAGAAACGTTTGTTTTAGGATATTTATTTATTTTTCATAAGTATAATACAAAAAAAATTTCATAAATATAATTGAACTTAAAAAAAAGGTTTAATATTTAACTCTGCTAAGGTTTTCATCAGTACATTATATTCCATAGGTTTAGTCACTTAAATTCTCACTTTCACAGTAAAATTGCTATGTGAATTATAAACAGCTGCCTTAATAAACATTGAAGTCACAAGCTAATGTTTACATTTCACTCACAAACATGGTAGATGCCAACAGCTCTTCAAAATGACGACACTAGGAATACGAGTTAAAAGTTCGCACGGTTCAGGTGCCGTGGATATCGAACATTCGAACTACCACAAATGTAGTTTTCAGTCTTTTTAAAGCTTACTTGGCATCAAAATTTTTCATAATTTATTTATTGCATTCCTCAGATATATATCCAAAATATATACGAAGCATGATGAATTCAAATTGGCTCAAATTCTATAAAAATATTATATATATATATATATATATATATATCTGTGTGTGTGTGTGTGTATTAAAATTTCTTTTACCAAATAATGTAATCGTATTCTTAGAGTTAAATAATACGGTTAAGTTAAAACATTTCTTTTCCTTTAAGCATTTCATACCTTAAAGTTTTTCCGTACATTAAAATTGCTCAGAAGTAATTATGCGCATTTTTAAGTGAGCATAAAAAAATAATAATCATATTTTCCTGGAGTTTTGCTTAAAATATTCTGAACAGTTCTGCGTTTTTATGTATATTTGTTCAGAGAGTCGAATTGTCTTAAGGGTTAAGGGTCATGGTACCTCTAAGTGTCCCCTATAGCTTGAGGGCGATCGTTCCATAAAAAAGAAGTACATTTCGTATAACTTGAAACTTGTGCCCAAAAATAAAGTCCTTCATCTCTTTCATTCGGCAGCGTGGAATCGAGAAATAATCGCTTTCGAAGAAATTGTTCCGAATGGCGCCTTTTCTGAAAATTCAAGGAATCGAAATTTTAAGACAGACTCCGGAATAAAATTGGTCACATGATAAAATCGTTGCCACAGAAACTGCTACAGATGGTGGGTTTTGGAATTCAGAAAATCGAAATTTTAAAATACGGATGACTTCTTCCCCCCTGAAATAGAAGAAGCACAATGGCAAAATTATGTGATTTCTCCATCCGGGGGTCGACCCTGCTCCCACCCAGAAATCGAAACGATTTTTTTTTCTGAAGGGTAAGTGGAAAGCAATATGAGGAATGTCTTTCCTAAAGCAAATCGAAAGTCAATCCGTCCTGTCTGAATAGGGGAGGAATAACAACCACGTCTGGACAGGGAAAAGAAATGCTGATGGCTTCCTTTTTTGTTTTTCAGCTGTAGGGGCATAAATCGAAGAAGTCAGATGGTGGCATTCCCTGACAGTTTTCATAGCTCCCTCTGTGGAATTTTGAGATCAATAACAAAACAGTTAAGGTTCTTGAAATATCTTCGACATAGAAAATATAATCTGTTCTATGTTACGTCTAAATAATTCTCACTTTTTTAATTAAAAGCAACATGAATCTTATTTTAACACTGAGATATTTGTATACATACGTGCCCACAGGGGACTCTTCTTTTTTAGATGAATATGGGCCTCAAGCACACGAGAGACCTCCAGTAATCTTCATAATTCACTTCATTCGTGTTTATTTCATACTTCAAATTTGGTTTTCACTTCTGAGATATCCGCCACTAATAAATCGTTAAATATATTTCGAGGTGACACAATGAAAATTTTCATGTCTTCTTTGATTCCAATAGTTTATTGGAATCCTTAAATCTTCCAAATCATTTTTCACTCCAATAGATTATTGATACACCAAAATATTTAATATATGAAAACATCCAATAGATTTTGTGTTGGATATCTCTCCACGTAGATGTCAAGGGCAATGGGAAAGTAGATAGGGCTGCTAAATCTGTATCCCATGCAACTCCCCATTTCATACAGCGATTATTTAAAATATATTAAATCGGTTATACATGACCACTAGCAGGATCAGTGGAATTTGGAGATGGACAACAAACAACATTATATAAAAACCCACATTTTCTCATTTGAATTCATTCTCATATAGAAAGCAGGACTTCATTTTGAAACGTCTCCGTATTGGACGCGCTAGATTGACACACGGAAATCTTTTTCTGGGAGAAGCTCCCTCTATGTGTGATCATTTATTTTATCCTTTGACAGTGAGGCACAATTTTAGTTATCGCTTTGAATTTAGCTCTGTTCGATTTAGGCATTTCAAATTATACACACTCTCTTTAATTGACTTGATTGGGGAATATCCCCAAGCAAATACATTTCGATGTTTACAAGATGTTGGTTTAGCAACAATCATCGGATTTTATTAAATTTCTCAATACGAAGTTAATACACAATCAATTAGTCGCCATTTCTAGGTATGTGATTCAGAAAACAAACTTTCATTTCCAGTTACTTCGAGTTTGGAAATATGTTGGTGATTGCTTAAAGGCCCAAGCGGAAAAGCTAAAGTATGGATAGCTGCTTTTTTTTTCTTTTAATAGCACTGAACTGTGCAATGATAATTTTTTCAGTATTACCATTTTAAATCGAGATAATTATTTTGTAACCCCCATGCATTTAAAAATACCAGCAATTAATCTTATTGATAAAATATTTTTGCCACATTTTATCATTCCATGCCATCTGTTTATTTTTTTTAAAAAAAGTTTCATAAGCAAATAATATATAATTTATTTTTATACGACTAATTACTTTTACTTTGGTTTACGTTTGTGTATGCAACTTTAATTTATGTTTCTTTCTTAATCGATCTATATACGAGTCGCTAATGCAGGTTACTACAGACATTGCTTTTAAAACGCTTGGGATGATCTTTGTCAGGTTTTTTTTTACCTTTATGTAGTCAAAGAATTCTCTCACAAACAACGCTTTTTTTTGTGGACCCCATCCCAACCCTAAGCATACCGCACGTGGAGGCAAAAGCGAACAGTATCACCCCCTAGTCAATGGTCAAGACCCAGACACTAAAAATATTTTTCTCGCACAATGTTTAGATATGTGATGGAGTCTAACAAATAAGAACCAACGTTTGCCGAACACTTGTCATTTATTTATTTCCTTTTCTTACAAAACACCGCATCACAAAAAACATAAAATATGCAGAATGATCTCAACACAATTTATATAATCTTCAGAGTAACGTGCCCATTTGTCCACGTGTCGAGACTCGTCTCGTCTTCGAAAAAAAAAAACAATTGGAGTCTCTCGAATTCAAATTTTTGCACTTTATCACTGCTAGCGGCTAGTTCTCCAATGACTTCGTTACATTAGCTATGTAAAATATAAAAAAGGAACAAAATTCAACTTTTGACAAAAATACAAATAATGATGTAAATATCAAATAATCTTTAAGTAAAACGATATAAAAATGTACATAAAAATCCCAAAATTTCAATTAAATTTTCAGGATTCAGCTTGAGTTAATACATACATGTTTCCTTTATTGGCTTAAAAAGTATTTTTCTTGCTCCGTGCTTCTTACTTTTTCATCGTCTTCTTCAACATTTCGCAACCATATTTCCTAATTTCGTTGAACCCCCTCCAAGATCCACAGACTAGAGTTTAAGAATCTATGATCTATAAATTTATCTGTATTATAAGTATCTGAATATATTTTAAACAAAATAAACAAAGATAACACCCTATCTATAAAACTATATAATGCAACGCCTTATTAATATTTTCACAAAAATTAAGGTACTTTGAAATGTTAAGTGTGAGATGTTATATACACTAAAAATTTTTTTATCGTTCAAATTATAGGGTTACCCATAATGATTCATCCCATTTCATACTGTTATATTTTCATAAATAAGCTACCCAGAAGCATAAGTAATACTTGAAAGAAAATTGAAAATATAATAGGGTTTTTTTTGTAAGCACTCGATATAACTTCCTTTTGTTACATGTATAATGTCGACACGATATGTATATTCCTTCCAAACACGCTATAAAGTGTCAGAGGTAATAAATTGTACTACAGGAGCATTCCGTTACTCTCATAAACTTATGGGTGTTGGTGGCGCATACACTTTATCTCTCACAAACTCCAAAGGATGAAATTGCATGGAGCAACATCAGGTGATATAGGTGGCCAGCTAAGTAACATTAAATCACTATGTTTACTGCGAGGTAGCTCCATGAAAACTTCTAAAAGTACTTTCATGAATTTTGTGAAAATCTCGTCTATACAAAGAAGGTTCCAGGGCTACCTATTGTTCACAATATGAAATTTCCAATATTTTCCCTTGTATTCATGTATTACTTATCAATCTCTGTTGTTTATTTTTGAAAATATAGGATTCGAGATCGGATGATTCATTTTGAACAACCCCGCATTTTGCAAAAAAAAATCAAGATTATATATGTTATTTAAAAGTACTACTCTTTGTAAAATTTATTATTTTAGTTGAGTACCTTTTTTGATATTTCAAGTAATTCAGAGTAAATAAGTACTTTTTATTTTATTCTGAATAAATATTTATAATTTTGTATGATTAGCGTAAAATGTTATACAGAGATATCTTCGCAGTTTCACTGTGTTTTATTAAAATTTCAATTTCTAATTGCAGATGCAGAACTAAATCTCTCACATGATTTTTTTAAATCTCAGGACTCTTTAATTTTCTTCAATTTATCTATTAAATTAAAAATTGTACAAATTAAACATCGTAAAAACATACGAAATTAAACATTGTAAAAACATACAATAGAAACGAAGTAATATATATATATATATTGTTTTAATGTTATATGTAAGAAGTTCCATAGTACCTCCGAACGAACTTGACGGGAAAGAAGAGAATATCATTTAGAAGCATAATCACATACAAAAAAAATGGTCGAACATTTCTCTTTCAAGTGATACATATATATAAAGACACATAAAGGACAGAATATAGAAAACAATGTAAGGCATTTTATGACTCAAACAATAATAGCCTCACGAGTCATAGACGCTCAAATCTTTACCTATCAACAATAATCTATGGAAAATGGATTACTGAGCAGTCTCAAAGATACCACCCCTTTAGTCAATTGCAGCCACAGCATTCATGTGAGAATCTACCAGTATTTCGTAAATCTTGAAGAAACTCCTGAAAAAAGATGATATGCTTTTGAGCATTCAGACCAGGTAGTAAAAGATAAAGACCGACTAAACAGTCGGCCACGATAGATACCAGCTCACAGATTAATCCGGGGTAGGTCACGCGGTGCGCATAGTCATCAGGGATCACGAAATCTTTAATTCTGGTAAAATCATTTTGCTTGTCATCTGCGACCTTCTCAGTATCCTCCGCATGGAATCTGAAATGTCTTTGACACATATTTCCCCCATTTTTAGGTATAACAATCGTTTCTAAAAAGTTTGAGATATTTGGGTTGACTGAATTCCCAGTGTGACCCCATTTGCTTCAAAATTTTTCTCCGAGGAGTCTGTCATTTTTCCCTGTGAATGATTTAGTGTTTTTGATTGCTGTATTTCACGGTTCATTATGGCTTTCAAGCGTAAATTAATTGAATTGGAAAAGAAATAGAGTATCTGTGATCACTAGTGGATATGGTTGAAACTTAAAAAGAAATTGATCAAGTTAGCAAAGAAGAAACAGAAGAAATAACGGATGGTAGCCATGATAACAAAAGTGAATTTAAGCAGAGAGAAGAAAGTGAAACTTTTGAGTTGGAAGATAACATTTCTTTTAGCAAAAATGAAACCATTTGGCAGGAACAAAAAACGATATCAGAGTTAAAACATGTTCTCAAAGCGCAATACCTCATTGATCAGGACTAAAACACGTTGCACGAAATATAACAAGTCTTCCAGAAAATTAGGAGCTATTTTTTACTCAAACAATATTGCAAAGATAATGATAAGCACTAATATTTATATTGAAAATATTTTAGCAAATTTTACCATGGGCCGAGACGCAAGAAAGATGGTTCAGGTGGAAATCAGAGCTCTTTTTAAATATATATATATATATATATATATATATATATATATATATATATATATAGAGAGAGAGAGAGAGAGAGAGAGAGAGAGAGAGAAGTTCAAAAAGAGCTCAAATTTCCACCTGATCCATCTTTCTTGCGTCTTAGTCCATGGTAAGATTTACAAATATATTTTAAATATAAATATTCGTGCTTTCCATTATCTTTAAAACAATCATTTATCACAAAGTATTTGGGCTCTTACTGACGTAGGTATCGAAATATTACACAACACAATGTCATATAGAAGATTTCATTTTCTTCTTCGTGTTTATGGTTAGATTATGTGAACACTTATGAAATTTGTAGGAAAAGCGAAAAACTGGCTGCTGTAAGAGAATGCTTTACGGACCTCAATGATAATTGCCAAAAGATATGTACAGGCGTGAATTTGTCACTATTGATGAAAAATTAGAGAAACTTCGTGGTCGATGTTTCTTTTCTTAGTACATGGCCAATAAACCAGTAAAATACACAATTAAATTATTTGCTTTACCAGATCTTATAATAGTTTATATTTACATGTGTGCCCCTTTGTTTGGATTTGCTAGAAATGTGACAATGATCTGCCAGAAATTGGCTGGATCACAAGTTATCCTCTTACAAGGGATTTTTTGTCGAAGAAACTGACCATTGCATGAACTCGGAAAAAGAAATACATGCTGAAATTCCGGGGAAAATTATTAAAACTTAACACGGAACTGTTCATACTCGTACATGTATAGTTGAATTTCAAAAAAATAGTACTGTTACATATGTAACTAAGTAATCAAAATTGTGAAAAATATGCATCACGCGATGACGCAATGGATGAAAATAGTACAGAAAACCAGCCCGAGATAATTCAGTTTTACAATGCGACGAAATGAAGTATAGATACTGTTGACGAAATGAAGCCTCAAGTATATTCCACAGCCCGTAAAACCTACAAATGGTGGATGGTAATTTTTATTGCGTATTGAACGTCACCGGAATAAATGCCCGAGTTCCTCTAATATCCACTAAAACCCCAACTTTGCAGTACAAAAATAAGCGAATTTTTCTAAAAATTCGGCACTGTCACTTATTGAGCCCCACTTCAACACAAGAAAGACTTTACAAATACTACCAAAAGGAATCCGTCAAAAAATAAATGAAGCCACAATTCCCCACAAGATACACAGAGCCCGTCAAAGACATACAAGTAAGAAAAAGGTCGATGTGCTATTTGCTCGAGACCTTGTATGTTTTCTTTCTTGTAAAAATTTCTTGATTTGGGTCCCTTATTAAAGTACCATACTTAAAATATATTAACTCAGTTCGGAGTCCTCAAATTATGAGAGAAAAATTGGAAAATGCTTAAAAGCAGATATGTTGTTCTTATTAAATTATTCACTGTAATTGTCGAATTGTTATCATATTCATTAGAAATAATAATAAAAACGTATTGGGTCACCACATCACCCCGCGGGTTCATTATCATTAGTGTTAAGTGAGACTCCTCCAGGGTCAACATCAAAGCTATGTGGTGAAGCAGGTAATCTGGCTTCTTTTGGTTCGCATGTGGCCCATTTGCGCACTTAATGAGTATTAAACTTCCCTTTACGTTAAAAGGTGGCTGAGTAATACGGAACTTGGAAATTAAAAGCCGATCGTTTTGAAAAAACCCTGTAAACAGAATAAATCATGCATAATCTACTGACTGCAGTAATTGAACTATTTGAAGATGAAATAGGTATGCCTCAATATGCAGAACGCTCCAATCAGTTGTTCCAGATGATCATGTTGTGGCCGAAAGCGACTTGTACTGGAACTGCGATATTTGTCCTCAGCATTCTAAACATCCTCTTCTAATACGGTATTTCGAGTAGAATGCGGCACCAGTACTGCGAGAGATCATGTTCAAGTTACTTCTGATGAACATCACGGAGCATTTGATTGATCTCTAGTTGGAAATCTGTTCCGATACAATTGTACCGCATTCGTCCACTTCCGTTACCTAGACCAGTGCTCCGCAACCGGTGTGCCGCGGCACACTGGTGTGTCATGAGCCAGATACAGGTGTGCCGCGGTCAAATACATTGTATTTGACATTTTATAATTTTTCATCATGTATTTAATACACAATGACAATTTTTTTTCATAATAATGTCTATTTTTCTAAATATACTATAGAATAATTATTATAACTAAATAATTATTCAATGGTCCCCTGGTGAGAACAGTTGAAAACTGCACAGTGTGTTGTGTAAACACCAAGGCCCACCAAATTAATCATAAATAAAGCAAAATGACCGTTATGCGCGTCGTTGAAGACTGATGCGCATGTGTTATTTGCATTTGCGCGTGGTACATCACGTTCACTCGTATGTCATTGTTGTCACTATTTTACAACACAAAGTTAAATAAACACGTTCCTACCACTAAATATAATTATTATTAATTATCTTACTGAATTATGTATGGTTAACGTTCTTCGTATAAAAATTTTTAAGTTTTATACCCCTTTAAATATGGATAAATTTTTACGTCGGAAAGATTCGTCTTCACGTACAGATGATGAAGAACCCAGCACAAGTGTTACAAAAAACCTAAAGAAGGTAGTGAAAAGAAAGTACGACGAAGACTACATTAAATATAGATTCTCGTGGTGTGGTGACGAAACGGCACCTAGACCATAGCATCATTTGCGGCGATCAGCTATCAAACGAGTCAATGGTACACAGTAAATTAAAGCGGCATCTATATTCAAGCCATCCTAGCTGCGCCAAACAGACAAACAATATTTTAAGAGGTGATTAGAACAAAATAAAAAACAGAAGAAATTTATGAAATCGGCCGTAACAGTTTCTGAAAAGGCATTAGAAGCTAGCTATCATGTTGCAAAATTAATTGCACGTCAGAAGAAGCCACATACTGTCGGCGAAACACATATTAAACCAGCAAGCATGGAAATTGTTAGACTTATGCTTGGGCCCAATGAAGTTAAGGAAGTGAATAAAGTTTCGTTGTCTGCGGATACTGTTAAGAGACGTATTCACGATATGTCAAGCGATATTTTAGAAACACTGATTAAAAAACTGTTAGCGGTTGAAAATTTTGCGCTTCAGATCGATGAAACAACTGATATTAAAAATAATAGAGAACAGCTGATAGCTATTATACGTTTCGTTGACGAGGACTTTATTAAAGAACATTATTTATTTTGTAAGGAGGTTCCAGAGCGAACTACCGGTGAAGAAATTTTTCGAGTAACCGATGATTTCTTCAAAATACGTAATATTCAATGGAGCAACTGCATTGCTGTTTGCACTAATGGCGCTGCGGCAATGACGGGTTGTAAAAAAGGTTTTGTCTCTTGTGTAAAGCAAAAAAATCCGACGGTACAATTTACACACTGCTGCATACATCGAGAAGCATTGATGGTCAAGAATTTGCCGGAAGAACTTTTGAACACGATGAATGAATGCATTAAAATCATAAACTTAATTAAATCAAGAGCCATAAATTCGCGAATTTTTGGATTACTTTGTGCAGAAATGGGAGCTGAATATGAATCCTTATTATTTTATACAGAAATTCGTTTGCTATCCCGAGGCAAAGTTTTGGCTAGAATATTTGAGCTTCATCACGAGGTGCGTGAATTTCTTTTAAAGCAGAATATGCTCGAAATATGCCAGCACCTCGATGATGATTACTGGATAGCCAAACTTGCATACATGGCTGATATATTCGAGCATTTGAAGGAACTTAATAAAAAAATGCAAGGTCGAAATGAGAATATTTTGACGTGCTCCGACAAATTACAAGGATTAATTAAAAAACTCGAACTTTGGCAGAAAGAGTTGAAAAAAGGATGTTTGGAAAAGTACCAAAGGACCAATCATATTACAATTGAAAACAACCAATTAATTGTGGATCTGACCCAACAACATTTAAGTATGCTTCAGCAGAAATTTGATCAATATTTTTATTCCATTAATACGGAACAATACGATTGGATTCGAAATCCTTTTGCAACCAATGAAATAAATTTTACGGAAGCACTACCACTACAAATTCGAGAGGAATTTACAGATTTAAATAATGACATGACTTTAAAATTATACTTCTCCGAAGTTCCATTAGATGTTTTCTGGATTTACGTTAAAAAAGAATATCCTCACATTTCCTACAAAGCAATCTTAACATTACTTCCATTTTCGAAGACATATTTATGTGAGCAAAGTTTTTCAACTCTTGTATTAATTAAAAATGATAAGCGGTCATGCTTAAAAGATCTTGACCAAGAACTTCGGGTTGCGTTGTCAAATATTGAGCCGAATATAAAACTTTTGTGT
Organism: Nephila pilipes; assembly: GCA_019974015.1. NCBI lineage: Eukaryota > Metazoa > Arthropoda > Arachnida > Araneae > Nephilidae > Nephila > Nephila pilipes. The sequence goes on along the minus strand of BMAW01017822.1, from coordinate 231,836 downwards.
TCATTGAAACATGCGCAGGTATCCTATTAATAATTATTATGATTGCGTAGAAATAAATATGTTATGGTTTAATGTATGTATACTTTTCAAATAAAAAACAAACACTTATTGTAAAATTTGTGTATCAATTAATACCTATATACTTTAGCTTTTGGTGTGCCGCGGAATTCTAGAAAGAATTTTGGTGCGTCGTAGGTGAGAAAAGGTTGCGGAGCACTGGTCTAGACCATACGCAAAGTAAACATGAGCTAACTCACTTTTCGTAAAACGCTTCATGTTAATCGTACTCACTCGACATCTGCAATGAAGAATTCGTATTTGCTGACCTTGAGCGGTTGTAAATAGAGCTCAATTTTTAAGTGAATCACTGTTAAAACATAGCCAATTTTGTCTTTTGGTTAATCTTTATTCTAAAGTATTAAAAAATGGTATTATAGAATCGATTCTACAAGCAACAACAAATAAATTTTAATACTTTCATTAAACTAAGCACGGTTTAAATAAACACTAGGTTTAAACTGAGAATTCTGGCTAATTTTAAAAGAGATGGGCAAATATTTTTATATGCTACCATAAATCGATATCATAGTGATTCCAAAAGTAAAGTTTACAACAATAAAATATTTATTAAAAGAACATATCACCAAATTGGCATACCGAAGTACTTCCTCTTAACTGTCTTTACAAACTCCAATTTTCAATTAAGTGCTATTCACATCTCACATAAAAGTAATTACAACCTGTGAAGCAAGAAAGACTGTTTTACAAACTGGGATCAAAACGTCCAAGTTCCTCAGTGTTTAATAATATCTTGAAAAATATTCATATAAATTATGTTTTATTCCATACTCTAATATTTATTTCAAGGATATATGTCCTCTACTGCTCTCTCAGAATGCAAAAGAGAATCTGATCAAGTAAATGGAAAGACCCTTCACGCAGATAAGATGAAAAAAAACTACATCTTTATCCACTTTGCACGTTTGTTTTCTCTTCGGTCTTTTGTGTGCTCTGATCTATTTGGCTTCCAGATTCGTTCAGACACTTTGTTGGTTCTAGACGGATATTCTCGTAGTTCCTTACTTTGTTGTATGTACTTTAAGAAGGAAAGAATCGGAAGTTTTCGAGAAGAACAATTTTCTTACTATAGGAAACGAAATTAGTTAAGTCCTGGATATTTCTAAAAAGTGGTGCTAACATTTTGTGCTTCGTAGAGTAGCCATGGAACCATTTATTTATTCTGACATTTTGTTATTCGCATTATTATTTTCTTTGTCCATAAGTAAGGTACGAATCCAAACACACACACACTTAGAAAAAATGCTGAAACCAAACAATATTCTAAAATCAATACCATATTCAACTTCATTGTGCATGGAGAGCTGCAGCGTTTAGTATAATGTGTGATTTGTACGTTTCCATCAGAATAAAAGGCGTTTATTAATTCTATTTTTTTATACTCTTATATCTAAAGGAATCATTACTTTATGTACACCAAAATGAAAAAACTGATTGTACATTGAAATTTCTGGATAAGCGTAGCAAACGAATACCTTTTTCAAAACTATGTTAATATATATCTGTACGAATCTAAACGAATTTAGCTTACAAACTGAATTATACTCGTGTAAGGAAAAAAACTGGTTCGAAATTTGGATCATATTCTTCTCCTTGATGAGAAGATAATCTTAATCACACACATAAGTATATAAACAATAGTGTGCAAACCTTAAGCAACATGTTTTTTTTTTGCACTAACTCCAATAGAAATAATCTGAAAGACGGGAAATTCAGAAATGAGAGACATCATTTTATACATAAATGAAGATGAAAGCCCAGTTGCGCAAAAATGATTACAATGCATATAGTATGGAATCAAATAAAAATGGTTTTAACGAATGCTTAATACCGTTACACGTGATTGTTTGACTAAGGGGGAAAACAACAAGCAGATGTTCCTTAGTATGGGATATGTCCTCCCCTTACTGCAATGGTTGCTCCGCCCCATCTCACCACACTCAACACCAGATAGTCCAAAAGTTTTTGAGGTAAGACTACCCATTCCTCAATCAGCATCTGTTTCAGGTGTTGGGTATTTCCCGGAGGATGTGATTATGTCGCAAAGTGTCTCCCCAAAGCATCCTATATATGTTCTTTAGGATTTAAATGCGGGGAGAACGCTGGCCATTCCCTTCCAGAGATATCTTTACTTTCCTATAGTGGCTGAATATCAGCAGTCCGGTGTGACCGTGCATTGTCTTCCATAAAAAATAAGTCTGGTCGAATAACACCTTGGAATAGACGCAGATGGGAAAGATCCCTTCCTTACAATAGCGATTTCTTATGCCATAACCTCTGTCGTAAACGTGGAGCTTAGTCCGCCCTATTATCATAATGCCTCCCCAGACGGCGACTCCAGGATGACCGTAACGGTCAATTTCCATGATATTACTAGGAGAAAACCATGTCTCGACCTCTGTCTAAATCAACTGGAGTTGAGAATCACTTGTGGCACTAAAACGGCTCTCATCCGTAAAGGGGACGCGACTCCATTGATGAGATGTCTAGTTTTTGTGCTCCTCACTCAACTCTAAACGGGGCTGCAGATGACTAACTTTCAAAGGGATGCAGCGTTCAGGATGGCGGGTGAATAGGCCACCTTTGTGAAGGTGTTAAGCCACAGTAATCGCGACACTTGTCGTCCTGTTGCTGAGCAATAGCGCCTGCTGATTGGTATCGGGTTTCATTCATCTTTAGGACAATATATCGGTTATCCACTGCAATTGTTTTCCTTTAGAGGCCACCACCAGCCTTTCTAACAGCTGTATCTGTGGTTTGGAAGGTTTTCCAAGCTTGCGAAATGACACTTTTGTTGATTCAGATCTCTTCAGATACACTGGACAACCTAACTACCTTCTCCTGCTTTCATGCCATTATTTAACGTTTGTAATCATCCAGGTGATTTCATCCAGCCATATTTCACGAAACAGCCCACTTAAACTTGCAGCGAATGTCTTTAGTTGCACCTCAGTACTTCCTTTTATTGTTGTCTTGAGCTGCGCGCACGCTTACGTCGCATGTGACCTTTTTATTCTGATATTTGTATACGCATGACCTTTCTACTGAATTGCGTGTTCCGTGTACAAATCGCAAAGACTCCTTTTCTGCAATTTCATGGTTATCTGCTTAACATTTATATTTTTGCTTAAGTTTTGCACACCATTGTATGTGTACACACCCACACACACATATATATAAGGGAGGGGGAAGCAATTAATAATCTATACTTCATTTTCATTATTTTCTGCTAGTAATGTTGATACTATAGTTGGAGAAGAACTTTATTCCACAAATAAGTATTTTATTAAGAATTAGAGGGCATCATCTGAATTCAGAAAATACATATCACATGATTGCGATACTTTACAAAAATGCGCAGCGGAGCGGCATTTCATAGACGAAGCAGCGAGCGAAAGCAAGAGATATCGAGAAGAAGAGAGATAAGCGGGGATAAGATTGCCTCACGCCAGTGTTCCGTGTACAAATCGCAATGACTCCTTTTCTGCAATTTCAGATGTTTAACCTCGCCTTGTGGTTTCTCGTAAGTTAGGCAACAGCTACAGTTACGGTGTGGGACGTTAGTTGGATTTAGGGATGCGACATCCACCGCAAAACATCGAATTCATTGAAACAATGTTTCAAAATTTCGAAGTTTAATATTAAAACATCGATGTTAGAAATACATCGGCCGAAAAACAACGATATCTGAAGCATCGATGTTTTGCAAAAAAAAAGAAGAAAACTTGAGAAATATAGTAACTATTTATTTTCAATTTTGGCTCTGGGGATGCTATTTTTTCAGATTAATATTTCAAGGAAGATTAATCAAAAGCATTGTAGTTGGTGAAAATATTGATTAAAACAATAAATTATTAATACAATATAATTATTAACACTACTACATATAATTTAATATAATTTCAATTTATAGGCCCCAATATTTTTTTATCCACAGTTTGGAGGAACAACAATTTAACCTTTCCTTCTTTTTGTAGACTTTTTTTTACTGACTATACCCATCTAAGGGGAAAACACTTTCTGATGAGATTGATGTCGTCATCAATGATAAGTTTTTAGTAGCAACTTTTACAATACGGTAATTCTTATGATAATAATTATCAAGACAAAATTTGAGTGAATCATCCTTCAGCTTCAGAACAGTTTCAAATTCAATACTCTTAAACAATGTACAGACTGCTTGCAAAAACTCAATATCTCCACTGAATGGCATTGGCGGAGCTGATTCATTAAAATTTACGATTCCTGCCACAATCTCTCCCTACTCAAGAAATCTTTCCAACATGTAGAAAGTGGAATTCCATCTTGTTGTTAAACTCTGAAATAATTTCCGTTTTGTTTTCTTCCTTAGTTCATCACTGCCTACAGCACTTTGTTTAAACCCCTTTCACTATATATTTCCCAAACTCCATCATCGTTGATCCCTATGGTTTTAAGTTTAATAGAATGTTCGATTCACTGATTGAGAAAATGTTAAAAAAAGGATGGGTTTTTCAACATAAAATACAATACCTACTGTAAAAATTTCGAGCTCAGAACATCTACACACACAGATATATATATATATATATATACAGGCTGCCCACTAAAGTCCCTTGCCACCCTCTTAACTTCAGAACACTGCTGCTACATTCACAAAAGTGGTGTCAAGGCATGGTAAAGCAGCCATGCGCTACTGAATGAAAGTAACTACTGCCCCACCAGGTGGAAAACTGCGGAACTAGTATTTCTATCTCAAAAATGAAATGAGATAGGGAAAAAAAGTGATTTACAAAGTTGTAGAGTGTTATCCATTTCTTACCGCCGCAGCCATTCTGAAATTAAGAGAATGGCAAGGACTTTAGTGAGTACCCTTTATATATATATATATATATATATATAAAATTTAGAATTAAGGTCATATTTATAATCTGTTCTTGACTGAAACATTCTACATTCATTCAACCGTATCAAAATATTTATGGAAAATCAACATTCATAACTTGCAATTTGATGATTTTATATATTTCCCATATCTTTAAATTTAAGTGACAAATTTATGTTGACTGTGTTATGTGTTCCTTCTGTTGATGGTATAATAAGAATGTCATTTGTTAACTGTGTTTTAAATCTTTGTTGCTTGACTAAATTTGGAGGCGTTATCCATAACACTAATAATTAAGAAACTTCGTTATAGTTTGCAACAGTTATATTGTTTTACGCTCCATCTAGTGTTTTTGTATCCGGATACATGTGTTAGCCTTATGTTAGGATTTTCATTATGTGCCATTTGTTGAATTTCAGTATAATTAGGATTAGGGACATGACTTCTTTGTCGACTTCTGAATCTGGAATTGTTTTCGCAATGATAAGCATTCATCACACATTGAATTGAGCTGAACCCTCAAAGTCGATGTGGTAGTAAACATTGATAGTGGGTTCTTGATGGTAGAGAATTCCTGGATCTGAGGCAACATAATATTCATCAAAATTTGTCTGTGTTGATTGCTTGTTCCAAAATTTTGTCAGAAATTTTGAGAAGGAAAAAAAAGATTACATCTTGAAAGCTCAGTTATTATCATTTTTATATAATAAGCCAATAAAATTTTAATAGTTTTCTTCAAAACTTATTTAAATGAAATTTTCATGAACTGTTATATAAGCTGTTTTCCAATAATTAAGGAAAAATCAAGAAAATAAAAAAATAACAACTTGAATAAAAATAAAACAATTCATATTGAAATTATATATAATGTTGAATAAAACAGTAATATGCAAATTAGTGGGGCTGTAATCGATTACAAATAACACTGTGATTTCTTCGAGTAAGAAGATTAAGTGAGCAGAGAATGAATTAAAATCAATTTTTAAATATATAACCAGAAAAATTCATAACAATCAATATGAATAATGATAATGGATTTTTAGCTGCGTATAGTATTAATCCAAACCAATAAAAGTGATTAAATGCAATTGTATAACTAACAGCGGTGTATCCATACAATTTCAAAGAATATGTACAAACTTTTTTTTATCGTACTGAATTACCAACAAATACATTTTTTGCAGAATTTCTCGTTTAAATAAATACGTTTTAAATGGTCGAAATTTGTAATTGAGAAAGTCAGTCATTTCTAATTTCTCATCAGTGAAACAACATTTTGAGAAGGTCTTGAAAACAAAATCCTGCATAATTTTTGAAAAAAAAGAAGTATTCTTTTCTATTATAAGAATATTGATTTTATAACATAGTCCTTGCCTCAATGTATTATGCAATCCAAAACGCGCAAATAACAGAAGTGATTTTATAAATATTATACTTTTTAATTCTTTTTGTTAAAGAAATAACTTGTCTCGATCGTTATCTTTTGATTGTGAAACCTAGAAATTATTATTTCACAAAAAACATGAATATCTAGATTGAACCTTTCCTTTTCTTTCCTGAATGAATATGTGATCTTACGTATCAAATAAATCCATCAAATTATATAGGGAAAATAATCCGCCCACAATGAGGCGGCTACACGAACGAAACGAATATCACAATCGGAGACAAACGATTATTAATAAATTGCGAAAACAATATTTATAATTCATATTTGCGGCTTGAAGCTTTTATCAAATTTAAGCATTTAAGCTAATTGGAAAATTCCATTTGAAATTGATCTTAAAAATAGAATTTCAATAAGTACTTGAAAGAACATATCTACTTACAATAAATGCAATTTTAATATGTACTTGTATGTTGAGTAGAAGCATGCTTCCAGAAATAGCAATTTAATTTAATTAAATTTTCTTTCTTTTTCAAAAGAAATAAAAGCAAATGATAATTCTGAAAGGAGTGTGATATGGTATTAGAATAATGGCGCAACGATCAGATGTAGTTCTGAAGTAAATTAGTTGATTAATGGTTTTGATTATGTCATAAACGAGGATTGTTGGTGACGGAACTCGCAATTTTGTGCTACAGTCATGTAAGAAGGACACCACCTAAGCTAGCACTCTACTCTCCATGCTCCCAAACCACGATCACTTGAGGACTTGAATCCTTGACATTTTAACATGTAATAACTCTGTTACACTTAGTGTTTGGTTTAGTTTTTAGTAACGTTGCCCTAGAGGCAACACGAGGGCTATTGGCGATGCACCTCGTAATTTTGAGCTTCGGTCAAGTGACGAAGACGACACTTGAGCTGGCACTCCCCTCTCCTAATTTCTACACCACGCCAACGGAAGCAAGGACTTTGGGCCCCGACAGATTCAGCCCCGATTCATCAGCCCCGACTACACGGCGGGTCTTTGGCGGCCAAGGATCGAACCCGCGACTGAACGAAAACCGCCGGTCAGGAATTCGAAGCCATGACCACTAGGCTACCGTGGCCCCTACACTTAGTGGAATCAGGGCTAAAACCAACGATTCGACAGAAGCAATATCGGTTGCGAATTCTCGACCATGACCTCTCGCCTAACGCGGCCACATTTCAAAGCAAAACTAATATGGTTCAAACCTGTTTCGAACGGTTTTGAATGTTCATTTTTCTACATCTTTCTTATATTTTTGTAGCCCACTTTGAATTGATTTCAATACTTTCAGTCTTTTCTTATCAGTAATCAGAGATATATAGTATACACTATTGTCTTCCCCTATACATTCAGTAAAATTACCATTTCTTATTAATTTTCTGATATTGTTGTTATTAATTTTGAAGTGTTCATAGTATTTTCACTCTTGTCTTATCATTAATCAGAGACATATGGTACACTATATATGTAATATCGGTTTTTACTATGCATTCAATAAAACTATTTTTAAACATTTTTATATTTTCATTCTTCGCTTCAAATTGTTTTCAGTATTTTTTTCATGCTTATCATTAATATAGAGATATATGGTATACTATTGCCTTTTGATATACATTCAGAACAGTTGTATAGAACTTTTACTATACAACCGCTTTTATCACTATTCTTACATTTTCATAGTTCACTTCATAATGTTCCTAGTATCTTCACTCTTGTCTTATAAATAACCAAATATACATGGTATTATGTTTTCTTTTACGATATGTTCAGTACAATTAATTCTGAACAAGGGAAATAACAGATAGTAATAAAAAAAATTACCAGACTATATGTCAATGGTCGCATTCTTTTTACTCATAAATAACCAATTCATTTGCTGACAGTCTAACCAACAATGTTAAGAAGAAAATTCCTCAATGGCATTGTCCAGCTATCATTCATATTGGTTCTTTTTTTTCTGAAAGACGGGGCGTGTAATGTGAACTCTTTACTACTTGTAGGTGAAAGAACGTCAAAAGAACATATAAAATAGTTCTTGCAGCTGTTCTTTTAAATCGTATTATTCTCGTCTCTTCGCCTTCTAAGAATGGACAAACCGTGTGCTAAGTCGAATGCCTTCAGCAATTCGAAATAGAATGGCGTAATTCAAAATGGTTCGATTTTCGGCTTAACTGTGAAGGTATTTTTTTTAACTGGAAGATCGCCAAGACGCGATAAGTCACGTCGACACAAAGTGAGATCGGGGCGTGATAAATGGTGGGTTGCAAGGGGAGGGCTGCTGAAGTTCCAGCATTTCTATCATTTCTTGCTCTTTTTACTTTTATCCTCGCTTTCCCCGTATCTTATGTAGGGAACGTTTTTGAGACACGAAAGGGGTCTTTCCTCTATCCCATCCTCGATCTTTCAGAAAACGATATTTTTCTGCACCTTTGAAAGAAGAGTAATTAACTTATCCTTGTGGCAACATCTCAGAAACATCTGGGGGGATTGGAAATTTCTTTAAAAACGAAGGAAGTAAAAGAAAGAAAGAAAATTGAGGTAGGAGGTGAGCCGGAACGGGAAGGGGTCTTATCTCATCGTGTGTTATCACGGATATCAGCAAACGAAAATAATGATTTGATAGCTCGACCCTTATCCCCAGCATCTTCTTTGTCAATAACATTTTTAAAATGGAAGTTTTAATTTTTTTTTCATTATAAATGAATCGGGGTCATTTTGAAAAGTATTCATATTCAATTCACATTTAACGGAGTTTATGCTTTCCTTTAGTATCACCTTTTGCATATAAACGGTACATGTTTCCTTTAAAGTACTTCTAGATGGATCAGATTACAGCATTCTTTCCCCATTTCTGTATAGAATGCATAAAGCGATGCTAAAAGAAAGGATCTTCTAACAGATTAGCTATCATGGCAGTAAATGACATCTATATAATATAATGTTTTAAAATTGAATTTTGGTGGTATAAGTGTTTTTGTATTATTATTGTTTCATGTTCTTTCCAGAAATAAAAATTTTATAGTCGAATATTTTCTCGATTACACAAAACAGAATAATAATATTGAAAAGTTCTGTGCAAAGGTTTGCAAAAAACAAATTTAACCAACCAAGCTGTGACTTTTTTTTAAAATTATTATTAAATTACTCTATTAAATATAAGAATTAAAAGGAACGATTAAATATCGAGAAATGGACAATAATAAACTTTTCCGAAATTAAAAATAAAGCAAATTGTAAATTATTAAATTGAATGTATTTAAGCTAAATATAATTAAAATTAAAGCAAACGATAAATTATTAAATTGGATATACTTAAGCCAAATGTAATTAAAATTGATGAAACGATACAAAATTGAAAATTGATCACGTATGCCAAAAGAAATTCAACTAAAACAATATACCTTTGGGTGGCTAATAATAGAAAATCAATATTAAAATCATTTACCCCAAGGCATTCCAAAAAGGAATTCAAGCTAAAAAAAACATAGTTTAAAATTCTTGAGCCAAAAAAAAGGTGAGGGGCTGCCTCATTGCTTAAAATTCTAAATAATGTTATTTGTTTTCAGTCATATCTTGAATCCAGTTTAAATATGATTTGAAGTAATACGTAAATCATTAAGTAAACTAAATACTTAATTTTTATAGTTGTTTTACTTCAGTCCAATAAAAAAATTGGAGGAAATTTATTACATATTTTCGAAAAATGAATTTATTAGTGGTGAAAGCAGGTAACAAACATATATTGCATATATTTAACTTCAATCCAATAAAAATTTCAGGAGAATTTTGAAAATTAAGCTCGTTACTGGTGAAAGCAGACATTAAAAATATACGCAAAAACAAGATAAATGTTTGAAAAGTGGTCAGGTACGAAATTTTTGGTTAACTAAAACAATAGCTTCTTTGGTGGCTAATAATTCAATCTAGTAAGGGAAGCAGAAATCTTTTCTTCTCTGTTTCCTCTTTGAAGAAATATTTCGTCCAATCTACAACCGAGACATTATTTGGTCGAAATTGTTTTTCTTTAACATTTACAAGTAACTCTCGTCACATACATATTTCGATTCAGTGCTACCAGCGCCATCTGTCGTGAAGATTAACTCATTACAGGCCGAGGTAATAGATCTTCATAATTTTCGCAAGAAATTTAACGCATTTTAAATACTATGTGTAGGGTTATTCAAGAATACAAACATACAAACAAAAAAGTTTAGTAAAAAACAAGTCACTGTATATGCGTACCTTGAGCCAAGACTAACAAAAGATTCACAGAATTTTTATGTAGAGTTTTTGAAAGCTACACCCTTGGAAGATAGTTTTTCAAAATATGAATATTTTTCAGTAGGAAAAATTTCAAAACATTAGGGGCGAAGATACATCTTGTACTTCTTTCATAGATAATTATTACTATTCAATTATCAAAATTTTTTGCGAGCATTTTCAAGAGTTTTTGTGTATAATACAGCCAATATTATCAAACAAAGCTCCTTTGGAAGGTTTCCGTAGGTTGAACTTGGACTTGGGAAAATCTTTTTCAGCATAAGTGATATTTAATGGTTTCTGTGTTGGCAATTTAAGTACTTGTTTCTAAAGTGGAATGAGCTATAGTTCCTCCACACAAGTAGAATAGTACTTTTTTTTGTTTCTTTTAACTCAGTATTAGAACTTGAAGAATGAGAAGTTTCGTTAGTAAAATTCTTTCATATAAGATTGCTTTCATATTTGAATATTTCTTTTAAATAGAATACAGTAAAAAATGCTTTTGTTTCACTTCCTCGATAAACGATTTCATTTCACCACTCAAGGAAACAAAGAAAACCAATTATACATATAATGGCTATAAAAAATATAAATAGTCATTGAAATCTATTACTGTTCTTTATCTTCTTTTAGTAGATAAATATTTAATTTCCATTTTACGATCTTAGTAACATAAAAAAATGCACTTTAAGTGCAATGTGGTAACCAGTTAAAAATATTTATTGCTCAATACATACCTAAAATAAGACTACAAAAATATAATGTGTAATGTATAATGAGCCTAGTTAAAGCTGTTCTTTCAATCTACATATTCATTAATGGAACAGCTTTAGCCAGGAAAATAGAAGAATCAGAAAGTCGAGTGTAAGATATTGGATAATATTGTAGCATCTGCCTTTCATTATTAAACTCGACGAATACATTAAAATCTAATTAAATAATCAACAAACTCACAAATACGATGAAGGAGACGTCAAAAAAGTAAATGGAGTTTATTTAATTATAAGCACAGAGTATGTAAGAACGCTTTCTATCTAATCCTATTGAACTGATTTTAATCCTAGATTATGATTTAACAATAAAGTTTTAGCCTACCAACTCCCTCACTCCGATTGAGACACTTCTTGAATAAAGCAAAATCAATCTCCGATTTATAAGTTGTATTTCCTCCGATCTAGGAGCAAATTCCAACAAATTCTACTACTAACATATAATTACAATAATCTAATATATAGCACCTTGTAGTTATTTTCTGCCTCCCTATCCTTTCCTTTTTTTCAGTTCTGTTTTACATCACTACTTCTAATTCTGTTCATAACACTTCCTATGAACAGAATTAGTTCCTATGAACTATCCTATGAACAGAATAGAAGTTTTATGAACTTCTTATGTTCATAACACTTCTTATCTAATTTATTAATCACGTTTCATTAGGTGGGGAGTGAGTTATAATTTTATGCAATTCGAATCACAAAATGTATCCGAAGTTAGTGGAGAGAAATCCGTGAATATTCAATGTTTTTATTTTTCCTTTGCGTTTCTTGTAAGACTGCAGTCACACTTTTACTGCATACCTTAATGTGTTCTATATAGTATTTCACTTACTTCAGACATTGACAGATATTTATTTATTATAAAGATATAAAGTGAAAAACGCTTAACACGAAAAAGGGGGATACATGAAATATTACTGCGGTTCCAACAAAAATATTATGTAATTTCATACATTTTTATTCCCTTGAACATGAAACAGATTGTTAATACATTCTTATTCTTAACCATTAAATATATTCTTACGCTACTCACATAGAACATACACTGTTATTAAGAAAAAAATTATGTTTCCGACTTGTATTTATTTTATGTTTCCGACTTGTATTTATTTTATATTTCCGACTTGTATTTATTTTATATTTCCGACTTGTATTTATTTTATATTTCCGACTTGTATTGTATTATTATTCATTCGTCCTCTTCTTAACCGGTGACCGACATTTGATACATGTACAGGTAATCCTCGTGTAATTCGGTATTTTTATAACGATAATTCACTGTAACACTCATCCATTTAATAAAATCATCCGTCAGAGGAATAAATAGACGGCATTAAATGGTTTTGGGAAAAAAATAAAGCCGGGGCCCATTGAAAGAGAAAATTTTATCTAGAGAGCACACAGAAAAAAAGAATAGATGCAGTAGTAAACATTACTAAGTCTCTAAGAGGGGAAGCTTTTGACGATATGACTGCACAAGATCTCCAGGAATTACTAGTGGAAGAAGAAATTAATGAAGCAAGTTTGCTGGAAATATCTGGAATCCATGATAACTCAAAGGATAATAACATGGATGAAGACGAAGAAGTTAAAAAAAGTTTATTCTTCAAAGCATATAGAAAGGCCTTTAGACTTAGCCGAACATATAGAGTCATACTATGTGGAATTCATGGTAACTAGTTAACATGCATAGATGAAGAAGTTTAAAAGCTTATTATACAATGCATAAAAGAAGGCCTAATAGGCGTAGTCGAACAAATAGAATCGTATTTCTTAAATGAAGATCCTTCAAATGAAAGGAACCTGAAATTTACGAGATAACTTCATTAGTGCATAGCATCATAAATGGAAATTTAAAAAGGTCTTTTAAATAAAGGAAAGCAATCCAAAATAACAGTTGTCTTGCAAAAGGTAGAGCATAGATCTGAAGATAATGTAGAAAAATGCTCTGAGATGAGGATATCTTGCAAAAAAGAAAACAACCTCGGTTAATAATGCTTAGTTGTGACGAAGAAAATATTGTATAATTTGTTTTAATATGCATTACTTTTTAAGAAAATTACCATAAAGATATTTATCTTAATTATGAGAATATAATGGAATATTTATTTTTAATTTTTGGAACTTAAACCCCTTTTTGCACGTGTCTTTTGTTTCATAGGGCACGGATTCGCACAATATGGCAATTTTTTGAAACGTAACTCCCATGTTATAGGGCTTTATCTGTATTATATTTTACTGCAGATTTATTTTCCCTGGGGTCCATATAACGTATATACCTAGTTTCATCGACATCCGCCTACTAGTATGGACTGCAAGCTGGTATATATAATCAGAATAACTTACAAAATACCCTCCCCCTGTATAAATATTCTTACTCTTTTTAGTGTTCACCTATTTTATTACGCAGTTATTGCTGTGGGGGAAAGTTTTAATCCATTAAAAACATATTTTAACTACCCTTTCTCATACCACAGCCTGAGACAGAAAAGTATTATTTTAAACCCTGTTTTGATTCTTTCTTTCTTTATTTTGTAGATTAGAATTTTCTAAAAAGTATTTACATGCTTAAGAATTACTTTTTCCTATGATTTACATCTTCATATTTGAAACAAATTTTTAAAATTCTAAGCAATTACTATACGAATTTAATATTTAAATTTTGCTTTTATTCAAGTTTAATTTCGATATTTTTAGATATAAGAATATATAAAATACATGTATGTACTATTATACTTAAGTATGTAATGATCTGACATAAAAACAATTTAATCTTCCAATTTTTTTTCCATTCAATAATCAATTAGTAAAGAGTTCATTCATATTTGCTGATATAATTACAAATTAACCATTAATTTATGCAACACGCACTCATAAAATCTGTTGAATCTGCTTTCCTATAAGCATAAGTCTGTCGAGTATTAATTCCTACCACATTGATAGATTTCATCAAAATTCAACAGAATACCTTCATTGTGAAATACATAAAATCAATTCTACGAGCGAAAATAAACAAGGTAAAAGGCTTACCTCGTTTTCGAAATCCAAAAGGCGGGATGAATCAATTTGCCGTTTCGTTCCAAAATCCTAATTGGCAATTTCAGTAATTCCAGAAATTCTACACAATAACTACCTCAAAAAAATGACGTCCAAAATTGTTATTATTTTTGCAGAATTATATTAAAAATAAGATCATCTACAGATATTAAATTTGATACTTGAATTAGAATACAATTATCACTCAAAGGAGATATACACGACCGATGAGTTCGAAAATTCAGTTCGTAATGGTTTTTTTTCCCGCTCCAATCTCCACTTCCCTTCAGAAAACGTCTGGTTTTCGTCAGCTCGGTGGCTTGGCTTGTAGCAGAACGAAAATCGTCTGGTTTCCTCAGCTCGGTGGCGTAGCTTGTAGCAGAACGGAACATTCATACTATACCACGTGATATGGAGAAATCTCTACTTATAAATTCGAAGGCAAGGAAAAATTTTCTCTCTGCTGCTGTAATCTAGGAAACGAAACTAAGTATCTTGTTCAATTCTTTTGAATAATATATATTTATTGCCTTTCCGTCTGATCAAAATGAATAAACCATCTTAATTGAAAAAAATGTGTTATCCTGACAACGCTGAATCTTATTGCAGTTTTATGTTTCCATGAAGGATGTACTTCCTGGATCATATATATATATATATATATATACATGATCCATGAAGGATACTATATATGTGTGTATCAATAACTTCCTATTTAGATTATATTTTAACACTTTGGTGATAAAGAAAATTAAACGGATGACACTTTTCCCTTTTACATAATTATTTTCTCCTTTAGATTCATTAAAACTTTCCAATTAAGCGAAGTCAAACTTTCTCCAGACGGATATTTTTTTCCCTCGGTTGGGTCATTAAATTGACGCAGAATTAAAAAAAAAAGCAAATCCTTGGGATGAAGCAGTGACTTAATACAAATCCTATTTCAGATAATTAAATGTGATGATGAGAAATAAATTGAATGATAATGTCCGTCTCTTAAATTCTCTTAATTAGTCGACACCCATTATTTCAGCAACTCTGGCTTCAGTAACCTTAATCTTCATTTCTTTGAATGAATGCATAACGTTTCTTTTTAACACTCGGCGATTCAAAGAACTGTTATCATTAATTTGAAAAGAGTAAATGTTTTCATTTCGGTATGACAATCATCCTCTTGGGTGCAAACAGTCGAGTGACTGGTTGTAAATGAAAGTTGAGGTTGAACAGTATTGAAATGTATTTCGATGTCAATGCTTAAAAGAGATATAAAATAAATATAAATATAAATGTCAGTTCAATCGGAAAATTATGTTTAATTGGGAAATGAATGAAAATAATAAGGAGAATATATTGTACGAGTTCTATAAAACTCCCGTCGTTACTTCTGACCTATTTACAGCGTGATGGTAATTCGTAAAGAAACAGGTGATAATTTAATGGCTGCTAGATCTGGAGAGTAAGGCGGATGCGACTGGATTTCTCATTCTAGTTCTGCGAATTTCTGATGAGTCACCAAAGAATCATGCGGTAGGACATTATCACGAGGCAGTAGAATGTACTTCCTATTGAACATTCCTTGTGTGCCTTTTCTATTCATTCATTTGTTGACAATATCTCTTCGCTTTGAATTTTTGAAAAACTAGTAATGTATCGGTTCCACTCTATACACAGTATTCTCCCATTCAGGCCTCAAACTCGATTTAGATAGACAGGGGGCAGACTATTTGAGCTCATAGTATACTCCTTTTAAAGATGCTTATGTAGGTAATCCATTATCATCAATTATCTTCCGGTCCAATAAGTGTTCGTGTTTTCTCCTCGATTATAAAACGTTATCTCTCTTAGCCATGATGCACCAATAAGAATAGTTAAAGACAAATTAAATGACGGCGGATATTATTCTGTACAAGGTGAACAAGAAAGTTTTTGCCGTTTCTGCTTTGCCATTAAATGAAGTGAGCATAGATATGCAAACAATATATCAGTTGGTTTAAAAACTGGTCGGTAGAGAGTAAGAATACCATTCGTAATAAAAGCAAGTCCACCGTGTACTTTCATTATTCGTAACTCATACAGTAGAGAAGACAAATCGATGTGTCAAAGGATCCGTTCGGTGTTGTTTTGCATTGCGACTTCAAAGTGGGTTTATCAGAAGCTACATCAAGTCGCTGAATGCGTCAAGCGCTTGGGAACAGTGCTGTGAATGAACACACTGCAAGACATTTGCTTAATAAATTCAGGCCGAGAGATTTGTCCTTCTGTGATGAATCCCTCCGTGGACGACAGCAAGCCTTGGATGACGAAGCCCTGCCAGCGGCCACTGAGAAGGACAGTAGTCTAACGTGTGGTGGACTTGCAAAACAGTTTAACGTTTCTAAAAAAACAGTTTAACTTCATCTGTACCGGTGAATCGCAGAGGTATACTCTTCCTTTATGACAACGCCCGGCAATATGCCACGCTAGTGGTCAAGGACATCATACAGCGACTTGGTTGGGAAATTTTGTGTCATACATCTTGCCAACCAGATCTGGGGCCATATTATTACCACCATTTCCACTGCCTGGACAGATATCTTCGTGGAAAAGTTTTCACCAATGAAGAAAATTTGTGCCAAGCACTCAAGGACTTCTTTGCGTCCATACCCCCCGAGTTTTACCGCAAGGGTATTGCGATGTTGGAGACATGTTGGCAGGATCTCAATTAAGGAAAATGTTATGGATGTTTCCTGAATTTTCCTTTATGCCTTTCACCTGTCCGACACAACAATAAATGAGGAGAGAAACGAAATCTGCCATGAAATCGGTCAATAGTACAGTCGAGCGATTTTGTAGGGAAACTGGCCAAGCAAATTTGTAATAAACTGGCCTGAATTTGTCGGAAAGTGTCTTGTACCTGCCAGGGAAACTTTCGGGACTCCAGGAAGTTGTCGAAGTCTGTGTTTTAAGGGCATAGTATAACTCCGCAGATTTGTCCGTGATGCGAACTGGTAAGCTAATGAGATGAACATCATAAAAAGGGCTGCTATTGTTATTACAAGAGCTGTTTGCGTGACTGATATGCATAAGCACTATGTTTTTCCTGTGCTATTAATTTGTAGAAGTTTTACTACCTGCGACAAATTTTTCTAAAATTTATGTATATTTCGAGAAAATATGCGCTAAAAAGAAATATACAAGAGAGGGCAATTTAGATATTTTCCTATGGAAGTTTATCTTGTCTGTTTTGTCAGTAATTTCTTTCACATAGCTGATATGCAACTGTCAAAATAATAATGGTACAATGTGACAAATTTAAAGAATACATTTCTGTCAGCATTTCTAATTTATTTTCATCTGCAGGGGCTGGACATAATTCTTCGAAAAATTGATTAAAATATTTAATGAGTTCATAACTGTTTTGTGAAGAAAAAGAGGTGATACGCTGAGATAGAGACATTTAGGAAGACCTGATTTAGGAGCTCATAGATGACAGTCCGGAAGAAAATAATGTTTTCTGCATTCCTTTCCCATGAAACCGTGGGGGAGAACTTCTTCTATAGGTAAGTACCCTCTCTCTTCGTCTTTAAAAATTGTCTGGAGGAACATATAGGTGAAAGTAAAGACTTTTTTTTCTATTGTTTTCTGAGGAACTGGTTTAGATGGAACCATATTTTTCTCTTACTGATGAAAAAATTCAAGCATGAGTAGAAAAAAAGCTTCTTTTTATTAAAGTATAGAATATGTATAAATCTATAATAGTATAATAAAAAATTCTCCTCAAATATTTCAATTTCCAGAAAATTTCTTCGGGGGTTCCATATGTCACTTTGTACTACCATGGGTACTCTATGGCAGAGTTGACAAATGTCGTTTAATTCGTTCAAAATTGTAATTAAAGTAGGCCTAAAACTTAGAAAAAGAAATCTATATATATATTTATTTACTTTGCTTCAGAGCTGCGATTCAGATTTTTTTGCCCATTAAATCTCACAAACATTTTAAATCGAACAGCACCCTATTCCTTTAGCCACTTCATGACCGTTTCAAGGCAGTCAAATGCTTCCTCATTGGAGAGCCCTATGGTCATCCTCGTCATATATTTGTAGTATTTGTTGACTTAATTTATCAGAAATACTGATAACAACGTTGTATTATATATATGTGTGTGTGATATGAATTAAACTTATTATTGTTTTTAATTAATTTGTGAAGCATTCGTGGCGTAATTAAGAAACTTGAAGATCTTGAATTAGAAGTTTATTAATCATACAAGAGAGAGTGGCAATTGCATGGTGATAGTGGTAGACACAGCTTCATCTACGTCCACTCGATTCTGTAGATAAAACAGAGGAGCGATAATATTTACATCCTGACAGTTTGAGGACATACAGTTGAAACTATACATTCATTGATTAAACACGAGAGAGAGGCAATTACGTATCGGAAACGCCAGAAGCGTTCGTGGCTGAACGCCATAGGCGTCGTTCAGCTTACGTGGCTACAGTGGAAGGTAGTAAATTTTTCTCTATTTGGACTTAACACGAAAGGATTCCTTCAGATCTCGTAGATGGAGGGATTCTTAGGACTTTTAGCTAGAGACTTAAAAGCTATAGGGAAATCTCCCTACTGATTTAGATCATCGGAAGAATCCAGTTTATACAGATGTAAGAGCATGTGATTAAATGAATTAAAAGCTCATACTCACACACACAAATAGGTTTATATCAGGAAATAAGATAAATTTCCTACTAGAAGCTTTAAAAGTATAGGAAAAATTAGTAAATTAGTTAAAATTTATGTGTAAAATCATTACACACGCACATATATATTTCTTTTCGTGTGTGTATGTGTACACAGCTACATCATCTTCGTTTTGATTCTGTTCTGATGGTCATGTTGGCGCGATTGATGGAAAAGACTTTATTCCATGAAGGAGTATTTTATTAGCTAGTTGAGGGTATCTTCTTAATACTGCTAACCCATATTACATGCTGACGAGATTTCACAAAAAAGTACTGAGTGACTTCGTTTGATATGACTCGCAGAATGCGACAACAAGTAAAAGAGAGAGCACAGGAAGGATTGAATCAGCATGTATACGCCTGAATCTCTAGAGATTACTCTCCGCGTGGTGGTTTCTCGTAATTTAAAGGTGATAGTTAAAGTTACAATGCGAAATGTTGGTTGGAAGATAAATTTGAGTGGAGTACGAAAATAGATCATTAGGATACTGTAAAAGAATGTTAAAATGAAGAAAATAAATTACTTAGGCAGGACATCACACACACTAATCATTTCATGAAACTAAAAATCACCGGGAAAAAAAGTCCTAATTGTTCTCTCTCCTCTCTCTTTTTGTTTTCTATCGCCGCAGGGATAAATTTGGAAAATTATCCGCTCTTAATCCATTAGAGGTTTGAGTAATCATGTGAAGTTCCTTAAGACATAGTAAAAAGGTTAGAATGTCTAAGGAAACCGGGACATATGGGAGATACTGAAATACCAATTTTAAGTCTTCTTGTTTGTGTGACATATTCGTTTTAAAATTATTAGAAGAGCTTAAATATTTTTAGTACCTAATTAGGATTTTTAATCATTCTATCGAACTGTAAAAGGGGTTTTTTAATCGGTAAGTTTTTTTTTTCTCTCCGTTGAATACGAACATGATTGTTTGCAACATATTTGCATTCAGATACTTTAAAAACATTCCATAGTGTGATACCGAATTTCTAATGTTTATATAAAATATATTTATGAATATAGTAAAAAATGCTTTTTTATTTAAGTAATATCTAATTTATAAAAATAATATTTTTATGTAAAGAAGAAAAAACTTACATTTTTCAAAGTTACAAAGATTTATTATTTTTTCTAAGAAAATATACAGTGATAGCACCCAAAAAAGTGATTCACTCTATAATTTTCTACATTGTTTTATTTCTCGTATTAGGCATAAGGTATGCAAATCTAGGAATACTTTTATTTTAAAAAAAATATGTATCAAAAATCTTCTTCGTATTCAATGAAGAAAGAAAAAGTACTTTTTGGTTAAAAATTACTTTTATAATTCTGTAAAACGACTGCAATAACATTATTGAGCCTAAGCTTTACTAGTAAATTTGAAACATATTTTAAAAGCGAGAAATTTTAAATTCAGCATTTCCTTTCAAGTTCTGGTGCCCTTTAGAGACTTTTCATTCAAAATAAAAACAACTTATCCATAACTAATAATGATGCAGAAAGGCATTTTTCGGAGAACAGCTTCAACAAAAGAAGATAAAACTAAAGAATCGAATGTGCTTTGAGTTTTTAGATTCCATTCCTAAAATCGAAGTGATATAGAAAGAAACAAGAACTTACTGCATTGACTTTTCCATCGCTACAGATGTTTTAATGTATTTTCAGAAATTTGAAAAAAATATTAGAGTAAGATATTTTGCGAGAAGAATTTTTATTTTTTTCAAAGAAATCAGTTAATAATACTATTTTAAATACAGTCGAACCTCTATATAACGAACCTCTATATTGCAAATTTTTCTATATAGCGAACGTTTTCCTGGAACCAAGAATATTTCACGATTTTCTTCGTAAAATAACCTCTCTATTGCGAAGTGCATTTTCTATATAACGAACTTTTTCTCTTGTGATTCAATTTTTTCTTCCTATTTTTGAACTATTTCTGGACATTTCAAATTATTCTCTCTTCTAACATGTTTTATGGTGATCATAAATTTTGAACGAGTTTTTATTGGGGCCTAATCCGCCGAGAGCAATATAATTCTGGGCGTTTCATCCAAGAAGTGTAACCCTTAACCCCCATTGTCCAGTTCACTAGAAACACCTTAGATATCCCCTTACATTCTTGGTGGAATTGTCTCGTGTCCTTGAACTAGTCTCCCGTTAATTTACAGTGTTAATTAATCTTACGTGTAACTACGTTTCTTGTAGCTCGAAAATGTTGAAACGTAAGTGTTTGAACATCAAACAAAAAAAATTTAATTCTTCAGGAAGTGAATAAAGGGGTCATGAAAAAGGATATTGCTTTAAAATTTGATATTTCTCCAAACAGCTTATCAGCAATTATAAAAAATCTAGATAAGCTACAAAATTATGATTCATCGAATTCTTGTTCAAAGCGTTTAAGAACATGTGTCTATGAAGATGTCGACGAGGCAGTTTTGAAGTGGATGCACACAATGCGAGATCAAAATGATCCGATCTCTGGACCTTTCGTAACAGAGAAAGCTCTTCACTTTGCGAAGGCATTGGGATGCGACCAATTTCTAGGTAGCAATATATGGCTAGAAAAATTTAAGATAAGTCACGGAATTGTAGCAAAAGTACGATCTGGGGAAAGTAAAGATTTTCATGATAATGATATTCAAAGTTGGATAACAGAGACACTGAGTAAAATTTTAAAAGACTAAAAGACAGAAAACATCTTTAATGCAGATGAGGCTGCTTTATTTTTTCAATGTTTACCTCAAAGAACATTGACATTTAAAAACGAAAGATGCTTTGGAGGAAAACATAGCAAAGCAAGAATAACTGTTATGTTAGAAGCAAATATGTCTGGACATCAGAAATTAAAACCACTTGTTATAGAAAGAAGCAAAACTCCAAGATGTTTCAAAGGCGCAAAATCTTTGGAAGTTGATTATGACTTTAACAAAAAATCTTGATGACGTCAGAAATTTATGAAAATTAGATTCAAAAGTTGGACAAAGGTATGGTTGAAGAACGTGGTAAAATTGCTCTTCTTTTAGATAATTTTCCGACCCATCCAACGGAAATCAACCCAAAATTGAAAAATGTTACAGTGTTTTACTTGCCACCAAACACCACATCAAAACTGCAGCCAATGGATCGAGGGGTGATAAAAAATTTTAAAGTACACTATCGCAAGAGAATATTGCGAAAAGTTATCACTGCTCTTGAAAACAATCAATCCATGCCAAATATCAATTTACGGGAAAGTATTTCAGAAATTTCAATAACTTAGAACTATGATGTTACAGATCGTACCATTCATAACAGTTTTGCCAAAGCTGGATTCTTTGTCTGAATTGAGAGTTAGGAGAGTACGGAGGAAGAACACGATATTCCCTTAAAATAAATGAAAAAAAATATGGATACAGCTAAAGGAAAAACAAGATATTACGGATTCTGCGCAGCTTGATGATTTTCTTTTTCTTGATTTTGAAGCTGAAACCTCGGGATCACAAACTAAATCGGATATATTGAACATTGTGACAAATAAAAACAGTACAGCAATGGATTGCAATGAAGACGAAGATGAAAATGAAAACGATGATAATGCAGAAATCAATAAACCTTCGTATGATGAAATGATAAATTCATTTGAAACAATTCGACTTCGACTACAGTCTGAAGAAAATACGCCTGAAGTGATTTTTGGTGCATTGTAAAAATATGAAGTGTATTATGAAACAAAGCATTTTTTCAAACAAAAAACTCAAACAAAATTAACAGATTTTATGATAATTACATTTAAGGACACATGTGGTAATGCATGTTTAGAATTTCTTGTGATAAATAATGTATGTGTTTAAAATTACTTGTGTACTTAAAATTAGAAAATATTACTGAAATTCGTTAATTTTAATATAAATTATTTTCTTAATGTTGAAAATTAAGTGCATTCCTCGACATTCTTTTTTCTTGCTTTCCCTACAGTTTTTCATTTTCTTTTTTTGATGGGTAAGATATATATAAAATAAATAGATATTAAATTACAAATGTGAATAATTACTTTTTTTAATAAATAGAGTTTATAAATTTAAAATTTGTTTTATGTGATTTATGAAGTATATTGAAAAGTGAACCTCTACATCATGAATTTTCCATATAACGAACTTTTTTTCGGAATTTAGCGACTTCGTTATATAGTGGTCCGGCTGTATTTTATAAGTTTTCTAAAATAACTCCAACTATTGTATTTATATTTTCTATATATGTGTGTGGGAATTTATATACCATAATTAAATAAACTACTTTAAATAATTGTTAACAAGTCATCGAAAACGTTTAAAACTGAAAAACCGGAGGGCAATTCTGTTGCACGCTTATCAATGACTGAAAATTCTGCTACAACTGTCAATTTCATTCACACTGGTCTCAAATTAACAGTTGCAGAATCCTGAACCACTCGTCTAAGGATTTTAGTCTAAGAATAGCCAATTGCACCCATTAGCTCTTATTCATCAATATTAATTGTAGTCTTCTGCATTTGTTTTGTATTATTAACCTTTACTATTTTTTGAACTTTGTGTCCAATTTATAAAAAGGTTTTCACATATTTCTCCCATACTATCAAGTTTTATGCTGCCTGAGAAGTTCTATTTGTTCACATAACTCTCCCGGATAATTTAAGGACAAATATATTTTATTTCCCTATAAGATATAATACCAAGAGGTTTTAAGTAATAATAAATTAAAAAGCAGTCGAATCGGTCACTTATGAGCATCGATACGTAATGAACAAGGAAAAATAAGCTTTTTAAGCCAGGTTTAGATAAATTTTATTTATTACAATGTAAAAATCATATTTTAATATTGAGGTGTTGCATAACACTGCTCAAGCAATTAGGGGAATAAGAAAAGAATTCGAGAAAACTTATGCGAGACAGCCATGCATGGGCATAAACTGTAAAATAGACGAGTGGAAATGAATTGTATTTTAGAGTTTTAATTATTCTTTTAAATGTTGAAAAGAACACGAAAATATGATTCAGAGCAACAATTTGTTTACAAATAAATAGCAAAAAAAGAACTATTTGGAAATGATGTAAGACATATAGTGTGGTGTGCGGTTCCCTAGATTTGCTAAAACTGCTGCACTCCTGTTATGCTTGGATGCCATGAAGTTATTCATAAGAGTTTGAGGATTATTGTTCATTCCTATGGAAGAGCAATATCACGGTAACGGACAGAAAAAAAGGCCTAGGTCTCTCTGCTATACGTCGTCAAAGTGTGTCCCAAACACACTTTTTTGCAGTTAGGTCAGGAGAACATCCTGGCCACTCCATAAGCTATGTTGTTTCAGGCTCAAGTGTGTTCTTCACAAAACAACTATTTGGCATTGTCTCCTATTAAAAGAAAGGAATCAACAATGGCTACAACGTAAGGAACGACATGAGGTCTCAGTATCTTCTCTGCATAACTTTGGGTAGTGAATTTGACATTCCGAATTATATGTAAATCCGTACATCCACGTATGCAGATTCCAGACCATACTATCAAATCACTTTGTCTGTTATGTGATCTTTACCTATGTAATGTGGGATTTTTCAAATCTTTATTTCTATCTTTATCAAAACGTCTCGAATGACACACTCCAGACTGTATCGAACTCGGTTTTAAACAGAACTTGACTCCAATCACGTTACATCCAATCTCGATGTTCAGTGGAACGCCTCTTTTGGCCTACATGGAGTCTTGAGGTCAGGGAAATCCACACCATGGGCTTATGTGCATAGAGACCAACTTGATGAAGTCTATTTCGGACTATTTGACTCGAACCACTTTCTTTTGTCATAAAAGCAGCTATTCTTACGTCTGCCTAACCTTATGTCTTCTGTCTCGACGAACTAATAACATGATATATCGCTCATCAGTTTCTAGGGTAACATGTTAATGACCTTGTCTTGGTCAATGTCTAACATCCTCTATATCTTAGAATCGATTACACAGCCTTGCATCGTAACTCCTGGTCACTCCAACATCGTCTGCTACACATCTTTTTGTGTATACAGATTCAAGTCTCCCTATAATACTCAAAGTCATGAATTTCAGTAAATCACGTTGTTGGAACATTTTCAAGTAATTCTTTCTCAAAACACAAAAGCTTAATAATTGAATTTCACAGCTGAGACAGCCAAAAAACAAGCTTCTACGTAATAACAGTTTCTTGTGTTTTATTCTTTTACTGGATTTTGACGTCACGAACGCTGATTTGTAAATGAAATTTTCTCCTGTATTCTCGCTACGCTTTAAATTATGAATGTTTTATTAGACGTTAGTAAATGTAAATATGTGTATATTTTGGTTTAAAACCACGATTTCCTCTAATTGTTTTGAGCAGTTCACTTGTATAATTCTGCTATTGCAAAGGACATTACGCTCATATATACAAATAATTATGTATCAGCAATTGTTAATCAACAGGTGTATTTACATTTTAAAATCTTGCACTTCTAAGTTGAGCATGTGGCGCACATTCTACTGCTTAACTGATGAATATAACTTAAATAATTTGCACAAAACTTGTAAACACAATATCCCATTCATTGGTCATAATTTTAATTTTAAAACGTGAATTTAGTAAAACATAACAAATTTTAATTTTTAAATGCACATTTCTCTTAGTATTTCAAAGCAAATAGAGTTCAATACGCAAAATGTGTGAAGGTTTAATGTGGAAAATTCACGTCCTCTGCATAGAAAATATCCTAATTTTTTATTGTGAAAAGTATCGGGACTATGGATATTCAGGATAGTGTAATAATGCCTTAAAAACAAAGTTTCGAAAGAGAAAAAGCATAAATAACTATATTTGTACTACGTCATAGCCTGTTTTAAAATTTAATTTCCTAATTACCCAAATAACAAAAACATCCTCTAGTTGAACATGCATTTGGCGACAAAGCAAGATAAGAGTTGTACAATGTCTTCAAAGACGTTCACTTATGAGGGAGAGGGTACAGATCGTTTTTGCAGGTCTTACAGACTGTAGATCCTATAGATTCACAGGCAGAAAGTAATCCACATCGGCTCTTTAAGATTGTGACAATTTCTTCATTATTTATACAACTCTACGAACATTTTAAAATCTAACTAAATGATCAATGAGATCAATATTTCAATTGACGATACGTTAGAGGAAGAAAATATTGTTTATTTCAGCTCTCAACTATGATTATGCAAGATCACTCTCTCTTTCTCCTCCCTCTTAACTCAGTTAATTCTAGTTGACATTCTAATGATAACGTCTTAACTTACCAAATCACTCGTTCCGATTCACACATTTCTTGTTTATCGTAGATTGAACATCAGGAGTCCTTTCAGTATAATCGATTAATTACGATGAGTAAATACAATTATCTATCAGCTTGTTGTTATCCTCTATTTCCCTTCTCATTCCTTGTATTCCATCTAATTTATATGTCTCCATCTCTAACTCAATTCATTACACCTTTTTTTCTTTATCTAATTTATCTAATCATATTTTATTTGGTAGCGTATAATTGCAGCTCCTTACCGCAATATGCCCGACTTTAGTGAAGAGAAAATCACGAATATCCCAACGTCATAAATTCGGTTACATGTGCAACGAAATGATATCGTTATTTATATGAAAATGCATAATAACTCAATGAAGATCAGTTAAAAAATATTTAATCAGTTCATTTAGATTTAGAGAATTAGTACTATTAAAGTAAATCTACTAATGTTCTGCTATCGCTTATAATCCTGAACCAAATATTATACAATAATTGAGAATTTTACGTATCTTAATAGCAGCTAATAGTAGGCAAGACTAAATTAGATTCAATCCCAATAGAATTTCAGTTACTGGGTCCCAGTTAGGTATGCACTCTTAGAAGATCATTTCACATTTTCTTGTGTCCATATAGTGTGCCCTCCAATACCGCTATTTCCTCTGTTTCCTATTATATCTCTCTAATATTAACAATATCCTTCCTCATTCAATACAATTCGTATATAGTAATGCTAATTTACAGAAATCACTGTTCTTTCACATGATGAAGTTATCAACTGAAATAAAGTTGTAGAATAACCCCAGAGGTTGTGACATTGGGCTATTCGCGGTTTCTCTTCACTAACCTTGGGGACTTTTCAATTGAGATTGATTGCTTTCGCTAAACAACCTTTGCCCAACCAAAAATGAAACGTGATGAAGAATGTAATATGCAAAGCAGTTAGGAATGAATTGAAGCGGTTAAATTAAGGACTATATAAACTCCATCTGAAGGAGTAGAGAAGAAGAGAGGAGAAGGAGGATCAGAGAGGCGTTGCAACGAGAGGAGGTGGAATCTAAATGCTATAGTATTGGAAAGCTGACTTAAGGATTAGAGTTGAGGTCCGAGTGTAAAACACTCGGATTGAGAATTGTTCTAGTGTTTTCAGCAGTTGTTCCAGATTCAGTCTTGCAGTTGGTAAGAAGCTGTTAGATTATTATTGGTGGGTTGAATTAAAGTATTAATAAACTTGACCTGGAGAGCTATATTATTATTGTCTTAGAGGATATATATTAATAAATGTTGAAAGTGTTTTTGGTGGTTCTGTAATTATTGGTGTCATATTGTTTAATATTAGATATTAGTGATGGCACAAGATAACATCCGAGGTAATCGGATGTTACAAGGTTAGTTAAAGGAAATGTTCCCATTATACAGATATGTACCCAAACATTAGCTTCATTTATTTATGTACAAAAGGTATGGCTGAGTATTTTTTGAACATTGGAACAAACTTATACAACACAATTAAAAAATAGCAATTAATGTCTTGATCAAAGAAGGTTTAGAATTTTGCTTGTTGGGACAATTCTGCTTTGTTTTCCTTAGTAAAGCAAATATGCATTTTTTTAATCAATTCTAAAGGTTAACAAAATTGCATCTATTAATTTCAAAACCTAATCATATTACGAAGTTGACATCTGCATTAACTGTCATCTAATCTGTCATTACACTTACCTAATCACGAAGGCGTAAATAATGAGATTTCGGTACATATGTATTCAATTCAAACAGAATGCTATTACTCTTTATAATGTCTTTTCAAGGAACAGAATCTATAATCCGCAACATCTAGATAAACGTGATAACTACATAAATAATTTGTTCATTACCTCTATTTTACCTCAAGGTAAAAAAGTATTTTTTACAAATTCGAGAAATTACAAGTAAAAATCAATTTAAAATTTATTTTTAAATTTTTATAAAATTATATTTGACCATGACAACCTACGGATCACGAGTTAACGAAAGGTGTCGCTTCCATCGCGTTGTGGGTTCGAATCTTGATGACCCTAAAGTCTCGCGGATTAATGGAGCTGATTCAAATTAAATCTTTTGAAGCTCCAAGTCCTCCATAATGTGTGGTGTGGAAGATTAATGTAGAAGTACTAGCTCAGGTGACCAAGGCTCAAAATTACGGGGTCCTCCCCCAATAGGCTTTGTGAGGCTTTACAGCCCTACACTAATAATCAATGCCGTGCTTTTTGGGTACTGAAATAATGTATATTTATGAATTGCATACATACCTTAACCCTTTCAGGACAAACGTACCACATATGCATCACAAGTGATCAACGTTCAAGGCCGAATGTACCAAATACGCATCACTAGAGAATAAGCTCAGGGGCCGAACATTGCGTATTTGCATTCTAAGGTGTACTTTTTCTAAATATCTCTAGAGGGTGCACTGTGACATCACTTTTGAACAGAATTGTAGTTTTGATTTCAGTTTGATCACAGTCTGTCTTAATTCAGTATTTTGCTCACCACCTGTTGTGGGGGAAGAAGGAAAGCGTAATGAAAACAAATTGATCCCGGCTCTTTAAACTCCCTTGAAATGTACATTCGTGTTTCTGGTTATTCACCGAATGTTTTTTATTGGATTTTGCTATGCACTTCTTATTTCTTTCTTTTTAGAGCTGTGCCGTCAAAACTGTTTGACTTTGCGTTGCTTTTGGATGTATTTCGTTTACTTCCTTTTTTATTTCGGAAAACTTTGATTTCTGTTTATAATTGTGAGAAAGCGTTGTTTATCTGAAAAATATACTCCCATGGTCGACGAGCCAAATAATGATGAGTGTGATTAAATTTCTTAAATGTTTGAAAATAATATTTTTAGTGATTCTGATGCGGACATTTTGTTAGAGACGGACAAAAACAGACTTTCCGTTTCTCCGTGTTTCGAGAATTACCGCATTCGGTCTTCATATTAAGTTTTGTTATTTCCTTATAAGTCTTAATTGTATATTTTTTAAATTAATTTCAAAGTTTATTGAAGTTTTTGTCAGTAAAACTTAGCAAAAAAAGCAAATGGCGTTTCTGAAAATGATTTCTCAAAGTAAACACTTCTTTATATACATGTTTCTGTAAATTAAAGGAAAAAGATTATTAAAAATGCTAATTTTAAAATATACAACGGCTTTATTATTAATCTAAAATCTTACTAAAAATTATAACATTATGAGAAAAACTTTTTTTTGTGTGATTTTTTTTCTAAAGTTATAGGCTTAGCGACGAAAGCATCCTGGCCCGTGCGATAGTTCCTTTCGATTCTCCTCCATCCTCAGGGAATATCCTTCGCCAAGGTGTGCTGTCCCGAAAGAGTTAATAATAAATTTTCTTACAGACTCCCATGTTTTAACAGTCCTTAAATTTTAACTTTCGATAATCGAATGTTGACTTAAGCTTTCCACCAGCGAAAATAAATACACAAATTAAATTTTTCATGCGGTTCTTGATTAAACCACTATTTTTATATCCTTCTTTTGAATATTTCCTCTAATATAAATTACAGCATATATTTCATTCCATTGAAAACTTTGGAAAACTTCATTGCAGAAAAATTATTTCCTTCTTAACTGTAATTATATTCATCAATCAATCAGTAGCTTCAGCTAGAATCAAGTGCAATGAAAATAAATAAAAAAAGATGGCATTCATATTTCTTGAAGTGTCTATACCTACCCCAAGCTATTCATCTCTTTCATTCGGCAACGTGAAATTGAAAAAAAAATCGTTTGCTTAGAAATTGTTTCAAACAGTGGCTTTTCAGAATTCGGGAGAGGGATCGGAATTTTAAAACGCAAACGATTTCTTTTTCTATCGAATAAAAGAAAGCCACAATGGCAAAATAATTTGATTTCACCTCCAGGATCGACCCCTGCTCCCTCCCAGAAAATAAAATATCCCTTTCTAGGGGTGGATGAATAGAAAGCAATATGATGAATGTCGTTCCGAAAACAAATCGAAAGTCAATCCACCCCATCCGAAAGTAGGCGGAATAATAACGATGTTTGGAATGGGAAAAAAGAAATGCTGATGGCTTCCTCTTCTGTTTCATGTTCGCTATTAATAAGGCGATAGAAAAGGTATCAAGTCTAATTAATGAAAATTGTATTGTTTTCACAGATTCTACAAGTGTATTGTAGTTTTAAATCATTCAGATTATTCATATTATCCGTTGATGATTGACACGTTAAAACAATCCATTGCCTAAATCTAAAACTTTCCAAATGCTGTTCTGTTGGATAAACTTCGACGTGCGAATCAAGGGCTACAAAATAGTGGACAGTGCCGAATCTGTTGTAATCTCAGCCACCATTTCATATTGCGATACCTTAGAATGCATGAAACCAGCTATTCGCGATCCCTGTATATTTGTAGTAAACTAGTGACGTTGGACTATTAGCGATTTTCTCAACATTACCTTTGGGTATGTTTTGATAATATTATTTGCATAAAATAACTATTTCTTCCTGACCAAAATAAAACCATGATTAAGAAAATTAGATGAAGATAAGAAGTGTAGTGAAGTGAAAAAAAATTTGATATATAAGTAAAATCAAATTGAAAGAAAATATAAGCGAGGGAGAGAGCTTAGATGTGTTGTTTGAAGTGAATCATCGTAACTAATCGCTTGTTTGAAGGAACTCCTAGCAAGAGATTAATACAAAATGAATTAGTGATAAATCAGAAGTGTGTGAATCAGGAATGAGTTAGTTGATAAGCTAAGACTTTGTTATTAGAATATAAAGTAGGATTAAATGAGCTTAGAAGGATTCAAGAGAAAGAGAGAGATCTTAGGTAATCTGTGTAAGATCTAATAAACTTTTTTGTTCTTCTCTTACCTTCTATTGGAATCTTCAACTTATTGACTATTTAATTATTCTTTAAGATGGTTGAATAACGAAGGAAATTCTTCACAAACTCAATCCTGTAAAACCCACCATTTCCTAAGAGATGTTTTAACTCGACTTCTAATTAGACACACTTGATTTACGCTTCAGCATCTCATCCTGGGAGAAAATACTTTGTATTTGACCTTTGACTGTAAGATACACCTTGTAAGAATGTTTTACTCTGCTTATTTTAAGTATTTTAAATGGTGCACAATTACTTAATTGACATGGTTGGGAATTTCCTCCGTAAAAAAATTCATTTTTTACATAACATTCTTTTTACTCTATACATGCAATTTTATTACGAACTGCTTTCATTCTGTTCATTATCCAGAGGTTGACTCTTAAGCGACTTTATTTGATGTAATGATAATATTTCCCATGATAATACTTATTTCACTAGAGTGCAAAACTTAAGTAACAAATACATTTTTCAACATACAACCATGGAAGTGTTGAAAAGGGCTTTTTACGACCAGTACAGTGAAACGACAACTGACTATAAGGGTGATGTAAATGCAAGTGTCAGCACTATGACATCAGAGAGGACGTCACGTTTTGCAAAAACGTGCGCATGCTCAGTGCTAAGGCAACTTAAAAAAAAAGGGGGAAAGATGCATTTCCAGACAATATTTGCAATTCACAGTGAAATCATACGTTCATAATGGCTACAAGAAATCCTCAGGGTGCCTTTACACGTGTTGCAAATTACTACACGCTTGAAGAGGGCCGAATTTTGATGAGTGTAGCACAAGAGTTTGGAATCGACAAAAGTGTAGTTTCAAAATCTTAGAAAGCCTTTCAAATGCCTGGTACAGTGTAAAAAAGCTAGAGGTGTCGGGTCAAGAAAACAAAGGTAAGGGATAACCAGTATATTGTTCGGCTGACAAAAAAGTCAACAACTAAACATTAGGTAACAATGCTCAGCAGCTGCGTACAGCTACGGGACGACAGGTATCACTGTTTACTGTGGCCAGACGTCTTCATTAGAATGGCTTATTCGCCCATCGTTCTAAATGCTGTATACCATTAAAAGAATCTCACTGACAGCGAGGTCACAAAAACT
Source organism: Nephila pilipes (assembly GCA_019974015.1). Taxonomy (NCBI): domain Eukaryota; kingdom Metazoa; phylum Arthropoda; class Arachnida; order Araneae; family Nephilidae; genus Nephila; species Nephila pilipes. The sequence continues at coordinate 199,402 of BMAW01017822.1, read as the reverse complement.
TGACATCTCATCATGATAAATTGACTCATTCGTGATAAATTGACGAATGGAGCTCCATATTTTTGACAGCGGCTCAAATTCGATAGTTCGTTACTGTGATGAAATTATCCTGTCACACGTGCGTATGTTATGAGTTTCCATCGGTCCAGACTTTATTTTTATGGGCGACAATGCACGTCCACTTCGAACTTCTGCTGTTGAAGAATTTGTAGAAAGAAAGGATACCTGCAGAGTGGATTGGCCAAAGTTCTCCCCCGATTTGAATCTTACCGAACATGTGTGGGATGCTTTAAAGAAAACACTTGGTGACAATATTGAATACTCCGGAGAACATCATGCACCTGAAACTGATGCTCTTTGAAGAGTGTCAAATCTTTCCTCAAAAACTGATAGATAATTTGGTACTGAGTATGAACAAAAGCAACTATTCACTTTAGGATAGGTCACGCAGCCATTCACATTAGGGTAGGTCATGCAATCATTCACGTTAGGGTAGGTCACGCAAACATAATAGTTAGGGGAGGCCATATCCCTCACTTAGAGACTTTGTTTTGGCTTTTTGTTCTCCCTCACGGCCAGACAATGTTTTTTATTAACGACATTCTGTCAATTCAGCTGTTTTCTCTTTTTCCATAATGCAAGCGTGCAATTCATTTTTTGGTTACTACGCTTTCATCAACCTTTAAGTGCTACACCGTGCCTCTATAGTGAGAATTTCGTGTCATCCATTTGATTGTTTCGGAATTTTATAAATATATGCATATGCTCAGTAACCATTTTCTCTGAATTATTAATTAAAGCAATTAAAAAATTCAGCTATTCGATAATTCTTAATAATCAACAAAATTTCTTAGTTCTTCAAAAGGAAAAAAAGGAAACATCAATACCACTGTAAAATAAATTGAAGTATATTAATAACTACTTGATATTTTCTAGATATTAAACACAGTAAATTAGTTTTAAATTTAATATGTCATTGATTTTGAGAAGATAGAAGTAATTCAAACATATTATAAATTCACGATATTTAATATTTCATACATAATATAATGCTAACACAATTATTGAATAGTTCGAACACATCAGCAAAACCTTTTTAAACTCTTGTACTCTCACGAAATGCTTACGCTTAAATAAAATACACATTAGATATATATGTTTGTTCATTCTTGGAGATAAATGAATATCAATGGAAACTATTCCAAAATTATTCAAGTATTGAATGGTGTTTATTTGAAAGAAATTTTATTCTTTTTATAGAGGCAATATGAAGTAATTATATATGTTTACAATGTATATATATATATATCTGCATATCAGTACAAGAGTCTTGATGCATTGTCACCAACACAAATGCCTTAGTGAAAATTCATTTATAAATACCAAATATTTTTAATTAGCCATGGACTTATCTAGATCATATAACCACAGCAGATGAAAAATCAAGACCATGTAATGAAGAAAATTTTAATGGATGAGCAGCTTTTCTTGCTCGACAAGACGCATTAACCCAGAAATTTTCCGCGACGGTTTTAATTACACTCGAGACTTTTCACAAATTATTTACCAGATCGCCGTGAAAAGGGAAGACCTTTGTTCCCTAAAAGTCTTCATCCCAGTTGTTGCAGAGTAAACAAAAAGTCTGGAAAAAGTTGCCAGACTGAATCGCAAAGTGAATTTGTTAATTGCGCAACGAAAGGACGCAATTGCTCGAGCTTAATTGAGTCGCTGATCCATTCCGAGTAGTTTTCACGCCTTTTCCGTTTGATTCACTCTTTTAAATACTTCTTACGGATCGGAAATAATCTCCACAGAGTAATGAGTTAACCCGCCGGGAATTTTCCGGACCATCGCTCGGATCCGGATTTTCCCAACTGACAGTGATGGACGCGCCATCTGGGGACTCGGGACGGAACCAACCTCCAGAAGTTAAAAGGATTCGCGAAGGTACTGAGTATTTTTTAGACCAAAACATTTTCATCGATGTAGAACGAGTTCTTTTGTAAAGGGAAGATTATTCGGTTAAGGTCTTTAGCGTAAGAAAATATGATGGGTAGTTTAATTTTTATTGTTTTCCTACGTGTTTGAATAATTGCAGCATTTGGAAAGAATTAATTCGGTTATTGTTATTTTAAAAACAACGTTTTATCACTGTAATAATAAATTCTTTATTAAATTTTATACCCTATTGCATGATAATCTCCGCAAAAATATTTAATTTAATTTAGTCTCGAGCAAGGGCTTCTGTAACATACAATACATTGACTCTTGCCTCATCATGCAGAATAGCACTTGGCAATATCGATTCAAATATTCAGAACAATATATCGATATACTCGTACAGCAAAAAAAACATGATTCTGAAGTAGATCTAAATGTAGTAAGATTAGTTGTTTCGTAATTAAAGTCCAGCATTTTTTCAACGATCCTGAGAATGCATCATAAAAATGAAAATACTTAAAATAAAATTACTTATAATAAAAATTGAAATACTTTTCGAAATTTTTTCATTGAAAATTTCGATTAATAATGATTTATCAAAAACTATGCATTTTCATGCACATATAATAAACAAAAATAATTGGCCTCGGTAGCCTACAGATCATGGTTTCGGATTCGTTGCCGGCGGTTTTCGTTCAGTCGCGGGATCCATCCTTGGCTGCCAAAGACCCCGCGTAGCCGAGGCTGATGCGCATTAAATCTGTTGGCCCCAAAGTCCTCCCGTTGGCCAGGCGTGGAAGTTGAGAGAGGGGGTGCCAGTTCAGGCGTCGTCCTCGTCACTTGACAGAGATTCAAAATTACGAGGTCCGACGCCAATTGCCCTCGTGTTGCTTCTAGTGCGACGTTAATCAAACCTAAACAAAAATAATTAATAGTAGCTTACATCAAAGTAGAGAAAAGTTAAGAAATTGATATATGTATTCATCGATTTTAGGGCTAGTCAAAAAATAGGATACGTAACTGTTTACCAATATTCCTAAATTACACTTCTGATCACCCAAAATAAAATTCCATGAAGGCTGCTTCGCGCAATGTAAATTAATAGGAACCGAATTAGAAACAATTATTTCCTTAAATTACACCCAACAATAAATTTTATATTCTGAATTCGCTATCTTTAAGGAACCGCATATTTTATAATATTTCTAATTTCTATCTCAATAAATCTATTTTTTTTTTCTTACGTAAAATATGTTTCATGTTTCGTATCTTATACTGTAATGCAGAAATGGTCTTTAAACTTAACGTGTTCGTGTGAAAAATGGTGTATTTTCGGTTCGTTCCTGTATCTTAAGAATTTTGCATCATAAATGGCATGAGAAAACTTTTACGACAATGGGAAAAACTTTCTACCTGAAAATGTGTTCGAAGCTTCTATCAATTATTTTACTTCAGTGAAAACAGCCTTAAAAAAGAAGGTGAATATTTGTTTATTGACGTCGCACTGAGATGCAACACGATGGTAATTAGCAATATGCTCAAAGGGGCTTTTTTTCAATAGGGCTATTGGCGACGGAACTCGTAATATGAACCTCCGTCAAGTGACGAGGACGACACATGAGATGGTACCATTTGTTCCAAACTTCCACACCACACTATGGGAGGATTTGGGACCTCGATTAGATTTATTGGGCATCAACCTGGATACAAAGTGTGTCTTTCACTCATCAGGACTCGAACTTACGACTCGATGAAAGCAATGCCGGCCGCGAATCCGCAACTATGTCTCAAAGGTTTCCACGTCCTCAGGAACGGAAACATGAGAAACGATTCTGGAATATATTAAACGTATTGTATCATTTCATTTTCTTCAGATCAAAAACCTTTTACTTTAAGAACTGCTACAAAATGTTATCACAGCTCTAATTGGATACAATGTTTAATAAAATAGTCTCTTCTTCCTTTTGCTGTTTTTCTCGAAAATAAATTACTACTTTTTTTTGTGTAGTATTATTACTTTAAGCTTCAAATATATTTGAAATGGATAAATTTTGATAATTTTTTTGATGTACTAGATATATATAATTTCTTTTTATAACTTTTCTGGACACAGTTCTGGACTACAGTCTGGAAGACCATTTACAGTAGTTAAAGTACATCCATGATTTCAACAGTTAAGAGTTAAAAAGTGGTTTAGGGTAATATTTAAATTGGTTAAAATATCAGAGCATAGTAGTTGCTTTGATAATTACGTAACGAAACAAATCACAGTTTCATGTTTTTAAAATATGTTTCATTTCTGCGAAACTTCGGTCCCTCTTTATCTTTGTCAGTAAACTCTTAGTAAGATATATATTAAGTGTATGAACAGAAAAGTTAAAAATATTTACACTTCTAATGTGGTTTTAAAATCGTCAAAATATTTAAGTGACATTAAATAAGGAAAGTAAACTATTTATTATAACTAGATGCATAATGATATAGAAAAACGAGAGAAATGTTCTCTTCAAGAACATATTTTAAGTTAAAGAACATTATGTAATTTACTGAAAGCAAGCGAGGAAAAATATTTTGGTGGTTTAAATTTAATTCAAATCCAGTTATCACACTAAGTCAAGAGCAGAATTTTACTGTGACGTCATATAAATAATTGAGAATCCTTTAAAATAATAGAACACTATCACATATCTTATCAGCAGCAATAAATTCTTGATTATGTCATGCTGAAGAGCAAAATTACCCTGTAAATTTATTTTTAAGACAGGAGTAACGGGGAAAACACAGCATTTTTCCATTCAAGGAAATTCAGAAATACTCCCTTGAATTCCCCTCGCAGAAAAACTAAGAGTATATATTATGGATGTAAAAATATGCTAAGAAACAAAAGTCTCCTTTTATTCTTAAAAAAAAAAAAAAAAAAGAACAACAGTCCTACGTCTCGGAAATATGAAAATATATCTTTTTTTGAATTCGTCGTGAAAATACAAAAATAAGCGCAATACTTCATAGTTAAAACGTGAAAAAAAGGGAAGATTCTTTTTAGAAATTTTTCTTCCTCAGAAATGTGAAATGGAATCTCTTTGAGTTTCCAGAAATTCCCTTCTCCTGTTTCGAAAACTAAGCAACCGAACACGACAAGCGTTCCAGCAACGAGAGATCGGCAATTATAAAGGAGTTGACGGAATGATTGCCTGACGAAACAAAAGTTTCCCCCTTAAAGAGTTTAATTATTCCAGCGGAAAGACTTCTTCGAAGAAGGAGAGCTTATGGATGAGTGTGCTATTAATTTGGCATCCGACCTAATTACTGTGGCGTCATTTGAGCGGCGATGAAGAAAGATGGCCGCATGATTTGGGGAGACAGGAGACAAGGTCGGCGATTAAAGTTTTATTTTCTTTACTTTTATTCTAGAGATCATATTTGGAGATTTCATCAAATGATTGTAGATACGCATGATTTGGGATCATTCTATTCACAATATTGGATTGTATTATCGGTATTTTTGGATACACTGCATTATTATTGGATCCAACGTTATTTTGGGACTCAATACTTATTGGCTGAACTTTATTTTTGGATATTAATAGCATTACTAGTATTTTTGGATCCGGGCTTTGTGACATTGACATGGAATGTGAAACAATCTCTTTGCTTATGAATAGCGAAATATTTTACTATGTAAAGTATTTAGTAAATTACAATAAAATATATCTATTTTAAATGCGATCTCAAAACAATTCAAGTCATAAATTATTACTAAATTCATCTTCAAAATATACTGTTGAATATTGAAACTTAAATAGACTTTTGGTTCCTCATGAAAGGCGTACTTCTAACACTTATAACAGCGAACATCATCGATAGATGTTTAAAAACAAATTCGTTTTAATTTGTATTTTTCCTAACATTTAATTTTGCAGGTATTGACAGTGTTTAAAGATGTTGCACCTAAAAGCAACAATCGGGGTTATTGGTGACGTAACACTTAATTTTGAATCTTGATCAAGTGGTGAAGAAGACTAAGCTGGTCCAAAAAATTTTCAACTCGGAAAGCTTCATCTACGACAAATTTTACTTTTTCTGCTTGATACACTGGGTGTTTATTGAAATCAAGGGTCAACCTACGATTCAATAGAATCATTACAAGCATAAATTGATGTCCATGACCTCTCGCAGCCATTCGAAATGCATCACCGAGAAGAACAAGGAATATCAAAGCTAAATTTAGTAGGGGTATTACACACAGTACAAGAGTGAAAATGATTGTAAACGATGTATTCTTCAAAATGAAGTAAAGTTAAAGATAGTTTAAAGTTAAGTGTTTCCGCCACGGCCTACAGTAATCTTTGCTACTGATGCAAAACCTCTTCTCTGAATTTATATTTTCTACTTAAAACTAAAATTGTAGAGATTACACGCTATAATAAATCAACAAGGCTGAATGAGTGTTGATAGAGTAAAGTGAAGAGGCCCCGATCATAGAAGATAATAGAATTAAAATCAAGAACAATGACTCTAATAAAAGGACTATTATTTGGTGCATTTAATTTAGTTTATATTTCAACAAACAGTTTAAATTAACAATTACATACTAGGAGGAGGAGGACTGTGCTCCCAGGATAGATGGAGGGTAACCACAAAGAGAGAGAAAACGTCCTTTTCCTTCTGCAATTTCAGATCCTATTTCTGAAGGTTAATCGTTCAATGGCCATTACAAGTCTATCCTGTTTAGAAATAAAGAGTTGAAAAGGGGCTATATTAAAATCAAAACCAGTTGTTTTATGATAGAGGGAGCAACCACGTGTCACTACATCCTCGGCATTCGATGAAAGATTATATAGGTGTCTTCCTGGGGTATGGCAGTCCATATTGCATCCACATAGTTCCAAATTTTATCGGATATAGCAGCGAGTGATATATGATAGAATAGGTATTCCCTAATCACCAGACAGACATGTTCGATCGGTGATGCATTAGAAATATAGGAAGGAACGCAATTTGATGGGAGTAGAAGGCGCCTCAAACTTTCCTTGCAAGCGTTGAAGTAAAGAATGACAAGTTCCAAATGTCGGGCATATAGCGTTGTCTGGTCATCATTCCTGTAATGTGGAATATAGTGAGTGAGAAAGGGAAATCCTATATCGCCCCCAAACATAATATGGGATTTAAAATCAGTTTGACGATGCATGATGTAATGATTAAGCAACTTCTTGCCTTGGTGTTTTATACTCTAATCGGACCATTGTGGTGTTGCAGAAAGCGAAACTTCACTGAGTGCGAGAGTACGGGCTGTGCTCCAAGCTGACCAAGCTTCAAGCCCTCAAGGTAAAAAACACTTCTTATCAATCTAATTCTGCCTGAATAAAATTAAAATGTTTACTTAATTTTACAGTACAAAAGACCATTAATTAAAAATCAGATAATTTAAATACAAATGTTTTCAATAATTATTGTACTCTCTATTTCATTTTAAAAGGCACAGAAGCAAAAAAATAAAATTTTAAAAATTGTATAAAAATCAATGAAAAAAAATGTTTTTCTTCAAAATTGAAAAAAAATGCAGAAACCTTGGTTACATCACAGCCACAGTTGACTAAAATTTGTTTGCAATTAAATTTAAAAGGTAAATGTTTTTATCTAAACGTTATGTTTTTAACAATAATGTGAATTTGTTAATGTGTAAGTACATCAGAATTTATATACACAAAACGAAATGTTTCAAATTTATTTGAAAATCTAATTAATCTTTACAGCTTTAACTAAAACATTTCTTTTTTAACTTCCGGATCTTTATGTATTCTCAATTTGCGACTTTGGCAGCCACCAACAGTCTATGATCACGGCTTTGGCCAGTGTTACTACCACTACCACTGAAATGAACATTCCCAAGGATTCAGTCGGAAGTGTTATTGACAAAGGAGGGACCAAGACAAATGAAATTAGGTATAGTTCATGACACATTAAGCAATATATTTCCAAACATATTTATAAGCTTTTGTTAAGATTTGAATCATTACCTATTTCTCATGCAACTCTCAGGGGTAATCATTAAAATTTCCTATTCTGGAGAAGGACCCAAAGATAAAACCGTTACGATTTCGGGAACTACAGAGGCTATGAATCTTGCTCAGTTCCTGATTAATACCAGATAAATTAGTTTCCTTTTAGTTTTAAACAGGATATTCAATAATTTTATGGCTTTTTAAATTTTCAAAACGATTTTCGCAACACAACTGGAAAAAAATAGTAATTTTAGCATACACATATCAAACAAGATAAAAAGTTATACATAAATTGTTTCATGCTCGACAAACTAGAAATAATAAAAATAAAAATCATAGTTATTTTCAAGAAATTAGAATGTTCACGACAGGAAACATGCGAGATGATTATTGATCATCCCAAAATATATACCTACACACACACACACACACACTCAAATATATATATATATATATATTGTTATATATATATATATATAAAATTCTTAAAAAAGGCATGCAGGTAATAAACCAAACTACACATATATATTGTATGTTTCAACACGCTTTAAACACAATCAGTTACAAAATGACAAAAAAAAAGATCCTTTAATTTAGATATCTTACCCTTAAAATATCAGGGGTATTTTTTGTAGGTAGATATGTAATTCATTTGTTCCCTGTCTAGGAATAATGAAGATGCGTTATAATTAAATTAAAAATTTCAAAGCAAAATGCTTAATAAATTATGTACATCTAAAGTAGCAGAGATAGAGAACTTAAAGGATGATTACATGTCTAAGTACTTCCACTATTTTCAGAATCTTCGCAATAAATTCAGAGTTTTTGATATCCAACTCAGAAGTCTAACCTTTTCAAGTTTATAAACGAAACTACTTTTTAAAGGAATCAGAAAGCAATTTAGATGTTGACATGTCGTAACAGATTGAAAATGAAAGATCTTTATGACCTCGTTAATGTAAATTTGTTTGTATTGAAATGTATACGCTTTTTATATTATTTTAAAGCAAAGTACGAGTACATGCTATACTAATTATTGTAGCATATATTTCATTACTTTCTTCTGAAGACAAAGCAAATTAGTAGTTATTCAGCGCGCTTTCGTTAGGCTTCTTATGTTTGTTTTTTGTTCTGAGCTAAATGCACTGCCCTAGTTTAGATTTTTTTATATTTTTATTAGTTTTAAAAGTCTTCGAAACAATTTGATAATGGTGCAATCTGTATGCACAAAAATTTATGTGTATGTCAATACTTCTTTTTAAAAAAATTATTTTGGGTTCCACCAAGCCGAAAGATTTTCTACAGCACTGCAGACAACTACCAACTTGTTATGTCCATGTGTCTGTAAGGCAAAATTTTCTCTTCGGTATAAACTGTGCTTTAGTTTATTATATTAATTTTTAGCTACCTAAGGGGATATAGAACTTCGATCAAGGGGTAAGGGGCTTTTTTAGTTGGTGCAATTTTCAATTTTTTATCGCTTGCTTCAAATTAAATTACATTTAGATGATATAATATTCAATTTAATAATTTATCTTTTGATTTACTTTTAATATCGGAAAAGTTTACTATTGTCCATTTCTCGATATTTCATTGTTTACTTTAATTGTTATATATAATTGTTATATTTAATTGTTATATAGTAATTAAATAATAATCATAAAAAAGTGTACTTTAAGTGGCTAAATCTGTTCTTTGCAAAACTTTGCATAGAACTTTTTTTTATTTTTATTTATTTATTTTTATACTGAAATTTATTCAGAAGATTACAGCTTTTGTAGACTTATCCCTATGTTCCAGCAAAAGTGGGTTGGTTTTTCACTAAAAATATTTTCGATTAGCTGGCTTTTTATTTGATTACAATTGAAGCATGTTAGCGTTTCTATTAAGAATAAATGTTTTGTTTCATACTCTTTTTCCTTAACTAACTCATTCTAATATAAAGCGTTTGCCTTGTTTTTCTTCTTCCGTCCCGTGTTTCCACCCCCCACCTATGCAGCATGGATTTTCAAAGAGCCTTGACCTGACCTCCAACCCTTCCTCGACCTCTGCCAACTCCATTTCGATCTCCAACAACCCCTTAGCTATCTCCATCAACCAACTGGTGAAGGTCATTCCTCTCATCATCTGCAAAAAATGGAGTGTAATAAATTCAGTCCATACTTAGACAAAGATAAAAATTGTAAGATCCTAGGGCATACCAAAGACAGAAAACATGTTCGTTCCTTTCAAATTGAAAATACTGGCAACTGAGTAATCAGTCTCTATGAAATGGAAATTTTAGCACCAAAGGAGTGTTCCAGTTTATCCTTCTATAGAACCAGTATTATATTAGTAATCTCTTGAAAAAAGTGGAGGGGAAAGAGAGCTTTCTTCAAATTGAGTGTAACATTGTTATTTAAGCTGTTTCACAATAAAGGAGAAAGTGGCTAGAGAGAACAAATTATTCTGCCAGCGGATCCATGTGATGATTGCTTCTATCGATGTAAATAAACTCTGTTTTCTTGATATAGACTTCCCAGTCATCAAGATATTTTTCGAAACTACCAAAAATAGCTTTTTTAATTATCAGTCAGAATTTTTAAAGATGCCTTATCATTGTTAGGATTTTTAATGTCTTCTTGTCAGCAATTCAAACAAATGCAATATACACCTTAGCCGGATACTTATTGATCTCTTTCGAAAAAACCTGTTTGTCAAAGTGTTTATGTGTGTCCGTGAGTGTTGTTGGTTCCGAAATCAGAATGAGCCTTCCTACTCTGAAGCATTGAACACTAGTGTCGGTGTAAAAAGTCTGGGTTGGAATACGTCACATCAAAAAACAAATTCAGGAACTGAAAATCTGGCTTCACTGTAAATCCCACTGTAACAAATTTTACATGCATTGACGCCAATTACTAATTTTATCCGAGAACCAAGGTCATCTTCTCCAAGAAAAATAGATCTGTGGTTTGAGAAAGAATAATTTTTTTTTTTTACATTTCTTTATTTTAGTCTTACTTAGTTATCTGTATAATTTTTCATTGGAAACCGAATATTACATTTATCGATAACATGTAAAATTTGGGTAGAATTCAAATTCTTATAAAAATTCAGTTCCGTTTTGAATTTGTGGACCAAGGTAAATATTGTTATACTATTCAATACTAGTGTGTTGAAAGAAATATATGTAACGTACATATTAATTAAGCTTGTTTATTTTTATGATATATAAAATATCAACTGATTACACAAAAGGTGAGTGAAATATTACATCGACATGTACCCAATAGTCTCATTTAAGCAAGCATAAAATATATATTTAACCCTTTCGCTAACGGAGGGAGAAAAAAGAAGTGCTTCTTTGGGCCCGCGGCTTCTTACCGATGAGTGTTAATCTGTGCCCAGACGATTTTAGATATTAAGCCTAATTCGCGAAAAAAATTCCCCTAAAATTGGCTGTTCATTAAAATATTTTGGTATTTATAAATAGTATTTAAAATGCATTAAATTTGATGTATACGAAAGAAAAAAAAATTTAATCGAAAATTCTACGTTTTTTACAAAAAATAATTACATAACAATTATATCTTTTAAGAAAATACGAAATATATTTACATTTGTTTCATAAATTTCATGATGTAATGATGTACCATTACATGGAACATATAGATATAAAAAATAAATCTTATTTTGCTGTATGGTTTATTTATAGGAAAAATGTAATGCATAGTCTAACGTCACATGTCTTACACACATATTTTGACGCTTCACTCAAAATTTTGTGTAAAGCGCACATTTTCTTCGTCCTTTTTTTTTTACTTAAATATCTATGTACAGATTTGGATTATTTTCGCTTACATCACCGTCAGATTCATTCATTAATTCGCAAATATCAGTATCAAATAAATACTTTCTTTCCGTCATGACTGTCGCTACAAATAAAAACCGACCGAATGAAACGAACATATGAGAGCATCTGCGACCAAAATCCCTAACCTCCATAAAGAGCCATAAATTCTCATTCATACTTCTAAGAAGCAAGCAAGAAAGAAAAAGCAAACCGAAAGCAAGTGTACCCTTTAAATCATGTCATTACATTTAAAGAGATGAGCCGCAACACGTGCTTTTAGCAATTACCCCCCTCCTGCTAGCCAGAAGTGAAATCCAAGTTCATATCACTAACAGCAACACTTAAAATAACCTATCTATATAGATTTCGCTGTATTGTAACGCCATATAGTAACATTAAGTAATCAAATAAAACGTTCTCATCAAACGTATCTCTATTGTTAAGTTGGTCCGTAGAAGACACTCACGGAGCGTATTGAATGTGATACGCTGGGCACAGGAGAGTAAATGCGAGCGTTTCGCATGTGATACGCTGGGAGCGAACGGGTTAACAAATAAACAAACAAAAAATTTAAAATGTATGACACATAAGAAAGATTATGACCCCAATGAACTCTAATTAAGAATAAAATCAAAATAAAAGGAAGAAATGATGTGAACCAACTTCATGAAAACCATGATCACAAAAAAGTGTCAGCGTTATACATAAACATTTTTTGTTGATAATTGTAAGTTTGATGTCTTTAGCAAGAAAGTTTCTCAAAAAAATATATTTCTATATGAGAAATTTTAAATATGTTGTGGAAAAATATTTAAAGGTTTTTTTTGCAGCTGGTTGTATAATTGTTTTCATATTGTTCATTTTTTCATTACGTAATATTTAAACCAAAAGTAATGAATATATAACACAATGAATTGCATATTAAAATTCTTCTTAAAAGACGAATGAAAAGAAATACACGAGAAATGTAAGTACTTAGCAATCTTCAACTTTTTTGGCAAAATGACTTAAATTAAATAAATAAATGATTTACAATTTTACATATAAATGCAAACTACTCTAAAAATACTCTAAAGCAATTGTTAGTGTATGTTAATAGTTTGCAATGCCTTACTTCGACCCTGAGAAATATTATTTTCTTAAATATTTCCCTTTTTAGATATCGAATCCAGTTTTATCTCCCCAAACCCCTGAGTGTGAATAAATTTTTTTTCATGGCTTAGTGCAACATCAAATTCATCTTTTTAGAGTATACGTGTTTCAATTTGTTACATATGTATAGATATATGCATATATATTCATAAAAATTGAGAATATTTCATGCAACTTGTCCATTGCAAAAGTTTAGTAACATAATTTAAGAAATTCTGCTCTCAATTTTTGTTTGTAAAAAACGTGGTTTATTTTATAAAAATGACGCAAACATGCTGTGGGTCATGGGTGATAAAAAAATTTCAAGTATTTCAATGTGAAATATGCACTCATTTAATATAATGACTAAAATGTTCTTTAAAAAATTATAATCCTAGGGGGTAAAATATCCACTAAATTCATCATTCACGAAAAAAAAATATGGGCCAATTAAAATGGCATACAGCATGTCGAATGTATTAATGCTCCCCAAAAAATTATTTTTGAAAGTATGATTATCTTTATCGACACCTACATAACTGCTCATATAAGAATAATGAAAGACTTTAAAAGAGAGAGAGTTGATTAATGTAACTCTTCTTAATTCTACAATAATAATCGTAGGATAGTTTGTATTGTTGAAATAGTATAGAATCACAATGGTTAGTGTCTGGTTTAACTTGCAATAGTCGATCACTATTAATTTTTGAATACTTTTTTCCAACGGCAGGTATGGATGATATAATTCTGATTTTCAACATTGTTCTAACACTGTTTTTCAAACTTCTTGAATGTTTAGAGCCTAGTTATCAAAATACGAGTTTCTTAGCACATAAGACTTTCATCCATAATATTAAGTGTTTGTAATCAAAATGGATTTTATCATAAAAATAAAGAGGAGAAAAAATAAATATAGTCAACTATAACTTACCAATCGTGCAGAATTTTTTTTGGAAAAAAGCTTACTTCATTAATTAAATGCAATGATTTTATTGATGAATGATGTTTTTTAATGATTTTGTTTTAAAATTATGTTTTTATAGTTTAATCTGAAAACATTTATTGTTTAAATCAAGAGATTTTTACTCTGAAAAATTTCGGAAAAATCCTTAATGTGTTTGTAGGATTCGAAGCAGAAAAAACTACCAAAAATTTAGAAATCAATTGTTTTTCATAATCGCTAAGTACTGGTATATATTTATTTGCTTAAGAATAATGGTTGGTTGTAAAGTGTATAAACCAGCAATGATTTCCACAATCTAATAGATATTGTATACGTTACGTCATATTGAATAACAACTACCGTCAAATCAGAATTTAAACTAAATATTTAAAAATCAGATGTGAAATAAGTTGATGGTAAATAAAAGGCTTTATTATACACATCAATGATTAATAAAATCGCTTTAAAATTTAATCAATCGATTTCTTATTTATGATCGATTTCACCGGGATAAAAAATTACAAAGCGAAAGGATCACGCCCAATCCTGCTTTTGAGTACTCGTCATACATTGAAAAGGACTTTTGTAAAATTATTTGCTATTATCCGAGTTTTATGGCTAGCATAAAAGAACTCTGAGAAACGAAATGTTAGTTTTTGAAACAGTAACTGAATTAGATCTAATATAGATATTGCTCCTAACTAGACGAAAGTTCTAAAAGATTTCTAGAGGACTCTTGGATACATATTGTAATAATTTTACTAAAACTTTTATAAGAAATTTTATCCCAGTATCTTCAAGAAATCGAAACATGTTACTGATTCATGTTTCTTTAAGCAATCTGAAGCTAAAAATTACTCCTTAAATAATTAATACGATGTTTGTTGCATTTATCTGTTTTAATTTCTAACTATCACTTTTTGTAATGAAACTTAAGCTCATTTCAAAGTTAAACTGCATTTGAAATTTATATCGTGAAATTTAAACGTGAAATTTATATCATTTGAAATATATATATTTCGAATGAAATATTTCTTTATTTGAATATATATATATATATATATATATATATATATATATATATAATGTTCCGAAATATTCAAGTTTTCAATTCATCAATATTTAATAAGTCTCTGAATATTTCATTAAATGTATCCTAAAAATTTCTTGATAAATCTTTGATGAGTGCATAAAATTATTTTGAATTAATCTATGAGCTAAGATGTACATCCATTCTTGGTCACACAGAAGAGCGAATAGATTAGTTTTAAAAGCCATTTTTATGCAATGTATCACGCAAATAAATATACCATTTATATGCTATGTATGGAATTATTGAAAAATTTTGGCATCTAAAATTGATTAATTACAAAATAAATTTTCTTTCAAATTTCTTATAATACTTGGAGTGCATACGAGTCATTTAGTTAATTGTTACCCTCAAGTAAATTTTTAAAAACACAGTAAAATTTCAAGCACATTCTTCGTTTTCAATTATATTTTAAATTAAAGAAGTTTTGCTGTATGTGAAAAAGAACGAAATCGTTAGGTTGTTTTTGCATAAAAAAGTAACAAAACACATTTTATATATTTACAAATCACCTCCATATTTGAAGCGTACAGTATTTTTGATAGTTCTATCGTAAAATTACGTAAAAAGTAGCCTTTACATCACATAAAAGAATGTTCTTAAAGTATTTAAGATTGTAAGAAGGTATTCTTAATGTTCAAAGCAGAAGTGTAATATACATTAGCTTTGAACACGTATCATTATTTTTCTATTTTTACAACGATGTTTGAAAACTTAAAAAGAATAATACTTGTTCAAAATTAGAATAATCATTTTATCAAGAGAAAGAGCAGCAAGTGTGTGCTTCTTAGAGCAGGAGCTAGTTTTGCGTTTATTAATTTTAGAAGAGTTTTGCGTAAATGAGGAATAAAGGAGTCTTAGTATATGTCAAAATGTATAAAATTTCGAAAGTTCTCACTGACTGGCACTGAATGATAATTCAATTTAATAATTAATTAATAACGATGCAAAAGAATGTGTTTATACGGTATGTGAAATATTTTTCAAAATCAATAGATCGTTTAATAAAATATTAGTTTTCCATGTAATCACTTGACGATGAACGTTTCATACATTTCTCATTATATCTGTGAGCAACGCATTTAAGATTAGATTTTAGATTTATATACTAATGTTATAAAAAAAACAATTCTTATATTGTGTATGATTTTAAAATGCAACTTTGAAAAGAAATAAGTTTGCTCAACTAAATACATTTAAAGCAAGATATTAAACAATAACTCATTCCAAAATGAATTTCTAATATTTAATCAAAAAAAATTTGACCCTGAGAAATAAATAATGATCACAGTACCGAAAGGGAAGGTAGAATCAACGTGTTTCAAATAATTCATTTTTATGCACATTTTGTTTATTAAACTTCGCATGAAAGCATCTTCACATATTTTAGAAACAATTTTCAGGAATCTTTTTTCTACTAGGATTTACTGGTAAGTTGTTTATTTAGTATAATATATATTTCGTTTTTGTATTTAGTATTTACATATATTGTGTTTAAACATTAAATAAATACAAGAACTATTCTCTGAGATTATAACATAATTTTAACTGCAAATTTAGATACTAATTTTCATACTACAACATATATATAACGCAATATTAATTATTTACAAATTATCTCACCAATAAATATTTTAGTTTCTTCAAAACTATGTATATCCTGAAATAATTCATGAGCTTATCACTAAGGGATAATAATTTTAGTTAAATTTTCCAGCAGGTGAAAAATAAAAAAAAAGGTTACAAGAATTAGCAACTAAAATTCGGAAAATAAAATAAAGTAAAACCTCATTAAGAGAAAAAAAAGAATTTTAGGAATATAAGCGCTTAATGAAAGGACCCTTATAGTTCACTTAGCATTTAATTAGCATTAGAACAATATAGCATTTAAGAAAATACATATTTATACTTTCCGTATTGAATTTCTAATTTCGATAAATATTTAAATTTTAATGTCTTGTGTAAATTATATGAGGGTCTCATCGAAATGTATGCATTCGTGCACGCGTGCTGGATAAATTATGGTTTATGTCCTATTTTCAAAATGCTTATTTCTACGAAGTTTCCCTTCTTCTCTCTTTATTTCTGCTACATGGTATATTCGCGTAAAACTTAGCAATGAAGAAACTGTTTAAAATGGCTATGCCTAAAACAAACAAATAGCTTAATCGACATCAGTTAATAAGTTTGATCTTATTATCTTTATCAGATACCACTCCAAACAATACTATCAGTCCTAGATTGAGAGTACCCCAGCACGTAACATATATTTATTAGTTATTTTAAGTGATGTTTTTACTATCTTGCAGTATCACTTACCACTGCTGAGGAAAAATTTGCTAACTGCTCCACTCAATCAATACACTCTCTTTCTCCCTTTACTGCATCTTAGTCTAGGCTGTTTCTGGTTGTTGTTTTTTTCCTAACCAACTGACCTAACTTTTCTGTCTACCTCCTTTAAATTTCTGCTCATTTTCTGTTTTTCTTTTAGTTTCTCTTTTTTAATAGTATTTCCAGAACTCCTGGAAGATCTCCTAAACCCCCTCCTTGGTAAGGAGTCCAGCACCTGATTAATCCAATATTTTGATGTCGACCCCGCAATGGTATACGGCAATAAGAATTCATTCCTAGGCTTCTGACAGGAAATTCTTTTCTTTATCGAATAACAAACCTTTGGGCAATCGAAACTTTTATTTACTATTTATGCTAAACTAAAAAAGTTGCATATATTAAACAGAGGTTTACGCAATTGCTAGAAACTAAGTGTCGCTTAGAAGGTGGAAGTCAGTGTAGGCAACTCGATCTATCAAAAGTATCTACTTTCTCTCTAAATCATGATTACAAAAGTGCCAAAGAGACTTTCTCTCTTTGACAAGCATTATGGAGGGCATTTAGATACAGAGTAGACACCTTTTACAGTAGAAATAAACTCTTACACTCGAACCCAAACTAAGTGGATGCTAAATTTTAAATCAGAACGAAAACAATAGAGTACTTGCATGTTGAAAAGAAAACTGAAGATGAAAGTATATTTTACTTTTTGTGTGGACGGGATAAAGTGTCGGTTTGTAATTAGTTCTCGATGTTGTAATGGTTGATCAGGATAAATGCTAGACAACATATACACTTGTTACACCTTTCTGTTACTACGTGTGATTTTCTACTAGATTTAGTCAACCAAATTTCAGTTTCTAAATTATTAATACATATTTCAAACACGGAATAACAACGTACAGTCTGTTTGGCCTAATTCGAATAAATATCCTATAAGGTAAATGCTAGGGGGCATTAATAACAGATTCGTAATTTGGAACAGCTGTCAAATGATTGGAAGAAACCTCAGCTTTCCTCCTCGACTCTCTTAATATCCACTCTACGAGAGGACACAGAAGTTAGGACTCAGTTCAATTTTACGTCCATCTGACTACTGTAATATGTACAAAGGGTGTGAGGTGGATTCAAAACTTAAGTTTTAACATAATTTGAGTACATCCCGTCTCTGAACTCGTGGTATTTCCTTTGGCTATTTGGCGTAGTCTAAAAAAATTCTTAAAACACAAGTAAAAGAATTGAAGCGGAAGTTTAAACATCATCAATTCAAATTAAATGACTTCATTATACCCCAGTTTCAGACTGTTTTATTCTGACCTACATAGCATCCCTCACCGGGAAGTTTTTATACTATTTTCTATTTTCCTTCATTCAGAAATAGCAAAAGCAAGTTATGATGACGACCCATAAACTAATTGTATTGACTTCTTTATACGAAAAAGATTTTACAAACGAGGATCTTGGTCTTCTTCCAAAATCATAAAATCTTTTTTGTCAGAAGCAAGGAAATCAGATCGCTTGCCAATTCTTAGCAGGATTTAACAGAATTGTTTTCTTTGTCAGTATAAAAGATTTTGTTGACAAATAATGAGACACTCAGTTAGAAAATAGAAAAAAATTCAAAATAAAGAGACTAAACTGTATAATACGTACTTTTTTATACTGATGAAGCTTCATCCTTTAATTGATGACTCTTAGATATTATTCCCTTAAAAACCTTTTAATTTCTTCACATTAAAAGCATGAATATATTTAAGCTTGTTTTCTGCCGACATAATTTTTTTTAAAAAAAATTAGAGTAATCAAATAAGACTCGTTTTTTATTTTGAAATTTTTTTATTTCTTTATAAGCTTTTTTGAATCAATGTTTTGTCATTAAAATAGAATGGATGTAAAAACCAATACATTCTTTTTTCCTTTTCTTTCAATGAATTCGGACAAGAAATGTTTCGTCACCCTTAAGCATTACCATTTGCAAAAACATTTCACCTCCGCCCACAAAACGCAGTAAATGGAAACATCATGAACCAATTGTTCCAGTACCTAAAAGGGTTTTGTCCTGTCAGAATTACCCTAGTGATGATGACTTGCAGACAGATATCACACGCTGGCTATGCTTTCCAGGGACGTATTTCTTTGATACCGTGATACATTAATTTTTCAGAATTTGTGATACGTGCTTCAATTCCTGTGGTTTTATGTTGAAATGTAGTGGAAAGAGTGGTGTAACTATTCCAATATATGTTAGGCAATTATATTTTATAGCTTCTTTTGATCCCCGGGAAATTCACTTTATGAACATTTTAAATATTCTGCATACGTACAGTACAAATCCCTGATCACTAATGAATTTTATGTCGCTTTTCAAAAATGTCATTTTGAACGAAATTCAAGATTATGAGGTCCGTTACCAATAACCTTCTTGTTGTTTCGCATTACAAAGTCTATAAAAAAACAATTGCTATCACAATCAAATATTCCTTTACTCATGATCAGTGAAACTACATCCTACAACTTACCTACGTTACGTCACCATTTTTTATTTCATTAGAAATGAACTAGAAACTTAAGTATAAAATCATAAGAAACAGCCTTAAGTTAATTTCGCGAATAGCCCATCTTACAACACGTTCAAATCTTGTAGGATTTTGTTTCCTTATTCTAAAGATATTTAGTTTTTTTTTCCTTGATTAAAAGTCTTAATATACGTCCCTGAAAGGACGCAAATATTTATTTTCGGTGGTCTTAGCTATACCTTAATCTATGGTTAAGAGATCGCTACGTCCCCCCCCCCTACACACTACTAAATTCATGATTTAGATCTCTTTCGAGTGCATTGATGTAGAAAAACAATGATTTAAAACAAAAATTATTAAATTATCTAATAAATTGTTATTATAAGTAAAGGGTTTATTCAGAATTTAAACAGAATGGTTAAGCGATTTTTAAAAATTTCATAAAGTATTACTTGGTATTTGATGAAATAAAAAACGCATAACTATCTGTCAAACTTATTTTTTTATCCCATGCTGGGAATTATTGTCTTCCCTTTCGGCTCCATTACAGCAGGCGTGATCACTTTTTATGCTCTCCACCGAAGAAATATATTGGAAGGCCCTCAGTCATATTTTCTCTCCTTAATTGGCGGCGTTCATTCGCTCCAATGCGTGCCACCGCCAATAGATACTTCATCAAAGATAGGGTCGCATCAATAAAGAAAGAGACAGGTTATTTGGCGCAAAGATGACCTCATAAATGAGAATGACGCTTGTCCACTTGGTACAGCACCAGTTGCAGATTTACGCATGCTCGCAGACTTCAACAGAAAAGTCATTCAGTTTAGAGTAACTGAAAAAAGTGAAATTTTCATGTGATACTTTAGTTAGTAAGTTAAGGGTTTATGTGAACGTTCATTAGTCATAAAATTAATTTTAATAAGCAATTTATAATAAAAAAATATTCTTTAAACTCAAATTAAATTAAACTAGCATAAAAATATTAAAGCTTTTATTTTTCTGCCAAATGATGTATTACTTAAACGGGAGTCGACACCTCCTCTACCAACAATGTTTAATTGGATATTTTCGATACATGATATCTCAATAGGTACAAGTTTGCAATCTTTAACAAATAAAATAAATCTTTCTCATTATACTACAAAGGGTATTCCACAAAAACTGAGAACTGAGAACTACTTTTTTACAGGATGACAACACCACGAAACTAAAAAAATAAAAGTTAAGGCAATAATTTCAAAATGTTAACTGGACGTTTATAAATATTCTAAATGTAGCAGATGACTTTATTTTCTTAGTTCCGTGCTTGTTTAAAGAACTGTTTTTATTTTCCCTAGAGAACTGGAGGTGAGTGATTCAGAGGTAGCCTCCGAAAACAAACCGAAAAACTAAATCTGCTGGAAAGGTCATGATGATTATTTTCTTCGATCATAAAGGTGTAATCTCTCTGCATGCTGTACCTCCAAAACTTAGTGCGAATGGTGTATATTTTGTTTCGGTTTTGAAATGTTTGAGACAACACATATAGAGAAAGCGTTATGAACTGGTAGGGAATTGGACATAATTTCCAGTACGCATGTCACTTGTTCTGCTGAGAAATTTAGTAATTCCCAATATTAAAATCACACCACATCCCCATTACATTCCATATCTCGCAACATGTAATTTCTGGATGTTTAGTTGAAGGCAGTTACGTGGCAGAAAGTTTAATACAGATTCAAATGTTATTTCAGTAGTGCAGGGGTCTTTGAAACAACTTCTAGAAAAAAGCTTCTCTACTTGTTTTAAAATGTGGATTGAACGATGGGACCGTTGCATATATTCTGAGAAAAGATATTTTGAAAAATATCTTTTGTCTAGTGTAAAGATTTAAGCCTAGTACATTGATTTAATTTTTACTGTAAATATATTTCTCTCTTAATTTTTTATGATTGTATTCTCAGTTTTTATGGAACGCCCTTTGTAGAATGAGTTTTTGTCTAAGTTTAAACTTTATATAAATTTACAAAATACTGTAGAAGACATAAAGAAATTTTTTTCATACAAATAAATTTATAAATATACATTTTTGAACTTCTTACAAGAAGTTCATTTCAGTATATATAAGAAAGCCACGATCTTAGCCTTAAGATCGTGTCTGACAATAAGATACACTCCTATGAACAGTAGTTTCTAAGAAAAGGTACAACGAGCATGAAAAATTCATATTTTGCTGAAAAGGAATTTTAATGTTAAAGTACATTTCTATGAGACATTCCAACCCCGTAGTCTAAATTATCCAGATTTCCTTTTAAGACTTTTGCTTTCCTATTATTTTTTTGGTTTTTATAAGCAAGAGTATTTTGATTTTAACAAACACTTTTTGCCATGACGTTTCATTGCTTGTAGTATATGATCACCAGACTCAATGTTCAATTTCCTCAAAATTAGTTTTGACACATCTCCTGTATTAAAAGAAAATGTAGCACCATATGTACTAAAATAGATTACTTCTATTTGTTCAAATGTTTTCTTTTCGTAAACTAGAGTGTATTACATTATTCACAACTATCATTCCGATTTTTGGTATAGCCATGCAAACATTTCTTCAATAGTTCTGTATTTAATATGCCTCTAAAATGGGGTTTCATAGCCACCAAAACAGCAACAGTGTGACGGTAAGTTTTTCCCAGGCGAAGCCGCCTTTTTAAATTTATGCCATACAACTGAATCTGATGGGCAAAAATCTCTGAGTATTTTCATCACTTGGCGGTTTGCGGAAAAAATATTACTTATACGGATTTTCGCATATGCTTTACACTAAACAAATTTGTTCGAGCCTCTAGACCATAATATGTTTGTAGGTGATCAATTACTGCCTATACTAACCTGTTTTTTCTAGGCAAAGGCTTTCCATCCTAACATTTTTGTCCTCACATTTTTGCTTTCAAGCATTAGGGATGTGGTCCCTTTCTCTTCAGTTACATATACAATGCATTCTAATGTACAGTAAAAGTTAAAAATTTCAGCTAACATTGCACATTTAACTATTATCCAATTTGAAGGGACTTATTTACATTTTCCGCCCTTTCAGTGAGCAAGACTGTTTAAATAATAATTTAAAACTAAGGTTTCAAAGCTTATAATTATCATAGAGATTAAAATAAGGTATTTCTGTAAAATTTAAAAGTAAATACAATTTAGGAAAGATTCCGATACCTTAGTGTATCTGTTATCAGAGAGCTATGATTAACTGACTTGAATTATTCGGAATTTAAGTTCTATTATGAACTCAGTATTTTTCCTTCTAAATCTTCTAAATTGCTTCTTTTTA
Source organism: Nephila pilipes (assembly GCA_019974015.1). Lineage (NCBI taxonomy): Eukaryota > Metazoa > Arthropoda > Arachnida > Araneae > Nephilidae > Nephila > Nephila pilipes. Next base: position 176,303 of record BMAW01017822.1, on the reverse strand, counting down.
ATTTCCCTTCCTACTTTCAAGATCAAAGTACTTTAGCATTCTATTGAATTATATAACAAACTCAAAAAATAGTAAAGTAGATATGGAGCAAAATCTTTAATTGATCTGATTTATGTTATTTTAATCACTGAGTAAAATTTTAATGAAAGGAAAATTATCAAATATCCCACAACACCAGATAATTCGACATGTTCGAAACATGAAGAACATTTTTTCAAAATAGAAAAGTATCTTAACATTGCAGTTAACGGTCCCATATCCTGTAATACCAAAATGCACAATCAAAAAATCATATACATCCAAAAGATCTCTTAGATTATTCAAATATTTAATATTAGTGTTATTTTAAATATGTTCCGAGTCTACGGTTCAATTGTAAACCCTTTTTAGCGTTACATATTTCAAAAATTTTAAGTCGTATTTATTAATAAGCATATATTGTATCAAAAGAAGTATATAAGTATCTGTAAATATGTTGCAATTTGTTGATTATTGTGAATTTCTTATTACTTCAGTATTCTAAGACAAATATTTCACTGCTTATTTATCTGGTGCCTTCCTTTCAAAAGCATTAAAACGAGTTTTGAAAAACAAGAATAAAATCCGTTATCTCAGCTTATTACCGCACATTATTGTTTAACACCACATCAAATTACACCATTAATGTCTCTTATTCTGATTTGAATAAGAAAGCATAGTGATCATGAAACGAAAAAAAAAAAAACTCATCAAAGCTCGAATTTTTTCATACGGATTTTTTCCTGAAATTTCGTTCTCATAAACATTTATCTTATTTCATGTGTACGTATTTGCTTGGCTATTAAATAATTTTTTGCCACTAAAGTTTTTCTATTTGTCTCAGAAAAGTTTAAATTTTTATTGAAATATGGCTGATAACTGCTCCGGAATTAAATCCTATTTTAGGGGGACTGCTTTGAACGATTTTCGATATTTTTACCTGTATATGAACTCTGTCTTACAGATTTTATAGGGTTGGTAGGAAAAATCTGTATGGTTACCATACGTAACGTGCACCACTCAGCGACTTGTTATCCAAAAAACTTCCTCGTGTCTCCCTAAAATAGGATCAAATCCAGTTCCGTTCCCTTTGTTTTCTATATAGTATTGTTACGGGTTGATCGGCATTCAAATGTAAGAGCTACCCATGTGGCTAATAAGCAAATTCTTTCTAAGTAAACCTTAACTTTATTTTGACTTTTTAGCAATTACCATATATTTCATCTTTAACAGGAAATAACTCGTCTACATATATGCATACGCGATAGCTTCCAATTGAAAGTTCACACGATTACAGCAATACCTAATGATAAAGTCGCAAATACTCTATAGGGGACACTCAACTAATTGCCAAGGTCACTTATATATTCTGCATTATTGCTTGAAGAATTCGTTCCTTATCTGTAAAATCATCTTTCCGGCCATAATAGTCAGTCTAAGGGGAAAGACAAATAAGTCCAAAATCCTCGTTGCAATACTTTTCAATCGAGTTGCTGATTGAGCGTTTCTCCGATTGAAACCGGAGAGACAGAAGATTGGCCAACTAAACACAATACGCTTTGTAAATTTAAACTAAGGACTAATGATTAGGCCGATAATGAGCTGATACTTGGTATTGCAGTTTCGGCAAACCGGTTTATTGGTAAATAACGAATATCAGCCTCAAATAATTAACTGTAATTCTATATTACTTTTACCAATAATTCGGTGAATTATGTTCTTTTAACTATAGCACTCTCACACACAAACATTTATCTATCGACATCTGCAATTATGTTATCCTAGGGAAAAAAATTAACTGACTGATAAAAACACATCAGACATATAGTATAATAATCCACCTCTGACACACACACAAACAAAATATAAAGTAGTTAAAAATGCTGGATTATTTTCAACAAAAAAATATGAAGAGGACATATAATTAAATAGTGCGCAGTTCTTTAATATATGTATTTATTAAACCAATAAGTGTAGAATCTGAAGAAGCTTTTCCCACGCAAAATCATTTTGAACACGTTTCTTACGAGCTCAATATTTAAAACATGTTAACAAATTAATTATTCGCTTGATTATATAATTCATAATGGTTCTCACTATGAAAAGTTATTTATGTATAAGTATTTCTTATGATAAAAATGTGGAATTTCATTTGTATTGATTGATTGAATGAGTTACGATCGCCATAGGATATTCAATGCAATGATCCGAAAATTTCAAATTACTTACGTTCAAAATACAACTTTAATAAATACTTTTGTTATAACTAAGAAATGTTAACTGTCTTTCAATGCATTTTTTTATCTTATACTCCCCGTAATTTAACGGTATATTGGTTTCAGTTGAAATTTTTACAGAAGTACGGAAATAAAAAAAAAATCAATAATCACTAGCTGGAACACTACTCTCCACATCCACGCCCTTCAAACGTGAGAACTTTGAGTCTCGATTGATACGTGCTGCATTCCCTCTGCGCCACGAGTCCTTAGTAGATTCAGGACTCGAACATGTAGATCAACCAAAAGAAATGGCGGGCACAAGTGTTATACTCAGACCATACGATAAACGCGACCTTTAATTTCCGTTTCTTCCTTCTAGCCTTTCAGAGTTTAGTAGATTCCATTTTGTAAAACTGACTTTACTATATAAAACACTATTTTCATTTCTATTTACTATCCAATCACTATACATGGTTTCTACAAAATAATCATTGGAATCAAATTTTGTATATTTCAGAAAGAAAACTTTCTTCTCTTTTGTCCGGTATTTGATTGTTCGGCACATTTTGTAATCCACCAGCGAATGAGACGTTCGTTTTCACATTTTTTCGTGTAGATTCCGGAATACTTTGACTTTTACGGGCATGTCATGATACCGAGCTGTCTCTTTTTCTTCCCGTGTTTATCGTGGCTGTCAGTTTTCAATTCAATATTGCATTTCTTTTTTTTCCAGTGGGTTACATATCCTGTTTGTATAATATTACAGCAGTGTACATACAGTGAACTGTACAGTAGAATGTTTTAGGACTGTTTCAGAAGTCCTTATAGAGCTTATACACTACTAATAAACATAATCATGTGACTAGAGTAGATCAACTTGCTTTATCTATAATTGTACTGCATTAAATTTCGGCATAAAAACAGGTCGAATGTATGGAAATAAAAATATAACATCTGCTTCTACTCTACTTCTTATTAGCACTGGAGAGTGTAAGTAACATTTTTGAAGTTATATCAATTTACAATCAAATAAGTATTTAATAATCACTTTATAATCGATGTCTAATTAGGCAGTGGCAACCTAGTGGTCATGGCTGTAGATTTGCGGCAGGTGTTGTGTTCGTCCAGCCCCGATGCCACTAAAGGCAAAATCGTGAAGCAGACCTGTTTCACGTTAAGTCTGGTAAAGGCCCCAAGTCCTCTTATTGGTGTGGTATAGAAGAATGAAAAGGGAAGTACAGACTAAGTTCTAGTCCTCGTCACTTGACCGAGTTTCAAAATGATGAGGTCTGTCACCAGTAGCTCTCGAGTTGCTTCTCTGTCCGACGTTGATCAACAACCGCAACCACAATCACAATTTGACATATGTCATCCAAACCCCTTTTCCATATATTTTAGATATTAATTTGAAAAACAAATCACACAATATGACTCGCTACTAATGCTATAATGTTCTATTATGAATTGAATAGGGGGGATTTTAAATGAAGCTTTCATTTCAAATTGGACGAAAAGGTACAAAAATATTTTTTAAATGTAAAATAATGTATGAAAGATTAAAGGGATTAACTTAGACACCTAGGCAATATCGATAAATAAAGTCCCACAGCTATTTACTTAGATATATGATGAAAACAAATATTAACACCTCGAGTATTTAAAAGAACTGTTTTTATACATTTCAGTCAGTCTTTAGTAAAAATTTGATTGAAATAAATATTTTATTAATATTTATTGAACTATTTTTACTATGGAAATTTGAGACTAAAAGCAATCAACTGAACTATACATGTGTGCAGGATTTTTATTCAATCGGATGTTGTTAAATGCACACCCTAAACCTTCCTCCCCCCAACAAGTGCTTGAGCATAACATGTCATATTATCTACCGTAGTTATTCATAATTGCTGCTCAATTGAGTTATAAGAAATGGATTAGAATTGTAGCAGAAGTATTGAACTCTCCATGAAAAGAAATAAATATTTACAGGTGACCATAAAAAGTTTAAAAAAGCTTGTAAAAGGAATAAAAAAATTCAAATGATTCAAAATTCACGTTTTAAACAATGTATATAAGTATTTTAATTTAAATTAAAAGAAATGTCTTTGAAATGTTACATAGTTCTCTCTATTCAAAACATTTCACACATATTATGGAGTTTAATTTTTTTTTCTTGGTTGAACGTTATTTAAAACACGAAACGGAAAAGGAGATACAAAAGGATAAAGCCGTTCTAAAAATGGTAAAACTTCCAATAAGAAAATGAGCTTTTTGATCGTCCTCGAAAAGTAGTATTCGTTGAAATAATAATAAATTTGACTCATTTCTTTCATTTCAGAATACTGTGCATTTATTTCTGGTAACAGAATAAGAGCACGAACTATTTTTTTTTTTTTTCGTTTCTTTTCGCACTTAGCTAATGCTTTTTTCGTGTTGTTAGAAATAGGATTTCTCTTTACAAACACTTTCAATATTAATTAAATAAACAAGAGCATTTTCATTCGGGTTTGATGTTAAATACCAGTGTCACCTGACATGCGTATTGATGCAATCAATACTTGCTTCAGGCATCCTTGCGTTCAATGGAAGCGATCCATAACTCTTCATTTCCTTCTTGACCATAGGGAAAAGGATACTCTCTTGCGGGAATGGGCAAGAAAATGACCATTCGAATGAGCTTTGGGAGCGAGGGGATATGAGCATGAAGGACATATTTTCCCCTCTTCTTGGCGTAATTGGCAGACAAGAAGATTGGAAGTAGCTGAATGTTGCGTCTACCAGTCTATCCAAACACGTATATTAAGAAGTTCTGAGAGAGTAGACTTCTAATATTTTGTTTTACAAAGAATACTTCAATGGGGTGTTTTTACCATTTGTCGCGTTATTAATTTTTATCCGTTCTCAAAAGATTTACACAATAACATTAAGGCTGCCATCATGTAATGGTAAAGACTAAGACACTAAATTCGAATATCGTTTTCAAAAATAAAACGCTGAAAGGCAGTTTTACATTTTGATTTTGCTATCGCTTAGAGAGTAGTGTATTTCATAATACTATTCATTACAGTCTTAATTAATCCCTTATTTCGGGAGGAAATTGTTTTCCAGAGTTTGCCTTCTATACTGTAATGTTAAATGGGTTTTGAAATTTAAATGTTCAAGTGAAAAATAGCGCCTTTTTTAAAATGCTTCTAAATTTTATGAGTACTGCATCATAAACATTACAATATCTCAAGCTTTCATGAAAATTAGAACATTTTTCTGTCTAAAAATGAATTCCCTATAAACAATGTCATCCTCTTATTTTAATTGTATGACTAATATAAATATGTGCATCATTTCTCATAGATCTCACTACATTACTTAATTTCTCTTTAACAATGTATTAACATAACTGTAGACCTTCGAAGAAAGTTTTTTAACTTACCTAAATTTTGCAAACAAATGCATATTTTATGACCTTCCGGGCCTTCAAAACCAGAAAAAAACACAAGAAATGTTTTGTTAGTTTTACAAATATGAGCAAAAATTAATTTCTACAAAACATTGAGACTCCAAAGAAAATAAATATATGTCGGCATTTTGTAAATTGGATAACACAAACTATAACCTTATCTAGGGGATAGACCATTATTTTGAAAATATAGCTCTTCCGTAGGAAGCTATGGTAGATCGAGTTCTGAACACTACAACTTTCTGTAAAAGTCATTGTAATATTCACTTTATTTGCATTAAAAAATATCTTCTATACTCAATATTAATCTCAAAAAAGACTGTTCTATGGATATATAAAATTTTAGTTTCTTTGAAAACTGACATTTGAAGATATTCTGTTTTACAGTCATAAAAATGTAAAAATAACTTGTTTTCAGAGCCTTTCTGGTCAGAGAAATTTATGACCAAGTGATATATTAAAACAGCTGTAAACTCAGCTTCTAAATAAGATAGGGAAAAATTCAAGCAAACTTTTTATGACAAAAGATTGAATTTTAAATGTGAGACTGAAAGTAAAAAAATCAATACCTAGACCAAGTTTTAGACCAAGTTTAGTTTTGAAGTTTAAGGCATTTTACTGAACTTCAAAACTTTAAACTCTTTTTATTTTGTTTCTCATAACGACCATAAGTTGTTTATATGTGTTGCTAAAGTATTTTGTATTAAGGATTAAGATAATTAGTGGTTTATTTTTTATATCCACAAAATTAAGTACAGTGGTTTTAATTACTATTTTTTGTTGTGTCTTATAGAAAAAAAAAATTGTTAAAATGGAAATAACCCTAATTCAAATAAACCCCAGCACAATAATGTGAAAAACACTCATAAAGATTAGAGAAATAGTCATTACAAGGAAAGGAAACAAAAAACATCGCACAATGAAATGAAAACTGACAATTACGATGAACACTGGAGGAAAAATGCGAAAAGCGCTGTGTCATAATCTGACGGTCAAGGTCAACGATTGCCAGAATCAACATAAAAATATTCTAAAACAAATTACTAATCGGTGACGGAATATAGAATGTGGCGAATCATCGAATGCCGGATGAAAGAGCTCTTTCTATAATTATAATTCTAGTTAAAATTAATTAATCATTATGATCACAAATTATTCCTTGTTTTAGGAAAGGAACTTCCTAACTCAATTTCTTTCTTCCTTTTATGTTTTGAAGTGCAAAGAATGTTAAGCTTGTTTCCTTGAACAGCCTTTATGTGTACAAACTGTATTTCATTTAAAAAAAAGATTGCTCAAAATAAGTATTTTTTTTTAAAAAAAAAAAAAAAAAAAAACTTTTGTAGCATTGTGAGGCGTACTTCCCTTCAAACGTTCTCGTGGACATTTATTGGACTTTCCTTGATTGAAACAACTCAACTTACAATCATGCAAAGAAAAGTTCACATCTTAACTGAAGTGAATTCAGAAAGGGAAGAAAAGGAAAGGAGTGGGGAGACTTAAAAAAATAGAAGAGAATAATAATAACTAAGGTTGCGGCTTAAAGAAGAATGTCAACATGATGTGCGAGGAAATATCCTGGCGTCCTTAGAAGGTTTTGAGAAATTTGAACGTAACGCTATCGGAGCGATTTCAGGAGGCACTCGCATCATATTTCGGTAAGGTCATTCTTTGATAGATTATAGAATTTGTTAGATCTCGCGGATATAGAATTACAGAGGATAAAGAATAACTCGCATCCCACTTTTTTGAGGAATAAATAAAGATGTTTTAGATATATATAACTGACTGTTTTAATTAATTTCTCTGTGCTTCAACTTATGAGGAAATTTAAATCTTATGATTAACTTAAAGATGACAGCCATTTGGTTGTTTTATATGCAAAATTTTGTTTGTTACTTAAATTTGTAAAGATGGTCAGCGCTTTGATAAAAGGATTTCTTTGATTTGGAGGTCGTTATGGAAAACAGATTTTCTTACGTATCATAGAGCATTTGTGATAATTCTTAAGATTTTATTTTGAAGGGTTTGAATATGTTTCAGATGGGTCGGGGCTACACTTTTCTTATTCCTGAATGGGTGATTGCATAAAGGATAACATTCCAGTCAAGTTCGTTTGTAAGCTGTGAGTGGAATAAAGGATAATACCTCCATCAATATCATTCTTTTCCCTCTCAATAAGAAAGACAGTTGCATTATTATATAAAATGATATAATTTGTTCTCGTTTTTCTGCGCTCTATGAATAGATTACGCAATTGTTGATCAAATGGGTGTCTTACTTTGATTCGCCATAATTTTTTTTTGGAATTTAATTTTTTTTTCCTAATCCCCATTCAATTATATTTTATTTTTAAGATATAAATGTATTTATATAACAATACCTACATCACATGTCCACAGAGAAGAAAATGATTTGAATTATTTAAAATGTAGTTCAAAATTCTCATTCTAAGACAGTTATCTAAAAACGCAATGCATTATAAACACACACAAACAGCATATTCTTAAATCACCAACAGTATAATGGACATATAATCTAACCCCTACTCTACTATATATGCATTGCGAAATACGAGAGAAAGCCAATGGACCAATTATTATATCTAGATACATTTCGTTTATTATAATATCTAGATATTCGTCCATTTGTAAAAAAAAAATACCCATATGCGTTCAGATATATAGTGGACACAAATACATAACAACGTCGTCTTCCATACTCTACAACCCACTCAGCAACTGTATTTGCATACGTGCATAGGAAAAAAAGCTATAGTATACGGGTGGACGTGACGAAAGTTAAAGAGATTGGGTGGGGGAGGAATTTTTCAGACATAGATGGAAACTGTTTCGGACCGAAAACGTTTATGTTCTTTTCGTGAGTCGGCATCGGGATGGGAGATAAATCTATGTTACAGTATATACAGTGCTGATCTTCTCTTTCTGTTCCTGCATTGGTGGAATCCTAAAGGCTTCCTTTCAAGCTTTGGGATGGATACAGCGTTTTTGAATTCCGATTGGGTGGATATGCTCTTTCTTTACTGCGTTCGATTAGCATCTGCTTAGAGATACACTGTTGGATCCTATTTTAGTCCAGGCTTTGGCGACGAAATACAATATGGCTTCAAATCCCGTGATAGATGCTCTGAATTAGCAATCCTAGTAATCATACAACCATACTATATACTTAAATTCAATCCTTTTAGCACGACTTGGTGCTTTTTTGTTTTCCATCGCCATGACGGTAGATAAACTAGGATCTGAACGATATACATAAATTTAAAACGATAATATATATTTCAACGACAGGTTCCTTTCTCAAAATTACTTCAAAAGAATATTTTTCCGAACTTTAAACATTTTTTTATAATTTTCAAATTTAAAATGAATTATCTTTTGTTTTTTTATAACAAGCTCATAAAAAGGAAGCATTTTAAATTCTACGGCTCAGTCACGATTGTAATACAATTATTTTAAAAGTTTTCTCCAAATATGTTTTAATACATTTAAAAATTATTAAAAATTGAACATTTACGCATTTATATTACGTTGTTACTTTTATTAGGAAAAGGAGAAAATATCAATATGCAAAATTTAAATTTCCAGAAAATTGAAATTAATTAAAATTGAGAGAAATTTTCTCAGAGAATCCTTAATATAAACATGAAATAAGTCCAGAAAGATAAATCAATAAAGGAAATAATGGATTTCTCTTTTCATAAAAAATTCATCACAGAATTTTTGTAAGGGCAGCGACCGTTAATGTAAAAGGAATTTTTGAAAATCATCCAAAACATACAAAGAAAGAACTTCGAATAGTAACATATCCATGAAAATTTTCTTTCTTCTTCAATTTTAAATGTCCATAATTTGTATATTCGAAATATTTGCATTAAGAGTGGATTTCTTTCGGTTATCTGTAGCAAAAGAGATTTTTCGTAAACATCAAAAGCAATGAAGCATTTTTTCTAAGTTAGAATTTTATCTGATTACGTTTTGTACCCAACACAAACCGTTTCTACTACAAATTAACATTTATGTATGTTGGTTTATATAATAAAATTAATAAAAGGTATCTCATTCTAATTGCAGTGATGCATAAATTTGTAATTTTAATAATCTTCGTAAGAATTCAAAAACCAATTTATTTTTCGTATAAATTAAAAAACAAATACCGTTTTGAAATAAAATTTCATCTTTACATTACAGATAAAAATCCATTAGCTTTACTTTGAAATAAGTATTATTCACTATACTTCAGCTGCATTAAAATTATAAAATTAAATCTAACTACCAATATTTAGCAACTTTAATCCAAAAAAATAAATCTCAAAATTCTTTCGTGAGAATTTTCAAATTTATTAATTGTGTTTCAAATGTAATTGATTCCTGAAACCTCTTTTTTAATGTTGATTAATGTTATGAGCAACATATTTACGAAAAAAAATTATTTCCTACAACACCAGGTAACAAAACTGTAACCATATTGAGTCGTCAAAGAACCATAGGTAACGTTACATCAGATATAACACTTTTTTAAAATTATCTATTGTATTACAATTTAAACGCCAAAATTATTGCTTTTAGAAACAATAATTAATGAACATTGCGTGCCCTTACTTTAATCCTTAATGAACCAATTCTTTTAATTAAAAGGAATACCTTCTTAAAACATTGTTTGATTACATTATAAAAGCAGATGAGAAGATGTATACAATAATACAAACATTTTAAAAAAATATTTTTAATTAGAGGTAATAAATTAAACTGGTACTTTTTAATACCATAGGGTCATTAAAGTAGAAAATGTTTCGCAACTTCGGAAAAATAAAAAAAAAATCTATGGAACTACACGATAAAACTATTGGATATAATATAATTGTATAATTACATGATAAAACTACTGAAAAATCGTTGATCGGCACTTTTTCATTAGATGAACTTTCTATACGTGCGTCACTGCAGTACAAAAGAAGACATTTGAACAGTGATACAATCACTTTTGTTCTTAGACAGAGCGTTCTAAGCAAACCTGAAATGAGATAGGCAATATTCAAATGGCTCAAAACAGAAGTACACATTTTGGAAATAAAATAACAATAAACTTTTTCAAGAAAATCATATGCTCTCTGACTATTTTACATTACTTGCGAAAGAAAAATATATATGGATAAAAAATAAATCAAAAATGTAAATCGAAGATTTCAAACTTATTTTAGAAACTGTATCATTGGTAAAACAATTTTTTTTAAGCTAAAAAGTATATTAAATAGCTTCGTAGACCCGACAGTATTTAAATGTATGGTAAAATAAAATACATTATCAATTGCTGATTAGTCCCAATAGTATTTAAATTTTTCAATGCATTCTTTTTAAGTAGTCTTATATAATAACATATTTCTTATGCTTTTTAGCTTTCTGTTAAGTATAGAGATATCCCGAATCGGAGGACAATTCGGTATATCCCTGATTAAGACATTCTGCATAAACAATCTTACTTATTTTCCCTACGAGTATTAAACAGTATATAAATAATCCATCCTTAGATATTAAGTTAAAGCAATTTAGATGATGACTGAGGACCTCTGAGATCAGAACGCAAAATCCAGTGGGAAATGCAATTTGTCAGATTCAATTATGCTACAATTAATACGAAAAAAAAAATATCGAATGGTCTTAAAAATCCCGTATTGACGAATAGTAAATTTACTAAACAAAAAACAACGAAATTTTAAGTAAATAATTTTTTGGTAATAGTAAAAATAACTTCGAATATAACGTAAAAAAAATCTGAGCATATATTTTCACAAATGTTAAAAATATTCATCCCTTTCTAGAGGACAATGCGGAACTAATTCGCACATATTTTGAAAAACACATTTCAAGATATTAGGAGTGATTTCTTGTATCCTTTGCATAATGACCATTTTCAGTATGAATTGCTTGGAAATTGTTATATTTACATAAACTTTGTTTTTAAATATCCCCATGGAAAAAAGTCAGAGAAAGATCAGATTAGGGGAAGGAGATCACCAAAACATTTGAGATGAGATATTTGCCAAAAAGACTTAATTGGTTTGAATTACTATTATAAATTATGAAAATATGAAAAAAAAATACTTATACTATAACTTAAACAGATCATATAGTATTGATTTATTCGAATCATTAATATGGTTCATATTATTTTACATGTCAAAAGTATGTTTTATATTTAATTTTATAATTTATTTAGATATTAAAAGAAAAAAAAAAGCAACTACAGACTTGGGGGGAATAAAAAGAATTCCTCTATTTAATTTTTAGTCATTTTATAACAGAAAAATATTTTCTACGTCTTTACTGAATGACTCAATTAACTAGTTCTTATAAGAAATTTAGTTACAAGTATTCAACTTCACCCAAACATAATAAGTAGTGTTTGAACTTATAAGATTCCACTAATTTAAATTTGCTCGAAATTAGATTAAATATTTTATAAAATCACACAGTTTCAGATTTCTTAATAAGTCAGATTCTTCTAGCAGAATTGATAATTTGAAAAATTATTTTTATTTAACTTCATCATTTTATAGAATCTCAGCTCGCGATTTAAAAAAAAAAAAAAAAAAAAAAAAAACATTCAAACTCAATGCAAATAAAGTAATTTAACATAAAAATTTTAAATAGGAAAAGAGCAACTTAATGTAATTGGAGACTCTACAAAAGCTATTCGAATAAATGGTCGCATTAAAATGATACTTGACAGTAAGTTAACTCTTTCCAACAACAAGAAATATTTAAAAATTGAGCGTTAGAATGACGAAATCTATTGATCAAAATACAAAATCATTGAAACTCTCAATGAGATGTTACATTGTCATTATTTCTAATGCATTCTACCACGCATGTGGCACGAAGTCGAAGACACTCTTAACAGAGTCATAACTTAATTCATCTCGTGTAGAATGAACTTTGGCATGTAGATCTCACATTTTGTGGGAGTGGTGGTATGAGAGAGAGACACCATTTTCTCCCCAACCAGAATGAAACGTGATTTGGTAAATTAGAAGAAGATAGAAGAGAAGTGAAAATATATGTTATATAAATGAAATAGAATTGAACGAAATGAAGGTATATTGAGGATAAAGAATTAATTAGATTGTAGAAAGAAGATTCTTAATTAGATTTTAGAAAGAAGAGAAATATAGTTTCAGTGCTTAGATAAGAAACAGTTTTTTGCAAGAAGTGTGCGAATATGAATGATTAGATGCGCTCAGATCTCATTATTTGAGCTAAATCCGGAATTGACGAATTAAGTGGGATTCGAGAGGGAACAAATTTATCCATCAGTGATTACTAATAAAGTTGCCGACAATGCATCAACTCCCTCATCTCGAGAAGCGATTGATAAATCAAAGTGACGTGACATTGAAATGCTTCCTCATCCACCCTATTCTCCCAATCTTATCCTATGCGAGTTTCGGGATTAGAGATTTGACAAGATAATTGACTTAATTTGAGAACTGGCACTATGATTTTCCATGCAATCCGCTGAATTCTACAGTGTAGGTCAAAAGAATTTTATCGCTCGAGGTGCCTATATAAGAATGATCTTAAGAATAAGAAATCAAAATTAAATTTCTATTTCGATTATTTATAGTAATAATTAAAATTTAACGATAGTCCATTGTGTGTTGTAATGTTTGTTTTTCAAATCATATCTGTTGCTATTTTTTTTAATCACTAATGCTGGTCCGAATGTACAATAATACATCATGGCACAATAATTAATGTAATTTTAGAAGATAAATACTTTAGACTTTTCTATGCAGAAAGTATTGTGCTCTTTTTTAGTATTGGTAGATAGCAAACTGTTCAAATTTTGGGCAGTTCTGGATTAAATATTTCAACCTAATGTTTTATTAATTATTAATTAGTGTAATGCCTTATTGTATATTCTATTAACTATTAATTTTACAATAAAATATTTAAAGCACAGACAAGGAATCACTTTGTAAGTACCCAGTGAAGTTAATTATTTCAATAACTTCTATATCCATTCATGTGACGAAATTTAAATATCCTCAGAACTTTTCCTTCAAAACTTTAATTTTTACTGTGAATAAATTAAAATTTAGAATATATTATCTTAATATTCTAATGAATCATTTTCAAGTTCGGAACTCCGTATTAATTTAATATGTTAATGAGCTATATATATTTATTTTTCAGAACATGAAATGATGCTCTATTCTTCTCGTTAATCCCCATTTCAACAAGCTTTTGTCGTGTCATACTTAGCAATGTAGAAAACAAAGGATTCTTGCTCTATTGTGAGTTTGGAGAAAGACACCTTTCTGTTGAAACCAGTTTTCATGTATCCTTCATTTAGTATTATAAAAAATATTCCTCAAAAGGTCGCGTTCTCGACAATTATGGCTTCGTATTGTAAAGAGACGCCCTAAATCATCCTTTGATATGTTTATTGGAAGCAATTATCAATATACCAAAGTTTACCCTTCGTCGCCTTGCTGAAAAAAATAAGAGATATTTTATTTAATAATGCAATGGCATGAGACGTCATAACGGGATGGAGCCCTGATGCCAATGACGATCCGTCGTTTTGAGGGGGGTTAGCACGTTATATCTGGTCGAGGTTCCAAATCCTCTCATTGGCATTTTGTGGAAGTTTGGATATTGAGAAGCAAGTTCAAATATCGTTCTTTTCACTTAAATGAGGTTCAAAATTACGAAGTCCATCTCCGATACCCCTGGTGTTGCTTCTCAATTCAACGCTAACAAACAACCACAATACATATCCTAAAGGAAAGTAAAATCTGAATTTATTTCTGTTTAATTAAATTGTAGCATCGCATGTGTGAGTGAGATGCCTTTTGCGCTTTTAATTGATGAAAAGCATTTTATTTATTTCTCTTTGGACTCACAGCACACGGATACATCATAGTTATACTTATAAGAAATACATATAAGACATTTTCGCTCACAGCACGCATGCACACGCATAACAACTAGAAATCAGGAAAAAGTCTCTCTATCTCAACGTCACCACAGGTGGCGTTAGCAGTCCCGTTGAAGTTACAGTCATGGTGATTGTTACAAAATTATATTTCGAATAACATTCTATTGTATATCGTCAACATTAAATTATTTTGTAGTTTCATTATTACTTTTTGTATTACTCATATGCTTCAACTTAAATCTATTAAATATATCAAGCATCAAAGTGGTTTTGCGTAATATTAGCAAGGCAGAAATATAATGAGTGAAATGCGATGTTGCGCAGTTTTTATTTGAATTTAAAATATCCCCCCCTTACATGTAAAAGTAGCTGAAAGTGAATTTATATTTGGTATCAGAGAAACGTGACATGCCTTTTATATTTATATTTATTTATTTTTCTCAATAATACACATTCAAGTTTGATAGTTAGATATAAACTTTTATCCTTGAACGTAATTGAAATTTATTTTTGTAGTTCCAGAAGACAAGGTTTAAATTTTTGATGTTATTTGTCAATAGAGTTATTTGGCAATTTTATCTTCTCACTTCATGTTTAAACAATATAAGACTGTGTAATATGCATCAATAACTTTGATAAAGTATTATTGTGATATTTATTACTGAAAAATATTCATCAAGAGTTAAAATAAAAATTTATAACTATTGAAATGGTTGTAATTTCTTGAGATGCTCCGCCAAAGCTAATAATTATTTGAGCCATCGAAACTCAATAACAGTTCAGTTAAGGAAAAATAAGATAAGAATATCAAACTGGTTTTATCCGGTTGTATTTGAATGATGGTAAAGTAGTTATTCTGATATTATGTATAGAGCTCGAAAAACTTTATCGTGTTCTCAACTATAGGTAAATTGAAAATTGCTACGAACTAAAATAATTCCACGCGTAAGTCCGAATTAGGAACAAATATACATGATGCAATACTATCCTTATGTATCCTAAAACAGATTAATAGTCAGTCAATAATGTTGCATTACAAATTTCTCCCGAAAGTCTTCACAGCAAAAGAACACATCCGATCTTGCTATTTGATCCGTACAACTTCATTTCTGTTACAGTATATATCAATATTAAATAACGTGTCACGAAGTTTTACATAAATCTAGATTGTCAAAGCAAATAACGTCATAGAAAGGCCTTTGAGGTTAGTTTAATTGAAATGAGCGTAGAGGCACGTTATAATTTAAATTCGTATAACTAAATCAAACTGATTCGTTCCACGCCCGTTTTCTCGGATTTAAATTATGAGAGAGTAAGTAAGGGTATCGGTAAGGTTTTGTTATTACAATAAAGTAACCAAGATATCTTGATAAAATTTAGTTTCTACGTTAATGGATCGTTATGTATATATTGTTGTAAATGGCAGCTATTCGTGTCTGTTTGGTTTCAGGAATCTGTAGGTAAAATGAATTCGATATATTGTGCAGTTTTAATTTACTATCCAAGGAGACTCGTAACGTCTTACTTATAACTAAAATATCCGAGATAAGCACTTACTTTTTATTTATTATTCTTGAGACTACTCAACATAATTGCCATCCTGAGTTATATATTTTTCCCAATTTTTCTTGATTTTTGAATAGTCGTCATGTTAGAACTCAGCAGATTGAACTTTTCTCGCTGCAATTGGTTTCTTCAATCTTCACTTTCCTGAAACCAAATAAAGCAACATGAAGAGAGTTGTAATTAAAACGTCCTGTACACATGGAGCATTTAATATGCTGCGTAAATTTTATCCAAATAGGAGAATTACGGTTATTTCTTATTAATAATTTAGCGTTAATAATAGTCATTTGCACGTCAGTCTTGGTGCATAATCTCTTTTTTGTATACTTGACCAAAGGCTACTTTTCTCACATTATACTTTCAAATACCCACATTATTCTTCTGTACCCTGTGGATATCCAGCATTTCCTCCGGATGTGAGAATAAAACAAAGAAAGTATGGAGAAACAGTGCTCTGTATGGAAATGGACGCGTCGAATGTGATCCTTTCGGAAAGATGTTTCAACACTTCCAGATTCCTTGAACCATGAATAAGGCGATCGGAGGCAGTAAAGCGTCGGTATCTTTTCGTATCAAAACCTTCGCTGTAAAACGAAACTAAAGGAAGAAGCAGAAAGGAGAAAAAAGCCTCTACCTTTTCGACCGACCTCACGAATCGTGAAACGTATTCAAAAAGCAATGTTTTCATTGAGATAAAAGGCTTAGAATAAACTTCTCGATAGGGCAAACATGATGGTCTTATTTAGCCATTATTCACCCAGCAAGTGAACGTTGAAACGAATGAAAAGAGAGAAAAAAGGGCTGCTGTTTCATTCCGGAGTGAACTTTTACTTTGTGCGATTGGACTTTTTATAACATTTTTCAAGAAAAAAAAATAATGATAAAATATGAACGCACACACATATATATAAAGTGGTGGTCAAAATTGTGGACACTTTTGAAATTTTTTGTTTTTTTTAAATGTGTATGTTTATAGCAAGTGTTACGTTTCATAAAATGCAAAGTATAATAAATTATTTTAAAGAGAAATTAATACTGAATTCAGTTCAAAAAACAAAATTCATGCATGCATGAGAACTGGATATAAGTGTTAATAATAGATTTTGTAACAGTAGGAATAATACCAAATTAAATTTATATCTTAAAATCTAATTGTTTATCAAAAAAATTCAATTCTTACAATGTTTTAAATAAAAATATACTACATTATACACAAAATTAAAAGGTAACAATGTAGCAAACTAAGGCAAATGAACCAAAAAGGAATTAAAGTAATTTTAAATGTTACTGGATTTGTGAAATTGGTTAAATTAGTTTTATATATCCAGACCTTCGCATTCAGAAAAGTGCTTTATAACAAATAGGTAAAACCGCAATAATTGAAAATTTTAAAACGAAATTTCCAAATGATGAACATAAATATTAAAATTTTTATAGGAAGAATATGAGCAAATGTAATTATGTATCTGCTATAGCTAGCTTGCTATAAAGCATTAAATATCGTATATAATCCATAAAATCAAATAAAACGTGCATCAACTTCTATCTACAACTTCTATCATTCTTTTCGTGTTATAGTTTTACATAATGGCAACTTAAGCAAAATTGGAAAACTTGGAAAACTATTATACTAATAAATTAAAAATTATAACTTCATAAATTCTAAAATATTCCTTTAAAAAGTATGTTTTCTCATGAATAGAGCAATGATTAATATCTTTCCTCTATTGGGTGAAACATGAATTAAACAATTATTTCTCAACAAAATGGCATTAAATTATACCAATTATTAATTTGTATGCAACACATACTTTTAATATATACTTATCCTTCTAAATGAAAGTTTAAAAAATGAATATAGTTATTTGCTTCAATGCTGTTATTGTAAAACTTCTTATATAATTCCTTTTTTAATAAATAATTATATATATATATGTGTATTATATAATACAAAACGTATTATAAAATATATATAATATACTCGTACAATTATAATATGCAATGTGTATTATATAATATACAATTATAATATGCAATGCATTAACATAAACGTTTATGTATATTGAACAATTGTAATTGTTTCTCAAAACAGAAAGTAGATATTTTTGATAGAACTGTTGTTATTACCTTTCAGATATTTATCTGGTTTTCTTTAGTGAAACAATACCTACTACATGAATTGGACAGCCAGCATCTTTTCTCGTTTCTGTGTATCTTGTATGTCGCTCGTTTCAATTTTATTTGTTGGATGTTTTGGGAATGTATAGGAATTTTCCAGCTAAAATATTTTTTTTTCAGGTCATTTATTTTTGTTATATTATTTGAGTCGACCTCCCTTTTTCATCCTTTTCTGCATTTTCCAGACCTTCCCGTAATATTTACTCAAACTGTTTCCGCTCAAAAGACGTGCATTTTAATGAGTTGTTTATCGAAATTTGGTTTTTTTGAAATCGATTAAAAGTAACGAAGACTCCCGTTAATTTCTATTCTAGGCGAAATCAAATATAAAACTGAACCTTTATTGGCTAAGTTGGTGTTTCTTGATTCATATCTATGACCTTCATAAGATCATACAATGATGTTGGGAAAATTATTACTATATACTCAATAAGTGAGAGCTTTTTTTTTTTTCTTTTTCTTTTTTATCTCTTTTTCTCTCTACTAAAGAAAATAATTTCTCAGTTCGCATAATTCTGGTACATATTACGTCACACACATACACATGACCGCATGTTCTAATCTTGTTTCAGACAATTTATGCAATACGACTTTATTTTAAAACTTTTAGTGGGTGCTACAGTTAATATGTTATACCTAGTGATAATGGCGAGTTAATATGCAGAATCATATATATATATATATCCTTTTTTAGATTTAGAATCACCTAACTTTTAGAGTACTACAAAAGCTGTTTTATTTCCATAAAAGTCAATTTAACAGCTTCTTTAAATTAAAAATGTGTTTTTTTTTTACTTTTGTTCTTTCATCTCTTTCATTTCGTTGGTTTCATTTACTCGTAAATCAAAAGGAAGAAACGGAATATTTTGTCTTAAGGTTACTGAAGGATGTATTTTAGGAAACCAAATTTAGATCAGAAATTATCAATTTATTTTTAATTGAATTATAAAATGTACTGTGTCTCTGTATTTATCGGAATAAAAGGTATCATATTATAATAATATAGAACAATACTACTCAAATTTGATTCATAATGTTGGTTGTTCTTAAAAATTATCTAAAATAAATATTGGCTAAATAATTTTATTTCTTGTAATTATATTGACGAATAATTAATTTTAACACACTAGTATTTAATTTAGTTTGGTTTATTAACGTTGATAGAAGCAACACGAGGGTTCTTAGAGACGGACCTCGTAATTGTGAACTTCGGTCAAGTGACCAGCATGATATCTGAGCTATCACTTCTCTCTTCGATCTTTCACACTGTGCCAAAGGGAGGACTTTGAGTCTCGACAGATTTAACGTGCATCAGCCCCCAACTGCACAATGGATCTTTAGAGACATCAAGACTCGAACTCACGACTCGACGAAAGCCACCGGCCTCGAGTCAGTGGCCGTGACCACTAGGTTAACGTGGCCACTGTACTAGTATCAAGTTTGTCTTCTAATTCGATTAGAATGCATACATTTTTCTCAATTCAAATTTCAATGATCTCTATATTTATGTAAGAGATGAATCTGTTACAGATATACAATATTCAAGAAATACAATACGATTACATTGTGCTTAATTCAATTCCATTACAAGAGTAAGATATTATTTAGAACATTAAGGAATCGATAAGAAGGGACGAATACAAGCGTGTATGTTTAAAGTATGCACACATAGGATCGTATGAATAAAAAAAGCGAATCTATTGATTTGATACTTCTATAAGGAATAATACATTTCGAATTTTTCGCATGAAAAAAGACTATGAAAGAGAAACACGATTCTGGGAATCCCATGATACACACATTTTTCATCGGATGCACCAGCATCGCTGAGAATGGCAGCAACCACAAAGGGTTCGCCTTTGACTTCATTATGGAGGGATAAAAATTTGAATTTCCAACCGACTTAATTTTTTGCTCCGATGAGTCTATGTCACTTCTCTGCCATGAAAGGAATATTTCCATGATATCCTGCGTTACTTCTAGTCTTCTTAAGATCGATAGGCGGCAGGACCGATCGGTGCAGCTTCGTGTGTTCCAATATAAATAAGTTATAAATTTAGAGTGAAGCTTTTTTTTTATTTGATTAATTTAAGATAATAAGTACAAATTCAAATTAGATTTCGATGCAGTGAGTAATTAAGTAAGATAAATATAATACGTCAAAGCAATGATATTTTATTCTATTTTTAAATGTTTCTTGTACTCAATTTCAAATCGAAAATAAAAGTTAAAGCTTCGAATCTTGATGAAAATACTTTTTAATTTTCTAAATGTTGATCACATAATCTTTGAATTTACTTTATATATAAATGCTTAAGAACACGAAAAAATAAATGAAAAAAATAGACCAGGTTTGGCTATTCAATAAAGAGACTGACGCTGTAAAACATTTGATTTTGTTGTCATACATATTTGCTTATTATCACCTTCAATATACAACCCTCCCCACTCCCTGTAACACTCCCTGTGAATCTTCCATTGTTTCAAACAGTGCTAGAAATCTTCTATCAGCTTCTTCAGGATGAATACCGCTTTCTCTTCCGCAGCTTCAGCGACTCAAATTCTGTCCCTTTTAAAACTGATTTAAGCAGATAGAACTCGCTTGACACAAGATTCGACTAATTAAGATGATGGTCTAACATTAGGATGCTGTATTGGCTAGAAACCTCTAAACAGACATTGTGGAATAAGCCAGCGCATGGTCTTGGTGGAAAAATTAGGCGAACGGATTCTTTGTCAGTTCCTAGTCTCAACAACCGCATGAATTATTAACCGACGATCAGATCGAACCAGATTATCGATTTTTTTCGATATTGTTATCCGTTTTGGACGTGGAAGGGCGACCCGGGCGTGAATCATCTTCAACGTCTTCTCGACCATCTTGAAAACACTGAAGCCATTCAAAAACACGCTTTAAACATTCAATGTCATGCACACCTTTCAATAAATTATCAAGGCGTTTTTTCTGAGTTTTGGTGTGAAATTTTTCATCAATTCGTTGTTCACTTATCAATTTGTGTGGTGAAATAAAGAATAACTCAAATGCGAACGAAGACCTTATGGGTATATGGATCTGTCTACAGAAGCGAGAGGCACTGCATTCGATAAAGAAGGCTTCAAGCTAAACCGCTAGCTATAGATGGAGTTTGGCGCATGCGTACTTCTTCTGTAACAGCGTTAGTCTCGTTATTTAATAGCCACACCTCGTATGTTTTCGTTCTAAAACGATAAGTGATTTCACGAGCTTTTGGCAAAAATATGTATTTTCCCCATTAGAAATACTGCGATCAGAGATTAAGCAAATGAAAACGAATTATGAATAATAAAACAACTATTTCAATACTTTTGAGGTAAAAATTGCTGACAGTCTAATTGAATCTTACTATAGTTTTTGTATTATGAAAATGAAAGTTATCATAACATAAAAATTCTACATTATTTTAAGCTAAGTAGGAATAACGACATTCGAAATAATTCGTATTGAGTTTTAAGTTAACATTTTTTAGATAACTAGCATTTTTGTATGGAAAACTTCAGCAATAAAATAAAACTGTTAGTGTCGTAAGCAAGCAGAAAAGAATTATTTAAACATGCGGTTATGGAAGAATTGTTAAAAATACTATACCTCTATCTAATATATAAATTTGAAATTTTGTTTTTGTTCTGCATATTATATTAACTCTCTCCAAAGATATCATACGAAAATTTTAGGATGCTTTGCGATTGTGCGAAAAGACATGTAAATTTACTATCTTAAAAATACTTTTTAGACACCGAAGGGACTACTGTTTCAGTGAGAACACTTTGGGCGTAAAAGATCAGTTTTCAATTTTTTATCGTTAGCTTCAGTTTTAATAACATTTAGCTTAAATATATTCAAATTTAATAATTTATCGTTCGCTTTGACTTTAAATACGTTTAGCTGATATAATATTCGCCTTAATAATTTATCGTTTAGTTTAAATTTAATTACGTTTAATTAATATAATATTCAAATTAATAAATTAAAGTTTGCTTTAGTCTGAATTACATTTAGCTTAAATATATTCAATTTATTAATTTATCATTTGCTTCAATTTTAATATCGGTCCATTTCTCGACTCATTTGCTTCTATTTTAATATTCTCCATTTCTCGATATTCCATCGTTTACTTTAATTCTTATATTTAAATGAGTAATTTAATAATAATTATAAAGAAGGCGCACCTTGGGTTGTCTAACAGAAAATTCTGTCCGTTTGTGAAGTGATTGAAAATAATATATTTTTCTACATTTAATAATATTTATCATACAATACATTTTACATCATTACTTATGAATTCTTGCCAGCGTGATGGTAATTTGTAAATATCATTTTTGAAAATTGTCTCGTATTTAAAGGTGAAGAACTCAAGTAGGGCTAAGTTGACGCATGTTTCAGTTTTCAATTTTTTTCCTTTCAAAAAATTTTGCATCGAGATAAACAAGAAATAATAAGAGGGTGCTAGATCTGAGGAGTGTGGTGGATACGACAGAAATTTCCGGACTAACTCTGTGATTTTTTGACGAATTGATAAAGCAGCGTGTAGTTTTGTATTATCATGATGCAGTATAATGTGCTTCATACTGAACATCGTTGATCTCTTTCAGGACTTAATATAAATCATCCATTTGCTGACAGTTTGTGACGCCCGCCCGACCCGGGCTTCATCTTGTGCCATCACAAGATTCAATTATTAAACACTACGACACAATAATCTAAGAGACACTAGAACAATCTTTACGGAATTTATTAACATATATTTAATATGATAACAACTCACTATGCTCTCTTGGAGAATATTTCTTTTAACCTCAATTCAAACCACCAATAGTAATCTAACAGACTCTTACCACTAATCATGCTTCGACTGCAACTCAGACTCTGGATCAACTGTTGAAAACAGCAGTATCTAAACTTCTTGCAACAATCTTTAATTTAACCTTCTAATTCAACCTCTCTTTCCACTCCTCCTTTTGCTTATCTATAACTTCAGCTTCAGCTTCACTTCTTCTTCAGCCTCCCTCTCGCTACTTTCAGTCGGAGTTTATATATTTCCTAACTCACCCGCTTCACTTCATTTCTACCTGCTTTACATAATCACGTTTCATTTTTGGTTGGGCAAAGGTTGTTTAGCAAAAGCAATCAATCTCAATTAAAAGTCCCCAAGGTTAGTGAAGAGAAACCGCGAATAGCCCAATGTCACAAGTATATCTCTGAATTGAGCTTTATGTTAGGTTTCAAAAGGCCGAAGGTTAATTGGTTCTTGGACATCGTTCTCTTATTCAGACCCTATCGCGATTTAGAGGTGAAGGGGATAGATACTCCATGTTGCAAGTGTGCTCTTTTCCTTAAGATGTATTTGAAAATAATCCATTTTGCATCACCAGTTATCATCCGCACCCAAATGGATTTGTTTTTGTTCCTAGCAAACAGAGATGTGCACAGGATGATTCGATTAAACAAGGTTCTCTCGCTTAACTCACGAGGCACCCATCTGGAATGTTTCTAGACCAATCGTAATTACGACAAAAATTACATTGTACGATAAATATTACTAAATATATTAAATCTGTATTAATTTCTTTCACTAGACAAATGGTTAGAACCTTCAGGTTGAACTAATATTTAGTTCTTAGACCTAATACTTTTTTATTTATATATATATATACATATATTTTGTATTATTAGCATGTACAATTTTTTTTCAAAGCTCTCTAATACATTTAAATGTCCCATCTAGTATACACCCAATTTGATATCTTAACTGCAATTTTAATCCTTTCTAATTCTTACTTTCCTTTTCAAATCTAGACTATTTCATCAATTTAAATGTAAAATAATTAACCCGAAAGAATTCGCTGTAAGGAAGGTTTCTTCAACATTGCATTTTCCCTGCAATTTTAGAAAATAATTTTAAATATATTTTTAAAGACCGAAAAACCCACAAGCGAATAATTAAATTGGATGTTTTTCTTTGTTGAAAGAATCGGTTGGAAAATGTAATTCCGCAGGAACCTTCATTATTCTTCGCTCCTTTGTATGCACAGTTTTACATTCAGTTCAATAAAGTAGCGCAGATTTGAGAAAAATAGTGTAAATTCCTTTGGATTAACATAGCGTTCACGAGATCAAACTGGACGGTAGACGTAGCCTACAGTTAGTTCATGAACTTACAAAATGGAGAACTATTTTAAAAGATTTATCTCGAAGAAAGTAAATAATTTAATTTTTTTTTTTGTCAGGCTTCCTTTATGGCATAAAATTTGAGTTCAAAAAATCCTCTTTCTTTGACGATAATAATCTTTTATCCATTATATTACAAATATTCAGTAGTCAGTTCCGAACATTTAGGCAATTCGTTTGGAGATTCACTCTCTTGTTCTTTGTTTGCGAACATGTTTTCCTAGTCTAGAGAAACAAAAGGAATCGAAAATGATAGAGATTCATTTGATAAGAATGAAACGTTGCTTTATCCCAAGACAAATAGGTTCCATTCCATGTGTAATGCAACTTTAATATTTATACGGAATAAATCGGAATATTTTTATCGAGGGAAAGGGTATCGATGGCATAAAGGATGATATTCTTTTTCTTCGTCTCTCCGTCTTTCGATTGATCTTTCGGAATGCAATTGTATTCGAAAATTCGTTCCTTTGAACTGCTCTTTGTACGATAAAGTATAATACATGCGTCAAACAATAGTAAATAATTCTACGAGAATTTACCTGAGTTCCCCTCTCGATCATTATACACAAAATGATTCCGATTTTTGTTCCATTGATAGTTTCGCTACTAAATCAGGTACATAGAATATACAATATTTGTATTATATCGCATGCGAAATTGAACAATTACAGGACATAGGCGAAGTTGTACAGTTAAATAACTTTTAAACGTGAAAAGTTAAACCTATACTTCTGTTACTTAATTTCTATTAATAAATAAATTGAAGAAATTAAATAAACAGTTAAAAATGCTTTTTTAATTAAAAAATCAATAGAATAATGCTGATATATCAATAATCATCAAATTCGTATTTATTCGAATTCATCATATTTAAATTAAAAATGCATCAAATCGTAGGAGTCTTATTTTCAACAACATGCTTTGTAATTATATTATAGCCCTAGAATAATCTTGTGGTCATGGTCTCCAACGTGCTACCGAAGTTCTTATCGTCGTATCGGGATTTCGAGTCCTAGGGTCTAATTTAAGATTCGCCATGTGGCGGATTAATGCACATTAAATCAGATCTAGGTCCCATTTCCTCTAGTTAGCGTGTTGTAAGAGACGCTAGCTGAAATATCGTCCTCTTCATGCGACCAAGGTTCAAAATTATGAGGTCCGTCACCAATATAGGCCCCATCATAATTCTAAATGGGAAGTTGACAAATCAATCAATCCATCGAATCCTGATGTAACTGTGAAAATCCTGTGTAACGTAGTTGAGGCACGTTAACCCGTTCACTCGCAGCGTATCATATTCGATACGCTCGCGTTTGCTCTCCTGTGTCTAGCGTATCACATTAGATACGCTCCGTGAGTGTCTTCTACGGCCCAGCGTATCAATAGAGATACGCTCGATGAGAATGTTTTATATGATTTTTTTATTGTTACTATATAGCGTTATAATAATGCGAAACCTATACAGATAGGTTATTTGGAGTGTTGACCTTGGTGATATGGGCTTGAATTTCAGTTCTGGCTACCAGGGGGGGGGGAGTAATTGTCAAAAGCACGTGCTGCTGCATGGATCTTTAAATGTAATGACATGATTTAAAGGGTGCACTTGCTTTCCGTTTTTTTTTTTTTTTTTTTTTTTCTTGTTTGCTCATTAGAAGTTCGAATTAGAATTTATGGTTATTTATGACGGTTAGGGCTTTTAGTAGCAGATGTTATCAGCTGTTCATTTCATTCAGTCGGTTTTTATTTGTAGCGACAGTCATAACGAAAAGAAAGTATTTATCTGATACTGAGATTTGCGAATTAATTAAAGAATCTGATAGTCATGTTAGTGAAAGTACTCCAAATCTGTACATAGTCATTAAATGAAAAAAAAAAGGACGAAGATGTGCTCTTTGCTCAAAATCTTGCGTGAAGCGTCAGAAGTTGACAAAATATGTGTGTAACACATGTGATGTTGGACTATACGTTGAAGAATTTTTTTTTTTTCATAAAAATACCAAATAGAAAAATAAATTCATTTTTTATATGATAATATTGCATGTAATGGTACATCATTACTCCATGAAATTTAGGTAACAAATGTAAGTATATTTTGTATTTTCTTAAATGATATGATTTTTATGTAATTTTATGTATAAAGCTTACAATTTTCGATTAAATCTTTTTTTCTTGCTTATATATTAAGTTTAATGTATTTTAAATAATATAAGCAAAAACCAAAATATTCTAATGAATAGCCGATTTTAGAGGAGTTTTTTTCGCGAATTAGGCTAAATATCTAAAATCGTCTGGGTATAGCCTGACATTCCGCGGTAAGCAGCCCCGGGCCTAGAGAAGCACTTCTTTTTTCTCCCTCCGGTAGCGAAAGGGTTAAGGCTACACAGTACCCTAAAAATGACAAATTTATAGAAAAAAAAATTTTTTGCATTTTCCTGTAGCCCATACATTTGGGAATCTTGGGCCCAAATTTTAGATCGAATAACCAATTAGTTTTTAAGATATTTGAAGTTTTCTGAGCATTGTCAGTCACTATTTTTGACAGCTGAGGGGGGCGTGGTTAGTTTCGGTTTCTTTTAAAGCATTTTTCCATTCTTAAATTTAATTAATTACTAATATTTTTTAAATAAAATCGATACTTGCAGAGTAGTGGTTATTAACTTCAACTTTCACTACTAAAATCGTTTATGTTTGTTTATATTTTGAGTTTTTGATGTGCTTATAGTTACTTAGCTAAAATTCACAAGAAAAGGTCTTTCTCAAGACCAATATTTATTCTGCATGTAATTTATATAACTTAAAAGCTTTTTTAAATTGTTTAAGTTAAGTTTTTTCTGTTGAGAAAATGCCACGAACAAAACTTTCGCAGCTTGAGAAGAGAAGCAACATTTCAAACAGATGAAGTTCTATTGAAAATGACAGTTCTATACTGCTGTTTGTAGAAAATGCAACACCATGAAAGAATCATCAGAATCAAATGAAATTTAATGCAGAAACGACTTGTACTGATACAAATAAATGATGAAATTTTCAAAACAAAAGAAACAAATTAAGCGTCCGAAATCAGTATTTGGTGCAGCCACCATGCGCTGCAATAAGTGCTGCTATACGACGTGGCATGGAGTCAAACAGATGTTGAATATCTGCTTGAGGAAGAGAATTCCATATCGCTTGTATGCGCAACCAAAGTTCGTCTTTGGAAACTGCAGGACGCGGATCACGAGCGAGACGCCGACCAACCATATCCCACACGTGCTCAATAGGCGACATATCCGGTGAATAAGCAGGCCAAGGAAGAAGTTGCATGCGTTGTGCTGAACAGAAGTCTCGAACAGTCCGCGCAACATGTGGGCGTGCATTATCCTGCTGAAAGATAGCTCCAGGGATGCCTTGAAGGAAAGGAACGACTTCGGGCTGTAGCACTTCACGGACGTACCTGTTGCTATTGAGATTACCCTCAATTCGTATCAAATTGGATCGTCCATGATACGAAATCGCATCCCAGACCATAACTCCGGGTGTTCGACCACTATGTCGTTCAATAATACACTCAGGAAGGCAGCGTTGACCGGCATAACGTCTAACACGAACACGGCCATCATGGGTCCACAAATTGAAGCGTGATTCATCTGAAAAGACAACTTGGTGCCAATCAGCTCGCCTGTCTCTGTGCTCAAGAGCCCACTGCCGACGCAGCCGTCGATGATTCGCCGTGAGGGGAATCCTGTATAAAGGCACCCTTGCACGCAATCCACGGCGCAGCAGACGACGACGAATTGACGAAGCCGACAATTGTACACCTGTAGCAGTAGACCAACGTGCTGCCAGCTGCCTGGAGGAAGCTATGCGATCATTCACCGCCATGCGGAGCAGGTGTCGATCATCGCGCTCTGACGTCACCTTCTGTCGTCCAGTGCCTGTTTTTCGAGTTGTTCGGTGCTCGTCGGTCCACTGCTTCCAAACTCGCATCACTGTGGAACTGTTCCGCTGCATACGAGCTGCTATTGCGCGATAGGAAAATCCTCCTTCTCGAAGGCCGATTATCCTCCCTCGTTCAAACTCCGTAAGTTGCTTGAATTTCTTATTCTTCCGTCGTGGAGGCATACTCAGGTCTCACTAAACGTTTGCCACTAACAAATAATCATAGACTTTTTTCAACGTCCCGCTACAGCACTTTATTTATACGCTTTCAGCATCAATTCAGAGGGCGCTGCGCGCGCCGCGCACGCGCGATGGCTCTGAAACTTTATTAATTTGCATAATATCCTATAATTGACATTTGCTGCGAATTTCATTTGATTCTGATGATTCCTTCATGGTGTTGCATTTTCTACAAACAGCAGTTTAAAAACCTGCCTCAAAACTTCAGATTACAAATGTTTTTATACGTATAAAAAAGATGTTTGATAAAAGTATGTTCCAAATTACATTATAGTGGATACTGAATGTTTGTTTACAGATAATTGAAGCAATATTTGTCATAGTACATCTTTAAAACTTTGCTATGGTCAAAGAAAGGGATTTGCATATAAAATGAATGTTGTATGTGTTAATTGTGACCAAACCTAAAGTGAAACATGTTCATAACAATTGGTTGATACTATATTACATCAAATATCAAGTGTTAGCAAGCATCAATTTTTTAATGTTCCATTTGATGTAAATATGAGATTAGTGCAAGGTATGTTAAGTTTGTGACTTGGCTACTCGGCGTTGGAAAAATTCTGCATGCATATGAATTGAAACATAATGTCTAGTAAAACTTTTAAAAGACATTATGAGCCAAAAGTTCTGATTGGACATCTCGTTGGATCAAATCAGTCGTTGCTTGATATTCGTAAAGATGTCATTGAGGCGTATGGCTCAAGGAATGATAAAGATATTGTCGATATTGGAGTGTCATATGATGGAAGCTGGTTGACAGGAGGAGATACTTCAACGTCAAATATCGGAATAGGATATGTTATCAACTTGCTGACTCGCTTTCTGATAGACTACAAAGTAATGTCAAAGCGGTGTGGAGAATGTGAACAGACTAAATTTGAGCTTGGAGAGAGACAGTGCTGAATTTCGTATTTTATAAGAAGACATCAAGATGTTTGAAGTACAACATATGTCGGATCATATGGTGCAATGGACGTCAATGCAGCTGTGAAATTATGGGAAAGATCTGAGAATATTGGCTTCCGGTACACAATCTTGCTCTTTGACTCTTGGTGTTTTTACCAGTCATCATTAGCACGTGGAAAGAAATCAGGTATTCACAAAGATTGGGTAAAAATACCAATCAACGAAGAATATTAGCCCAAAATCTTGCCTATTTATCAGCGATTAGCATCAACTGAATTATTAAGCACATGTGTCAGAGGTCTGACACACAATTCTAATGAAGCATTACATTCGATGATATGGGACAAATATTCCAAAGAAAATACAGCTTCTAGGAGTCGTGTTGATTGCCATGTCGAGTGCAATACCTGAATTTATTGTTGGAACATTAAAAGCTCTAAAAACATTTCAGGATGCTAATTGAATTTGTAACAAGTTTGTCATCAGAACATTTAGTGCACTTTACTGATTGTAGGAGAATCTATTATAGAAAGAAAAGAAAATCTACAAATTTTGAAGTTGCGCAGAAAAAAATAAAACTTGCTAAATTGCGTCGACTTAAAATTCAGAAAAAAGTAGGTGCTACGTACAATCCTGGTTGTTTTTAACTTTTTTTAAACTTTTATTTATATCATTATTAATTTTTATAAGTGTATAGTGTTTTAAAACTTTTGTGGAATTATTATGTTAACTTTAAGCTGAATAATCTGTCATCGTAACAAATGCTATATCGACATTTTGCAAAAACATATTTTGAATAAATAAAAATATTTGCCATCATATTTAATTAAAGTAGTATTTTCATATATTATATAAGTAGGTAAATAATATATTAAAAATTTAGAGCTTTGCAAGTATTATTAGTTTTTGTTTTATGCCTTTAAAAACTTTAAATGCATTTTTCTCAGACTTTTATTTTTGAAGATGCAAGTGTTTTCTAATCCCTAAGGCTTTTTTTCTGTTCAAGATAGAGTCTTGAAATTTTTTATAGATACTTAGATATATGTGTTCTATGAAAGTTAGTATGGATTTAGGTCTGGGATTCCTAGTTATTTTTTTAAAAAATATTAAAGTTAATATTTTAAAAATTTTCGTGTTTTTTCCAGGTTTAGCTAGAAAAATAATTTTTAAAAATCAACAAGGGAACAGATTTTCAAATCCATACTAGCTTTTGTTTGCAATAATGTATGAAATATAAATCACTCAAAATAATTAAAAAATTTCAAAAATTGTGTATTTTATAAGAGTTTAAAAAAACTTCACAAATTTTAAACTTTTTTTAAATTTTAAAATAAGGGCTTGATAAATTGTCTTTTTATTTTCAGAATCATTTTAATAATATAGTATGAAAACAATACATAAGTTACTTTTAATATTACTGTCTCCAAAAAAATTTTGAAAAACGGTACCATGTAGCCTTAAATCTGTCTAGGCTCCCAACCCCCATTGGCGTTGTATGGAGGTTTGGAGAGGGAGGTTCCAGCATAAGTGTCTTACTCGTCACTTGGCAGAGGTTTAAAATTATGAAGTCTGTTATCAAAAATTCTCGTGTTGCTTCTATATGTCAACCAATCAATCTATTTATAATCATCGTAACTTTATTTACATGTCTCCCGTTTATATATTTGGAAACACGTTGATATAATATTTCTACATTTTAGCCACTCACAATACGACTACAACTTCCACAAATATAATTATGAGAGATATCTATACTAACATCTTGTTATACAGAGTTTCTCTTTAAAAGAAGACATGAGTATAGATGATGTCAAACATACACACTAAAAATTGTTTAGATGCTAAACAATCGTTTAAGATATTTTCAGTTTTTGGTCATTCATCGTGCTTTAAGGGGATGAAATGTTCTTTAAATTTAATCATTTACGTTATTTAATCATTACGATCATTTAACCGTAAAGTAATTATTTAACCTTAAATGAGTATAGATGATGTCAAACACACACACTAAAAATGTAAGAAATGTTTAGATGGTAAGCAATCGTTTCACAGTTTTCGGTCATTCATCGTGCATTTAAGGGATGAAATGTTCTTTAAATTTACGATCATTTAACCGTAAAGAAAATTCTCTCGGTAAATAGAATTATGATGATTATACACACAATTCAAAGGAACACATTTATACTAAAATGAATTTTAGCCGAAACTTACTCCAATTATGATACATCTGGGCATCCTATCACTACTTCAAACGGATAGAAGTTTTTACTTTGCTAACATTCAAAATAAAATATGCCTTTCATTAGAGTCTAGCTTTCTTATAGCTTTGTTGCCGAGAATCCAGAGTATCATTCGTTTAATATTCTGAGATGGTCTGAGCGGGAAAGTTTTCTCGGTTATTTAACGAATGGCTTCTAACGAGAAGATCTGATCATTCTGCAGTTCTCCAGACATAATAATTTCGAATGAAAACTGCAGAAGAGATTCAAAACACAAAAGGCGAAATGGAAGGCCTCATATTATGGATATGTAGACATGATCTCACGGTCAGGGACCCCTAAGTGACAATATTCACTTTGGTTTTCAATATGTTTCAGAATAAAAGAGGCATAAGGAGAATTCTCGGGTAAAGAGAACAAACAACAAAGACGAATTATTTAATGGAGAAGAGTATTGTTGTGCTCAAAGACAGTCTATCAGCAGTCTAAGGTCAAAGCACTTGGCATCGGATTTGAATGACCATGATTCGGTTTCAAGAGAAGTGATTTAATAAAGAGTCTGGAATTTAAAATATACTTTAACTCTAATTTAAAATATATTTTTAATGAAGCTTATTGTTTATTACTGTTTTATGTGTCAAAAGCTTTTATAATTCCTTATAACATTCTAAATAAATATGCAAGTTAATATAGGGTATTCCCTGTATATATCCTTATTTTTAATACAAAGAAGGTCCACGCAATTAAAAAGGATATTCCTTCCGAGAAAATTCAAATTTGTTCTAAGAGTCTCTGATAAATGCACTGTATTTCCCTTTAAAAGGAAGTAATCGACACATAAAGACAAAAAATATGCGATGGCCTCAATTCAAAGTTCGAAAAGGCACTGAACATAGCAATTCGAATCACGATATTGCATTAGCTTCAATCTTCTACATACATTAACATACAATCTTCAACGGATACACGTAGTTGCTGACAAAAAAATACACCTCCAAAACTGTCCCAGAAGTTTCTAGAGGCTCCTCCTCATGACTAAGGGGTTCAGTTTTGTCGCCAATGTATCCATTAATCGACATTACTTAAGAATAGGATTTAACCCTTTCCATAAAATTGCCTTTTTCAACGGAACAATTCTTCCACTTGGAAGAAAAGGTCCACATCTACAAGTAGCAGTATTATATACTAAGGTTCAAGTTATAGACAGTTCTCCCTGTTTGGTAATATTACAAAATGACAAAATGTTAATAAAACTCTTTTATTTTTAATGTGTGTTTGGGACTGATTTGAAATGTACTTTACCAAAAATTTTGAATAGTATGCAGAATGATTGAGAGAGAATGATATATACGGATAGATAACAGTTCTGTTGCGAAAATTATATACTTATTAAATTAAATTTGCCTTGGGTAATTTAATTTAGTTAACAGATTTTTATGAAATTAAATACCATGAGCATGTGCTAAAAAGGAAAATATAAAAGCATACTTGGTTTTTCTCATACTAAATGTTCCTTAAGAGAAACACTCTATAGGTTTGAGAGTTCGTCATAAAAACACTTAGTCTTGTTAATTCAATATCTGTGAAGTTAGTTCACATATTTATGCTAAAGCATATCAAATACGGAATTTTAAAAAAATCAATATGAAAAAAGATCTTCATGAAAGTATTTTGAAATATATAGATTTATTACATTTTTATCATATAAAAAGCAGAAATGTTTCGAAATTCATTTGAAAGTCAAATTAACATAAGTGGGAATTTTTTTTTGTTCAGTGATTAATGTTTATCACTTGAGTATAAAATGCAATGACTAAAAAGAAAAAAAATTCCTAAAGTAAATTTATTTAAACCGATTTCGTATTTTCCTGATATTTAGAACCATTTGGTCCCCTCAAGTGGATCAATTTATGACTGAAACCCAATTTTTCAAAACGATATTCTTTGCTAGATTTTAAACTCACAATCGTGACTCTGAAATCCCTCAGAAAAAAGCTGAGGAGTATATTTAAAATAAAACTAAGGAATAACAATTACCAATTTGTAAGATTATAAAAGTTATGGATAAGTAGAATCGCATAATCCTTTTATTGATTCTACTTTCGTGCAAAATGAGGCGTGTTAAATACAAATCAGAGGTAAATTTCTCTAGTGACAACGGGTAGAAGCTTGAGAAATACGTTATAAATCTATACAGGTGTCTTCCTTGCTATGTGGTTACATTTCAAAATTGCAAAATTTGGAACCAGAAGATATTTTTCAGTTTTGGGGGAAATTTGCTCTAAGTACACCAAAAGAAGAAACACTAACAAATGGGATAAATGTAGAAATCACAAAATGAGAGAAAGACATTAAGACAATGAATAATTGTAGAAGTCATTAAATTAGGTAAATGCAGTGATTAAAGGTAAAAGGTATAAAATAAGAAAAATTCAGTGATAAAATGATAAAATGTAAGTGTCACAAAATTGATAAATGTAGTGATTAAATAGGGAAAAAAAATCCTAAAAAGAGATAAATTGATTAATTAAATTAAGACAGACAGATACATCAAAAACTGTAATAAGGGAATTATTGCATTTACATAAGCATATTTTAGCTACATTTTTTTTTATTTTATTCTTCCTGTTCTGTAACCATTTTCGCTGAATGATTAATTAAAGAAATAAAAAATTCAGTTATTCGATAATTTTTAATAGTCAACAAATTTTTTTAGTTCTTCAAAATGAAAAAGAAAACATCAACACCACTGTAAAATAAATTGAAGGAGATTAATAACTACTTGATGTTCCTTAGCTATTAAAAACAGTAAATTAGTTTTAAATTTATTATGTCATTGATTTTGAGAAGATAGAAGTAATTCAAACATAACATAAAATTCCCGATATTGAATATATCATACGTTAATGTTAACAACACAATTATTGAATATTTCGAAAACATCAGCGAAACCCTTTTAAACTCTTGTACTCTTACGAAATAATTTCATTTAAGTACACATTAGATATGGATGTTTGTTCATTCTTGGAGGTAAATGAATATCAATGGAAGCGATTCCAAAATTAGTCAAGGATTGTATGATGTTAATTTGAAAGAAATTTTACTCCTTTTATAGAGTTAATATCAAGTAATTATATATGTATTTGAATATGTATATAATATATAAGTATGCTATATATATATATATATATATATATATATATATATATATATATATA
>BMAW01017822.1:110799-136195 GCA_019974015.1 Nephila pilipes | reverse complement strand
CTAACGCACATTAAATTGAATCCAAGTAACAGTTCAATCAATTTGAAGCCTAAATCAATAATTAATCAAATCGAATCCAAGTAATAGAAAAAATTCTTATGGAAAAAGAACAACAACAAAAATTAATGAAAAATATATATGAAATTTTTGCAGAAGATATTATAACGAATTCTCAAGTGCATTTCATTTTATTGAATCTCATGACCCTTAAACATCAAAATGTTCAATTTTTTTTATTCTAAAATATATGAAGAGCCCCATGTTTACCAAAGATATGAATTCCAAACGATTAACAACACTATCAAAATTTTCAGAGTTATCGTGAAAGAACAGAACTTTGCTTTTAACTAGGTTTTTTTTTTTTTTGTAAATTTTTTTCTGAAAATAAAAAAAAAAAAATTATCTGCAGGATTTCACAGGAATTATTAATCATATTAGTTTAAAATTTCATGCAAAATACATGATCAAAGTAAGTCTCTTTATGGTTTATTCATCAATTTTTAGAGAAATTACAAACAGAAAAAGCCTTTACAGGAGCTGAAATTTTCCTTAAACTTTCATAATTTTCCAAATAAATGTATTTAATCAAATTTTTCTCTAAATTTATTTAAAAAGTATATTTAATTTTAAAACTGAACATTTTTTTTAATAAATACCATTACTTTTATAAATTATGACGAATGCCGTACTTTAGAACTCGGCGGGGAGTAAAATATTTATTTTCGTAAATTTGAAAAATAATGTCCGATTATATTTCTTTATAACGTCTTAAAATTTCTGTAAAATTGCATGAAAGTATGCGAATTAATATAAATTTATATGCTATATGGAAAGAATGTAAATTTTCTACTTTTTTTTTATTATTACGTTATATTCTTTTGAAATTGATGTTTTTTCCCATTCACGGTTATTTAAGTCTTGCGATTCCCTTAACTTACCTCTTGTGCTACTTTACTGCAATGTTTGATATGAAAACATCACCTTGTGAAAGAACCGTTAAACATGTACTCTAGATTTAATATATAAGTAGAACTTCAATTAATAGGAGGGAGGAGATAGAGAAATTGGACAGATTCATAGGATGACTATATTGGTTTTAGCAACTGTAAGGCGATATACAGAGAGTGAATATATAAATCGGATCTCGTCACCAAGAGTTTACTAGAATCGGTCTAGTGATTTGAAGTGAGCTGCTTATAGTTAATCAGATGAGCATATTTCTTCATCGTTATATTTGGTTCAGATCGTGATTTGTTAACCGCTCCAAATTTTAATTTATTTTAATAATGCTTATTCAAAATATGAATTTAAGTACTCAAAGAATTAAGGCTGAATCACACTCCGTCTCTCCGTCGCTTGATCACAACGAAGATAATTCTTTACAATTTTAGAATATAAATGTCAGTTAGAGTATTTTCAATTTAGTGTACCTCAAAATAGAAAAGAAACCAAAAGGATTAAAAATTTAAATATCGTTAATGATCGTTATACAATTTTTTAAACACAAAAGTATATTAAATATTTGTTTTTATTCGTTTGTAAAAGTAATGAGAATTCATTAAACGCTGTTTAAAATTATATTTTTCGGTAATTTTAAGAGCTGGTTGCTTTTATTTATTATAAAATAAGTTTCTTCATTCAACAAAACAAAAAATTTATGAGTTTAGTTTGAGTTTTCAGCTCTTTTTTTGTTCCTAAATACTTTTCATAATCAGTAATCAATGTTTGCAACATTTTCTTTTATATTGTATTTTGTTAAATTTAAAAAATTAATTGGTACGTTCAGTGATTATAGTAAAATTTTAACGTACGTAATGTATTTATTTATTTTCAACTGGTAAATAAATAATTTTAATTTGTTTATTAACTAGTAATTAAATAAATTAAAATTTTATAGTTCTATAATAGGACCATTTTTACAATTTTACCAGGCTCTTTTGTTATTTTGTTACATAAAGTTCTGCTGATGTAACGTACCTGAACTTCTTTTTTATACATTTGATGTAGATGTTCAATGTTAAATGAAAGTTACCTTAACATGTTCCTTTACTTCATGCTTGCGATGTAAATTAGGTTAATCTCAATAAATAAGTTGCTAAACCATCAATGCATGGTTAATGAAAATTATGTTTTTCCTAGTTCAAGTAAAATAGGTATCACTTTCTTAAAAGTGTTAATATTACAAAAAGGCAATTTAGTAGCATCATTTTCATTTAAAAACAGTAGTGTTATGTAAATATTTCACATTTTCTATTTAAGAGAATACAATATCCTGTGATGAACCCTTTTTTTTAAATTAAATATTTATAAGGAAAAGTTTTTATTCAGTCTATCGAACGTATTTAAATATGAATTTCTGGAAAAAAAATTTCATTTTTTTCGAACAAACGACTGTAAGAAATTTTAATTTTTTCTAAGTATTTCAATATTTTAATACTCCTTCTCCTACACATATTAGCAACACAGGTTACTACAGACAACCTCAGCATTATATTTTGCATTTCTAAGTCAGGCTCCGACAATTCCCGGCAGATACAAGCTACTTCTCCACAAATTCATCTGGAGCACTCCACTTCCAAGTGCCGACAGCTTCCAGTCGATTTCCTGATCGATCTTCTCAACAGTCTGCAAAGACAAACTCATTAACTTTCTCTCAGGTTCTGAGCAAATTTATACTTATTCCGTCCATGTTTGACGTCACATTGGAAATATTTAAGAAAATTCTATAACTTTCTTCGCCGTGGGGATATTGACTCGATTCCAGCACCTCCGTAAACTTTCTAACTGTCGCCAAAGTCACCAAGTATCTAGCCAACTCTCCAAAATGGTCTCCAAACTTGAGGGGTTGTTACATAAACTTCCCTCGGCTTATTCATGACGTCTCTATAAATGTTTCTTTTCCTTCATAAGAGAACTGCTGCAGGGAAGCGTCTTCAATGTTCGTAGCAATATGTACCAATTTCATTTGTAAAAGGCAACATAATATCATTTGCAATAACTGTAAAAAATAATTTTTTTGATTTTCCACGATATATGTAGCTATCATATGAAGTATCTATTCTCATCTACGTTATTTAAACTTTTTTAAATTTATAAATAAAATTTATCTAATGGACCCATTCACCATTTCACCCATGATACCACAAACCTGGTTTCTTAGGTGATACCTGTTAAGGATTAAGTTTATGACAGTCATGAAGAATACAAAGCTGTGAAAAAGCGTTTTATATTTTAGAAGATCAATGAAACAACTTAGCCCACTGTTAAAGAAAATTTAGGGAGCTGAGGAATGTAGTAAGAGTTATGGAAGGTTGTCCACATATTTAGAAACGGTATCCCATTAAAATAATTTAATAAACTGGTTTTACATATTTTGGTCCTCTTTAAAGTATTGTCTTCTTAGTATAATAATTACAACATAAGAGAATTTATTAGTTCAGAGAACTTAAATGAAATACTTAATTGTAAATGAAAATATAAGCTAAAACAAAAAAATTAAATTCTTCTCCATTTCAAGCAATAAGTTTTATAAAAGCAGTAATCCCAATCTCTTTTTCAAAGAATAAATAAAATCGAAATAACACTTTAATAAGAATTGTATAAGGCGAAAGCCACGCTTAGAAATTTACGCAAATATGACGCTATCTGAATACAGTGCAAAACACTGAGAGCTCAGAAAGCAAAACATTCATTGAAGACAATTTTTTTTCTTTCTGTTATATCCATCTGCCAGAGATACATTTGTGTTTAGTTGTGTGTCTGACTCAAATACATCCCATATA
Source organism: Nephila pilipes (assembly GCA_019974015.1). Lineage (NCBI taxonomy): Eukaryota > Metazoa > Arthropoda > Arachnida > Araneae > Nephilidae > Nephila > Nephila pilipes. The sequence continues at coordinate 132,413 of BMAW01017822.1, read as the reverse complement.
ATTATGTGTGTATCATACCCCCGCATGGTAATATGTGCGTGCACATTTACTCGGTAAGAAATCCTGAGCAATGGATGAACGTGACGAGAATTAGATTTTTGAGGTCTCTACAATTTGAAAGCTTACGGTTGTAGGCTGAAGATGTTTATGATCTTTTCGTGAGTCGGCATTGGGATAGGAGATAGTTTGCGTTCTGAAAGATATATATTCCCTTTTCTTTTACTCTGGAATATTTCTCGTTTTTATCCGACCTTTTAGAATGAAATAGAGGTTTCGAACGCTGGATGGAATTGTTTTTAGATTTCTTTTATTGATATTCTCTCTGGGGGAGTGCCGCTGTAGTCTAGTAGCCAAAATCACGAACTTGCGGCCGGCGTGGTTTTGTCGATTTGTGGGTTCGAGTCCTTAAAAGACATCCTGCGTAGTGAAGCTATTGTGCCCTAAGTCTGTTGAGGCACCAAGTCCAGTGGAAATTTAGAGAAAGAGTTGATAGCTCAGGTGTCGTCCTCGTCACTTCACCAAGGGACAAAATTAAGAAGAGCGTCTCCATTACCCCTCTTTTTGGTTCTAAGTATGCTTCTTATAAGCAATCAATCAAATTGAGAAAAAAATGTTTAAATACTAAGAAATTAAGACATGTTTTGTTTCTAGAAATATTTTAAAATTCTTAATTTGTCAACATTTTGGAGCAATTTGTTACTGATTTCAAAATTTAAATAGAACTTTATATACATATGCATTTCCCAGTAAGCAGGCTTATTAAAAAGGAGTTCGTTGTGACATTTAATACTTTAATCAGTTTGAAAGCATAATATTTTACTTATTCTGTCCTATTTACTTAAATTTAAATAATATTTCACTTGTACTGCAGTAATTTTTAAAAGTCGTTTCACACACAACTCTGAAAGAATTGGCAAAGTGTATCTACGGTTACACGAGATACAACGGCTTCCTAGGAGGGGGAGTCCTGAGATAATAACTCCATTATTGTTTTAAGAAAATTGGTGGAAAAAATTATTTTCTTTGATATTTAAAAATACATTCGAGGGAAACAGTCAAGAGAATTTGCAAATTATGTTTAAATTCTGATAAACTAATGAACAGATTTTAATAAAATGTGATATGAATACACATGTATAACAGATAAACAGAGATACCATTCATACGTCATTTTATGTACGTTAGATTATCAGTAAAGCTCACAATGCAGAGGTATCTAAACTTCACTTCGAGATATAGAACGGAAAATAAGTCTAATTAGGGGAAAGTCCTATAGGTAAGGAAAAATTCAATAGGTCGATAGGAAAAATCCTACCGACGTATCCTTCCCTTTCAGAGCTAGATAGGTCGCACATCGTAATCGCATACTGGACAGAAGAAGTTGAGAATTTTACGTGGTAGTCCAACTCCCTCCTAAGGTAGTTTATCTGGAATGGTTCTCGGTGAATGAAGACGAGATGCAATTGATTTCCCAAGATCTTGCTATATATGCTATATAGGCTTAAGGCCAAGAAATCTGGCTGGTCAGTACATGCTGCGAAAATCCTCATTTTCTACGTAACCGTCACCCATCCGAACTCTATGTAGACAAGTTTTGTCGTCCATTAACAGGAATCCCGGACTGACTGCGCTTCAGAAATTTTGGATCTAAGGGTCTAGTATCTCTATTATATATCTCATAGCAGTCAGAGAGCCTTTATCAAGTATATGCAGTGGTATTCAGGCTTCCAACATTATGTATGTCCAAATATTTACACTTTCACCACCTTAAAGATAATTGTCATTAATTAGGCAGAGATGGTATCATGTTCCAGACTCTCTCCAGATCTAAGTACTTCGAGAACAAATGTCTAGGCTGAATCTCGTTTTCAAATGTAACAAGCTCGATGATTCACTAAAGTTTGTTCCATGGAATAGATTGTAAGCACCATGCTTAACTGTCTGTACTCAGAGGCCCTTATTTCCGGTTATACTGAAAAGTCCGAATTAAACTTCGAATATGTGTTATACAGATCATGGTGATGAGTATCCTAAGAAAAGTAATGACCGAAACTTTTAAAAATAGAGGGTGCTGTTGGGCTAATCCATAAACAAATTAGTATGAATAGTACATATGCTATAAAACTAATAGTTACCAGTAGAAGGTTTCAAATTAACACGTTACACATTGAGCAATAATAGAAACCGATTGATCATTCAACATGTCTCGATTTTTTTGTGTTTTCTAACGATAATAGAAATGAAATAGCATAGCAACCTCATATACTATGAACAGAGGAAGCTCATTTCCACTTTGATATTGCGGACGACAAACAGAACTGGAGTATATGGGTTTAGATTAATCCTCGTGACAAGATACAGCATCCTCTGTGTGCAATTGTGTAGAATATATTTATCGTAAATTTCCTTCTAGGCCATTACTTCTTTAAGCAGCCACCTCGAAGGGCATTTTTTGTGTACAGTCACAAGTGAACGTTACATCAAACTTCTGGAAAAACAAGTTGCCCCTACTAAAGTAAACGAGGCTGTTTTGGTAAGATACTTGTATACAGTATAGGACTATTCTTCCATAACATTGTATATGGTATAGGTATTATTTTTGCATTTTGGTTCACATTTTTTTAATGTGAGACCGAGCAACTTCTCAAATGGCGACATGTTCAAAACATATTTGAAGTGATGAGCTGATTCCTGATGAGCTAGTACCTTTTGTGATACAGGACAGCCAAGGTAGACCACCTAAACATTGGATCTGAATCCTCGTGACTCATGGCTCAAAGATTGCGTGCATCAAGAAAGTGTATATAACGAAGTATAGCTGAAACACAGCAGAGTCCAACATATTTCCCTCATTTCGTCTGAAATATTGCGTGCGTGCGTCTACAACGTTGTGGAGCGCTCTCAACATGCTTTTGAACGAAAGAACATGCACACATGAATATAACATTTAAAAGATTTTGTGATGTGATTTGTTTTTTAAATCTTGCATTTTTGTCTTACTATTTACTTTATTGTAATGCCTGGACCAAAATTCAAACTACTGATTTGTATCCTCTGCTCTATGATGTGCGTAACAAATATTTAAATTTTTCCTTTCCGATTCGTTCAGTATAACCTTAAATATGAGTCTCTCTGAGTTCTATCCGTTCAATTTAAACCTCTATGTTGTTTAGTTAATGTTGCCTTTTTAGATATTGTTGCAAACATATGAATAACAATATGCTGCTTCAACATAATAGCATAAATGTAATTAATGCTCCTATTAAAATATTCAAAAAAGCATTTATCTTATTGTATATACAAATAGATGCAACAATAGAAACTGTATTAGTCGATGTTTGTTAAATAAGTCTTTAGCACTTTCAAGAGATGGTGCTCACAACAACCAAAATTGTTTGCTTTTAGTAATCATCATGACTTACTAGACAGATGTCTAAATCCCAGTTACTCGTATTTGTGATCATGATACCTTTCGTACTTCAAAAATTGTCATAACTTTTCTGGCAGTTTAGATTTTTGTTTGATTTCTGGTGCGTAATGATGAATCCAGATCTCACCTATAATGACAATTGGATGCAAAATACTACCAAAAACTCAACGCGGCTGTAATCCAATTTTGATTTGGTAGCGAATGACTCCCAAGTCAAAACTAACTTATGAATCAATATCACATTTCTTTCGCCTCCGTTTAACAAATGGCAGCACCCAATGGAAACAAAAAATTTCCTTAATGATGTCCTCTATTTTCAAATACAAGTACGTTTCGTCCCCCCAGGAATTTTTATCATCTGTATATTTAGGAATACATTAAATATGCTTTTATCTCCAATAACGTAATTACAATTTCTGTTTAATTTGACATTCACACTGTTTATAAGTAATTGGAATCAATCTTACAAAGCAATTGTTCAATAAAAGTTGGTGTTTCGGATAATAACGTAACTGCAACTGTCGCCTTTAAATTACGAGAAACCAGGAGGTGGGGTAAGACATCTAGAGCGTTAGGCGTCTAAAAGCTGATGCAATCTTTTCCTCTCTCTCTCTCTCCCTTTCGCTTTCGTTTTGCCTAGTCTGTGAAACACGGCTCCTCTGAGCTTCTTTTGTGAAGTCTCGCCATCATGTAATATGTGCTATCTATATTAAGATGATGCTCTCTCTCTCTCTCTCTCTGTATATATATATATATATATATATATATCAAATACTTGTTTATTTTTTCAATACAAATTTAAAGAAATGTGTATATTTTGGGGGACAAAGTTAAACTTTTTCCTTTTCAGTCATTTTCAAAATATAATAGCGTATTTGAATTATAATAAAATCTGTAAAATAGAATTCATTTTTTTCTTGCACAAAAAGCGCAGAGAATAAGGGAAAAAAAAGAAAAAATAAGCGTGAAAGGATTCTAAAAAGAATAAGCAGATATCCTTCCAATAAAAGTCCAGAGAGGAGAGAACATTTCCAGCAAAAACAAGCACTGAATAAAGTACTCGGAAAGACAAATATAGCGATCTTATTTCCCTAATATTCAGACAACAGAAGATATTATAAGAACAGCGCTGTTGAACCAAACAAAGAAAGTTGCCCCTTCTTTTCAAAGGATTCTATATCATCATATACTGCACAAGCATTTATTTTCCCTTTTTCTTCCCACCTTCCAAAGATGTCACATTTGTAAGAAGAGAATTTAGGGACTTAATTTTGCTGTATATGTATTGACAATTAAAGCATCGCATGCTACACTGGACAGCTACAAAAGTTTGCGAAATGGTATACTAGTTTAATTATAACTAAGAAATAATGAAGATTTAAATAAAACTAATTTTGTATATTAATTCATCCTTATGTCTATAATGTTATGAATTACAGATATTCATGCTGATTTGTTTGATTTCACGAAGCCAACCCGCAGAACGGAAAAGATGAGTTGAATTCACCAAGTTATCCAATGACGACATTCGAAAGGCCAGGAAATGCTTGAAGAAATGTAAACTCAGGATGTTGACTTTAAAAAAAAATTCTTAAGAGTAATAAAGGAAACGAGGTTTTTATCTCGCTTATTTTTTAGTCATCATTAAATCTTCTCGGTACTCCGAAATACTAATGAAAACTTTACAATACAGCCGGTTACTTCAATGTATACTTTCCTGAACCCTCACAATAGCTGTAATTTATAACACTATGTAAACAAGGATCAGTTAATATGTATACTGCTGTTTGTAGAAAATGCAACACCATGAAAGAATCATCAGAATCAAATGAAATTTAATGCAGAAACGACTTGTACTGATACAAATAAATGATGAAATTTTCAAAACAAAAGAAACAAATTAAGCGTCCGAAATCAGTATTTGGTGCAGCCACCATGCGCTGCAATAAGTGCTGCTATACGACGTGGCATGGAGTCAAACAGATGTTGAATATCTGCTTGAGGAAGAGAATTCCATATCGCTTGTATGCGCAACCAAAGTTCGTCTTTGGAAACTGCAGGACGCGGATCACGAGCGAGACGCCGACCAACCATATCCCACACGTGCTCAATAGGCGACATATCCGGTGAATAAGCAGGCCAAGGAAGAAGTTGCATGCGTTGTGCTGAACAGAAGTCTCGAACAGTCCGCGCAACATGTGGGCGTGCATTATCCTGCTGAAAGATAGCTCCAGGGATGCCTTGAAGGAAAGGAACGACTTCGGGCTGTAGCACTTCACGGACGTACCTGTTGCTATTGAGATTACCCTCAATTCGTATCAAATTGGATCGTCCATGATACGAAATCGCACCCCAGACCATAACTCCGGGTGTTCGACCACTATGTCGTTCAATAATACACTCAGGAAGGCAGCGTTGACCGGCATAACGTCTAACACGAACACGGCCATCATGGGTCCACAAATTGAAGCGTGATTCATCTGAAAAGACAACTTGGTGCCAATCAGCTCGCCTGTCTCTGTGCTCAAGAGCCCACTGCCGACGCAGCCGTCGATGATTCGCCGTGAGGGGAATCCTGTATAAAGGCACCCTTGCACGCAATCCACGGCGCAGCAGACGACGACGAATTGACGAAGCCGACAATTGTACACCTGTAGCAGTAGACCAACGTGCTGCCAGCTGCCTGGAGGAAGCTGTGCGATCATTCACCGCCATGCGGAGCAGGTGTCGATCATCGCGCTCTGACGTCACCTTCTGTCGTCCAGTGCCTGTTTTTCGAGTTGTTCGGTGCTCGTCGGTCCACTGCTTCCAAACTCGCATCACTGTGGAACTGTTCCGCTGCATACGAGCTGCTATTGCGCGATACGAAAATCCTCCTTCTCGAAGGCCGATTATCCTCCCTCGTTCAAACTCCGTAAGTTGCTTGAATCTCTTATTCTTCCGTCGTGGAGGCATACTCAGGTCTCACTAAACGTTTGCCACTAACAAATAATCATAGACTTTTTTCAACGTCCCGCTACAGCACTTTATTTATACGCTTTCAGCATCAATTCAGAGGGCGCTGCGCGCGCCGCGCACGCGCGATGGCTCTGAAACTTTATTAATTTGCATAATATCCTATAATTGACATTTGCTGCGAATTTCATTTGATTCTGATGATTCCTTCATGGTGTTGCATTTTCTACAAACAGCAGTTTAGAATAAATTTTATCCAGATATATCGGTTATTTCTTAGTAATAATTAAAACATTACTTTATTTCGTATTTTATTTCAAATTATATGAAAAATGTACGTTAAATTGTCCATTGCGCGTAATTCCCTTCATTTATATTTAACACTTAAAGGGTTCACATATAAACAGACTCAAAAAATGTAATTAGGTTTAACGAATAGTGTAAAATCATTATTTATATTTTTTTTTTACGTTTTTTGCTTTTTGCATTTTTCTTTTCGAGTTTGTAATTTTTCTGAAGCTTGTAATGACATCAAGAGCCATCGAAATGTAATAAGAATCAAGCTTAATTTATACTCTGTCTAAAAATAATCAAAATCAAACTCTTCAATTTGTGTTGTGAACTTATTGAATCGCATTCTAAGCCAAATTTCACTATTGAGATTTATACTTATCTTAATAATAATAGAGTTATGTTCACGAGATCCGTGTCAAATACAGTTTTGCCGACTGGAGATTCTAATCAGAAGTATAAACTTTAAATATCGCTTCTGCCTTCGCATACCATGAAATTGTGTGCTCAACAATCTCCCTGTCTTCTTTATCTCCTCTTACATCTAGTCATTCTAATACTATTATTCTCTCTATCTGATCATGTCCTATTCACAACCATTCCTTATATAGTAATGATTCGACTTGTGATAGCTCACCATTTCAGCTTGCTGGCACTCTACTACTGGGAGAACAAGCCGGCTATTTTTGCCAAGCAAATCAACTGAAGTAGATCGAAGCTGAAGTGAATTCAAGTTCTTCTGCTGCCGTTTTTTAAGGTAGCACTGGAAGGTAAGCAGCGAGAAATGAATCGCAAGGGAAGTTACTTAGCTATTTCCTCCCTTTACAACTTTCTCTTGTGTTGGCTGATCAAGTTCACAGCATATATTTCCCTTCATTTAAAATTTTTTAAATATTTTTAATAAATAATTGATAACGTTTCAACATGTGTTCTGTCTACTTGTGCGAATTTTAATTACCTTCTGATTGGAAGTCGTTTGGGTGCCCAAACCACGGTATTGTTGAAATGCATACGTCATGGTTATTTCACAAGGTGAGGTTCTCAATTCAAATAACGTAATAAAGCAGCCTCAAGGGTGAGTAAAAGAGAAAAGAGCTTAGAAAGCCCATTATAACTTTTGCCTTGACCTCTGTAAGTGATTCGGTAGTGGTATAAATCAAAAATAAAGAGTGTATATCATATTCGAATACGTCGCATGTGACCTTTTTATCCTGATATTTGCATACGCGTCACCTTTCTACTGAATTGCGTGTTCATTGTACGGATCGCAATAACCTCTTTTCTGCAATTTCATGGCTCTCAGCTTAAAATCTACAATGGTGTTCAAGTTTCACTCACCAGTGTAAAGGTTCAATGTGTGACTATCACTAGAATTACAAATGATATTCAGGCGATTTCCGCTTCGGGGGATTATTTGCAGAGCAGATGACGACACCGCTCATAGTCAGAGCTCCCCCTTCCGGCAGGAATAGTAAATTTGATTACCGGATTTAACTCCCGACATTTTTTTTCTCTTTTGAACTTCTTGAAAAATGAAGTGTTTTTTTTTTTCACCACTTTTGGTGAACATCGTGAATAACTATAACCATTCAAATCGTAACGCTGAACTTGCAGAAAAAAATGTGGAGTGAGTTTTATTATTATTTGGATATCGTGCCTGCGTCTGGTGGTAGTCACATTGAACATTTGTAATTTTATAAGCTTCACACTGCATCTTTTAATTTAAATTGTCCAAAAAGTTTATAACTTCTTTAGTTTAATTGTAGCTCTTTAAATTTTTGATATTCTTTTGTAAACATACTATACTCGTATTTTACTATTCATTAAGACATCATTAAGATGTGAAAATTATTTATGTTACTCTTAAAGTTGCTTAAAATATGTGATTGTGCTTTTTGATTATGACTTTTAATCATGAAAAGTAGGTAACAAGATTATTTTTTATTATTATAATGAAACACAGAAGCAATATTAGGTTTCGATCTCTTCATGATGAATTAATTCTGGAACATTATGCTGAAGAAAAATTAAAATATATTTGAGCATTATAAAAATATTTATTTGTTTTCGAAGATTTAACAACAATTTAATAAGAATATTTTTTTAAAAAAAAATTATGATAAATTCTTAACATTTTTTTGTCATATCAATTTGGAATCCAGTCTTATCAATTAAAAAAATGAATATGTCGTATATTCGATTTACATTGAATATTATCATTTATAGATTAGTTACGAAATTACCAACAAAATAACATTTCAATATTGAATATAAAGTTACTACAAAAGTAAACTCACTTTATTCTGGCATTGTTCTCGGTAGTCTGGAAGTAATGGTCGCGAGCTCGCGATCTTTGTTGTTTTCATCGAGTGGTGGGTTCGATTCCTGACATCAATAAGGATTCTAAGTGCAATGGGTCATATGCACGTCAAATCTGTAGAGGCTCCAAGTCCTCTCTTGGCATGGTATAGAAATTTGAAGAGGGAATCCATTATAACAGAAGCCATTTTCGTCACTTGATCAAGGTCTAGAGTTACGAGATCTCATGTCATTATGTCTTCTGTTACTTCTGAACGTGAATTTAATAATCTATCTATCAATAAATTAGTAGCACAGTATTACGATTGTGTACGTACAGAGTACAATATATATGTTCTAGAAACACCACAGATGTTCTGTGATCGTTAATGAGATAAATAATCGTAAGCAGATGACAAGAGCAACTCGTCAAAATCGCTTTAACTACCATTGTATTGCATTAATTTCTCTTTTGTGCAGTATTTTTCATCCAAACAAGAATATTCAATTAAATGAATGTTCGATGTTTGAATTTAATTTTGCAGCTGTCATAATAAGAGATGAAATACTTTTCTTATAATTCTTTCCTCCTCACAAGTTCAGAACTTGCATAAACACATTTGTAAAGGCGGGCTATTCATGATTTTCAATTCACTAACCTCGAAGACTTTATAATAATTTGAATTGCATAAAATTATAATTTCTTCCTAACCAGAAAAAAAGGGTGATTAGGTAAATTAGATGAAAATGGAAGAGAAGTGGTGTTAATCAGAGATAGTGATACATGAATGAAATAGGACTGAAGGAAAATTAAGGGAGAGGATAGCATCAAGATGTTAGTTTTAGTAAATAAGATTGAAGTATCGAAATTATTCCTTCGGACAGAAGTGATTCTTAGTCTTAGTATTTAGATACGAAGCTACTATTAGTGAGAATTATTAGAACAAGGGATTCGATAAGATGTGACTTCATAATCTAGAATTGTTCGGTAAAGTGGGATATGTGAGAGAGAGCGACCTTATCTATTCTTTAAAGATTAATAAAACATTTTACATCGCTGTTATGTTTCTTCAATTAGAGTCTAATAATTACTGACTATTATTTAGAAGGAAAGACGCCATTAGAATTAAATAATGTAAAACGGGCATTACAAATTGATTAACAATTTTCTTCACCGGGTTAGTCATTGCTTCACGATGTCTCTTACTAATAACGAATCCAATTTGTTACAACTTCAGTCGGGCTTCTCAACAACTGTGCTGCCAAAATTCAAGGGTTAATAATTTGAGTCTGTCTCAGAATGAACCCTCTCCCGCTTATTTTACGAGTGAGTTATAATGAGGGCGCAACCACAACTCAACTCTAAAATGAAGGAGACTTAAATGAAGGTCACAGGGAAGAGACCTCAGGAGAGGCAAACATAAAAGGCCGCAGCCGCAAGGAGAGGCATTATATCAGTTCCAATTAAATCGCTACTTATGTGGAAATAAAGGAGCTCTTGTCACACGGTCAGGGACAACTGAAAGGGAAACAAGGGCATTTCAAGTTTTACATATTCTTCTGCTTGAATAAAACATAAAATGAACGCTCTTGGAAGGAGATAGTTATAATTTACATTGCAAGTAAATTTATTCAAAAGATTAGAATAAACAATGGATCTAGTGAAAATGTTATTCTGCATAAATTACGAATAGATGTCGCTTTATTGTTTCAGTTTGTATTGTAACTGGCTATATCTGAAGAAAAATAATACATTTCGATCCTGAAAAAATTGTTCAAAAAACAACAACACAGTACTATTTTGGTTGAACCTAATGATTAATACTAATTTATTTGGGTTGCATTTACTCAATGCCACACATATACGCACACATTTGTGCTAAATTTAATTAATCGAAGTTATAATTGAAGAAATCAAATAGATATATTCTTGATAGAATGTAGAATTCAAAATGAATTGTTGATAATCCTCACTTTATAGTGATAAAATAATTTTAACAGTTATTTGATGAAATCAACTAGAATAGTATAACAGAAGATTATAAATTTATTAATTAAATGAATTAATAAATATATAATCTTCCTTATTGTTTTACAAAATTTACACTTCCGATGCAAATTCGATAAAATTAAATTTGTTCAGAGAGGTTTAATAATCTGATTTTGCAAGAGATCATCATATAATCTTCGAAGTGAAATTTAAACTTTTACTGCATGGATACATTTTAGAGCAATGGTAATTATTATTTTTGAGTAAATAATTTTTAGGAACAACTCTGAAATTCTTATTTATGGAATAAATGGAATTCGATCTATTATACATTTAAAAAAAACGTATAATAAGAATAGTTCTTAAGTGGTGACTTCTTGTTTGGCCTATTGAAATGAGAATTTATTTTCTTTGGTGTTCCATACATTACGTTGCTGCATACTCATTTTGAAAGAATGTATTTATGAAAGAAACTGATCTATTTTATCGTGAAATGTCTCAGTATTCTCCGAAATCATATTAAACAGTTTTTTTAAATGTACTCCTTTATTATATTGGAATAAAGAATTCTTATTTTTGAATACTAACGTATTGTAGACAGAGTTCGCTCTTATTTACGCTCTTACTTTAATATTATGCTCTTTGGTATTCTTTTTCTTTCTCACATTGTTTATTCATTCAGCACACATATAATGGTTTCAGATAAGGCCAAACATTATAATTGATGCCATCAATGTTGCTTAAAATGAAAATTAATACCTTTAATAGGTTTTTGTTTTTATTTTACATATAATTTATGAGAATAGCTTGCTAGATAGGTGTTATAAAACGATTTAGTTATGAAATTTATAATTGTATTACATTGTTGCAACATTTCCTTTACATACAGTACATTTCAATTATTTTCAACAAAGGTGCTTTTTAATGCGATTCAACTGAGATCCTGGCTGTTCTGGGTTATCAACTTTGCCAGATTATCGTCGTTCATATTGTTTAAAGAAGGATATCTAAGATAAATCACTTTTAATAAAGATTTAAGCTAATTTAAAATGTATTTAATGAGTTTACACACACATTCGGAACTTGGGAAGACGATATAAATATCAAAGTATTTCGTTAAAATTTCTCTCTCTCTGACAACTCCAAGTATTACATTCAAACATTGAACATTAGTTTAATTCAATATACTTGCAATAATAAAACACAGAATGAAAAGAAAATAAACCCATAGTGCAATGATAGTTAAAACAAGATTGGACGAGCTCTACTTCACACACTTTTTAATATTATGGACTCTTGAAAAACGCCAGCTGGTATTTTACTGTGCAATACACACTGTTATGTACAAAAGTGCAATGATGTGAAAACTTGATATGAAGCCTACTAGAAAGCAAGAATCTCTGAGTTGAAATGAAAACGGATAATTGCGATAAATACCGAAAGAAAATACGAGTAGCTCTGCCTAACGATTTGCTACATAACTCAGGAATTTGATGGGAAAATATCGGAAAGAGAAAACGTCTCGATTGATGCCTGATTTTTGAATGGGGCTAGCCATCGAATTTCGGATTAAAGAGAAGTTACTGTACAATAATTACAGTGAATGTAATTGATCGTAAATCACAAAAATACTGTACTATACCACAGTTGCAATATTTTTATGTTGCTATCTGATTTTAACTTTCTTGGCGTTTCAGATTTTTCTACGAATGTTATGTCTAGTTTCTAATAATTTAATTCGAATTTTCTTAAAAATATTTCTTCGTTCTTTGCGTTTATTGATGAAAACTCCTTCTGAAAGTTTCTGACTTGCTTAAAAGAAAAGTTTTAATTACTCCTTTTCATTTTATCACTCTAAAACTGCGACTTATGTAATGATATATAAGTTTCACATAAAGTCTTCTTACACGATAGATAATCATGTTAGCAATCAAGTCTGAAATCAATCCAAACACAAAATGAATAAAAGTAACAAAGAAAACTTGAATGCTTATCACCTTTCAAGTAAAAATATTATTAAAATTAGCAAAAAGAATAAAATGAAATTGTCTCTGGAAAAACATATATCGACGAATATTTACTTTTAAAGCAATACTCAAAGTAAGCTTTAAAATAATGCAACTTTCTAGAAAATAGGATACCTCAGTCTAACTCGGTTTTGAATGCTTTGTATAGAACAACAGAGCGCAAATAAAAGGAGCAATTTTTCAAAATTCAACCACTTTTTTCCCTAGTAGCCTCCATCTGCCGAAAATATCCATTTGTATCCAGATATATCTTGGCTCCAATGCATACATTGTCTTCCCGCATACCTTACAACCCACATGGTCATGGGGAACTACCGAATATATGCGTTTCTGAAAAATCATCCTGGGTTATAGGGTTGGACGTGACGAAAGTTAAAGCGATTTGGAAGATAAGGCATTTTTACGACTTGAGAGAACCCAGTTGTGGAACGACGATGTTTATGACTTCTCCGTGAGTCGGCATAGGGATGGGGGAAATAGTTACCCTTTTATTCTAGAAATCCTTCCTCCATTTTGTTCCGTAACTGAAGAAGATATGTGTGCAAGAATTGTTTAGTTTTTATCTGGACTTTCGGATTGTTGCACATTAGAATTAGATAGATGTATCTATGGCTCCTACGTAAAATAGGTTGCGTTAAATGACAGAATCCTTAGAGAATACTATTTATACTAATTGATTGTAATTAATTTACTCGATATTTAGAATATTCGTATTTACAATCAGATAAAGTGCTTATCACACTTACAATTTCTGAATAAATATGACATATATTAGCGCTAGTCGCATGCTAGGAAAAGTAGTACAATACCCTCGGATAGGATGTTCTAGCTTAGTAGATCTCTGAAGTCTGTTCTCTTCGGAATATAAGTGAATTGCAAACCGATTGAAGCAGTTCTACTTACAGATGTATACGCTTTCTTAAAGTTCTAATTAGTAGGGGTAAATAGAGAATAAGCAACAAGACTGCCTGTATTAATGTACAATTATCTGAAACATAAAACTGAAGGACCATCAGACAGTAACTTTAGTAGCTCTATTTTACAAATTTCGACATCAGATTATCCAAGCCGTTCTAAAAGAGTAAGTATAGCTTAATTAATTATAACACTATAACTGCCTATAGTGTAAATCAATTAATGTAATGCTAAGAAAATTGTTTTCAAGAAAAGCTTCAAAGCTCCTCTGATTCTATCAAAATGCTTGGCGAGCGAATTTTGTCTTGAATCATATGAAACTTATAAAGAATTTCATTTACATAATGAAACGACTTACTGACTTTAATCAAGGCTCCCATCTACCAATCATTTTGCTTTCTTGGACGTGATGTTAATCCTAAAGAATATTTGTAACTACTTTCCGATATTTATTATTTTACCTATTTCAATGCAAAAAGAATATACGAAAGAGCGAATAATAATGAAGGATTCGGTGGAAATATATTTTTTTCTGATTTTTAAAAATATTTTTACACCTATTTTAGTGATTCGTTTGTGGGTTTTCTGGTCTCTAAGAATACTAGAACAATAAATTATATTCTCCTTTTTATTAGATTAGCATTGTAACTTTCTCTTCTTTTATTTTTAAAATTTTATTTCCATATATCAAATCCTCATAAGGTTTGACATCTATTCCACTTATCAGCAGTTCGAAAGCAAAATTGTTCCCAGAATCAGAAACCCCTTTTCGGTGGGACATTAACAAATGGTCTTAATAATTCAGAACTTAATTTAAAACGCTTCAAAAGCAATTAAAAAATATGATTGGAATCATTTGCACCCGAATCAGGGGTACCCTAGCTACAATATTTACCATTTCCAAAAGAAGCAATGCAAGTGAATGCACCACCCATTCCTCTTTCAGAATATCAGTTTTACGAATTTGCCTCTCAAGAAGTCACAAGTTTATACCAATATCACTATTGACATCATAACATGTCATTAAGTTTCACAAGTATTATTAGGCACATTATAATCAACAGGGCTATCATTAAATGACTTTGATTCTTGCTCTAATGTTCGAAGCTCACATTCCCTTTCTTGCTCTTGCCTTTCGGACCAAACTGCCTCTGATAAGATTTTAGCGAATTCTGTATTACAAAATATATCTTCCGTAATTATATTAATCAATTATATTACTTTAGAATTGTTGGCTATAATTAATCACAATTTTTCAGTTAGATTTAAAAGATCCATCTTTTAAGCTTTTGATGGAATAATGAAACGACTCTACTGTGACGGAAGATTCTTGAAGAAGGTGAACGAATTCCAACTCTTAACATCATCTTAATCTGACCGACACAACAGTAAGAAGGCATCTAAAGACTGTAATTCCTACGATTAAGATTTGTGACGGATAATCAGCAACTACCACAAAAAGAAATCCTCCAGATCGAGCCTCACAATCTGCCACAGTACCTACTACTTATTGAGAAAAAAATACAACAATTTACTATACATTAAATAAAACATTTAAAATACATTAAATTTATCAGCTGACATCCCCATCAGCCAAAAGATAAAAGTGAGAACCTACGTCAGACTTTCCTCTGTAAAATTTATAAAGAGAAAACATTTCTTTTAAATCATACTTCTGTATTCATATCTATACCAGTAATAGTTTCATTTTGGATTGAAAGTTCGAGCTTAAATCATAAAAGTGGTTTTTTTTTGTTCTGTATTTTCCCATCCGTTTCGTAAATTTTATTCCATTTCTGCTTGTATTCCTTGACCATTTCATTCTGACGTCTTGATCATTTTCGTGAAGGTCATTCTAGGAGCCTGTCAAGCTCCTTGACGCGAAAAGGCGGCTGCTCAGCAGATGGAACAATATTTACTTTAAACTGTCCGTCTAAAAGCTTTTTCGAAAAGTGACGAGCTACAGAATTTTGCTTTTCTCTCTAGAACAGTACAAAGTCTGCTTTCCATAATGGAGAAATGGAAAGATGATGGACAGCCGGGAACTGAAAAAAAGACAAACAACGATTTCATATACAGACACTTCAGGAAGGTTATAAGAATTTTTGCTATGTAATCAACATATAAGTCTCTTTTCTTATTGGCTTATGAATATATTACTAATAATAACACATTTTTTTATAAACAGTTGGAAACCTTTTGCATGCTGTTCAGTAACACGAGAGTCTGCTTTACTCGCGATTTTACAATGGTATTCGATAAGCAATCGATTGAGATATCTCTCCTAGACATTATCAAGTCATAATTCTTATTTATCTTTTTATGATATTCAGATAAATCTTGTATTCGGATGACGTCACAAATTCCTCTTAAAAGTGGACATTAATATCTTTTGTCCTGTTTATTTTATGTATATGAATTTTTATTTTTAGAAAAGTAAAATGTTCCTTTTCCGATTATTTTTAATAAGATAATATTTTCCAAATATAACAGTCAGTGAGATTAGCTGTTCGCTGAACTGCTCTGTATCGGTGAAATTTTAAGAGTTTTAATTGTACATGTTAAGTTACTTTTGGACTTTGGGTTATTCGTGATTTTCTCTTCACTAACCTTGGAAACTTTAATTGAGATTGATTGCAGGAAATAACAATCTCTACCCGACCAAAATTAAACGAGATTATATTAATTAGAGGCAGGTGGAAATAAAGTGAAGATTTAGATATGATGGTATATAAGCAAAGGGAAATTTATAGGATAAAAGACGAGTGGGTTTAGCACTGAGTGTATTCCTAGCAAGAGATCGATGATATCAAGAGTGGTTACTGGTGGTAACTGTAGCAGAGGATTTAGTAAATCAAAATAACCTTAACAGGAAAGGTTTTGGTAAGAGAGTATTATTTCAATAATATTTGGATAGGTGGGTTAAGCCAAAGGCTCCCAAAAAGAACGAATACTCTTTAAACATTTTATTACAGTAATTGATAAATAAATAGTTGTGTTTGACTTGACTGGAGCATGCTTGAGTTGGTTATTGACTTTTAGGGTTAGTTGTATTTGACTGTATTATGGCACAAGAGTCGGTAGAAGTAGTGGTTTGCCAAGAGTTATTTTAAGCAACAAGGATGTCAGATTAAGGCGGACTAAGAAAGAACAAAAAGTCAGTAAATAACAGTCATCATTAACGATTGATTGATAAAGCCCTTAATAAACACAATTTTCTTTAATTATATTAAGTTTCCTTTTATCAAATATTTTTTGCATTTGTTTTTTTGTAAGGGACGGATGATTTACAAATTATATAAGTTGCATTCAAGATCATAATTGTTTCCCCTCAAATTTACCAATTACCCTGTAATTTAATGCAAATACTCGTTTCGAAAAAAATTCGATTGAGTCCTAGTTTAACGTGCCGCTTGGCTCTATTTTTAAAATCGCACCGAAATAACACTAAGAGTTCGCTATTTTCATTTTCCAAGCCATCACAGCAGAAAACAAGATGCCGTCATGGCAAGTCAACAAAAAATTTAAAATATTGCATTTTGGAGAAACCATGTAAATAACATAAAAATAGTTAAAATGCCGAAAAACCTCGGTTTTCAAACTCGCAATCTTTTTAGCAGGAACCAGGATGTGTCGGAATGACAATATCGATGTTATAATTTCTATATCGTTGCTCAATTTATATTGATACAATACATTGCGGGTCACTTAACCGGCGGTAAACAAGGACCTCGACTACTGCGTCTGGTCAAACTTTTAATTGATTCGTGTGTAATTTCAATGAGGAAATGAAAAGCAAATTCGGCCTACAGATATGCAAAGTAATTCAAAAAATATTTGCTTCTCACTTTCTTTATACAGAGTGATTAGAAAATAATTGCATGTTTTTAAAATCATACAACTATAAACATATCCTTTGTTCTCTTCAAAGCTAATTAGAGAAAGAAGAAGCTGTAAGGGACGCTACATGATCCCGAACTCATTTCCTTGTTCAAAGTAGCTGAGCAGAAATGATTTATTTTGTCTTTGACATACTCTTCCCATTAGCGATACACCAATGAAAAATTTGTCTCGTCTCGGTGAAACCGAGATCGTATTTTCTGACTGGTTGATAGGAATGTTCCCTATTATCCAGGATTGGGGCTTAGCACTTAGAAAAGTTTTTCGAAGTGAGGAGAAATTTTTGAAATGGATTTTAATAAAGTTAATCTAGTAAAATTCTACAAGACCTGTGTAATTGCAAACTATTTCTACACGATGTCTATTTTTCTATTTTGTGCAGAACTCTGAGGAGTTGTCAATTTTATCAAGACTGTCGCAGTGCAATTTAAAGTAATAGAACTTGGAATTGAAACACTTTTTCGGATAATAAAACGCTCGAAATTTAATTTTACACTTTGTCTTCTCCATGTTTCAAGTAACAAAATATTTTATAATATTACTCATTTCCATATGAATCAATCCCTTTTATTATGGAGTAAAATGTGCTCCTTGTATCGTCTCCTGTGGTGTAATACTAGTTGGTTTTGAATTTTTGGTATCCTAGTGAAAAATGGCGCATTTTCGGAATGTTCCAGAAATCATAAGTGTACAACATCGTAAGCTCATTAACTTTCATGAAAATTGGAACAACTTAGAGACTGGAAATGTGTCCCAAATTTCAATCGGGTTCTTTGACATCAGGAAAAGATAGCCTTACGGAATTTAACTGCAAATATTCTGCTTAAGGTTCTCAAAGATGAGTATTTAACTGGTTTTGAAAATCAATATTTCTCATACACCAATGAGCATTTAAAATGCGTCTTAAGATAACTTTTTGAGATTTTTGAAATAGTTCCATCGTAACATCTGTTGCGTATCCTCTGATTGGACAAGCGTAGGTCAGGACAGATCAAAGTATTTCACAAAAGAGTACTGCAATTATTTATGCGTCTGATTTATGAGAGGAAAGGGGAAATATGAGCTACAGCTTTAAATTGCTTTTTAATCTGTGAAATGTGTTTTTGAAGGTGAGATTTTTATGTAACGTCACACTGTGATATTTAGTTGTCCAGAAGGGACCGGGAAAGAAAATATCAGGCTCAGTTTTTCAGTGATTTCTGGAAAAAATCGGCCTCTGTCAGGAAAACATTGAGGGCTATTTTCCACTTCGAGTGTCAGTCTTCTGATTGTGAGAGGTGTTGGTTTAACTTACCTGTGTGAGTCGAACTAAGGCACTCACTCATAAAACAGAACGCGCTTGCATAAAATAGACCTATAATCTCAACTACAGAAAGCCGATGACGCCAATAGAATCTATCCAAACGGCACTCAATACAACAAGGAGGGGATATTCAAAATTTTCAGTAATGGCTTTAAAAGTAACGTTCTATACAAATATCGTTCAGACAATCTCTTTCCGTATCATCACAGTTATGCTGAAAGAAAAGTATAGAACAGTTCTCTTCAACATAAAGGAACAGGTTGATTTCAAAGATTTGGAAAATGAATCACTCTCTCACTCAAGGTCAACCAGCCTTCTTCTAAAGGGTAGAAAAATTACTCTATTAAAGTGGGCATTAATCACTCATCTACCGAAGTAGAAAATGTACAAACATCATTGTATTCATTCAAAGTACTTATTTATTCAAATTAAGCATCCGCATATACAGATGATAAGTGTATCTATTTCCATTGTTTCCGTTGTAAAATAATATCTTCCAAAAAATTCATAAGGAATTTATCAAAAAATTAAATCAAAGTTTCCAAGCATCCATACACGTAAAAGCGACAAAAATGGGAATTGTAAAGTATGGAAATAGCATCAAGTCCTTCCTCCTCCTCTCAAAGAAATTTTCGACGTTAGTTGATTCACCATTAAAGTAATATTTGTCACTTAACTTCATCATGTCTGTCAGAAATTTAAGAGTTATTTTTAGCCTGATTTCCCCAAATTTTGCTTGGTATTGTAAGCATATTTACTTATTTTTTCTAACGACCCAAAATTGTTGTGGATAATTCAACGGTTTAAAAATAAAAATGGTAGAAAACAGCAATAATTGGATTTTATTTTATTTAAACAGCAATAATTGGTGAGCTTAAGGCATTTTCTATATTTTCTCAAGTAAGGAAGATTGTCCCTCAACTGCGTATAGTACGTCCCATACACATATCAGACAGATCGGCCGATTTTTGCTTCCGACATTTTTTTCCGCTTAGTTTTATGTCACAAATTCGAAACTAGTACTCTAGTTAGTAATATATAATTAGAGAAAATGAGAGTCTAATAATGGTAGAGCTACCATAGCCCAGTAGATGCCTCGTTCCCTTATTGGACATGATTCCGAAATTGCTGCCGGTTTGCTTCCGTCGAGTCGTGGTTTGGAACCCCGCTGCCATTAAACCCTCTCTGTGTAGTGGGATTCATGCATGTTAAATCTGTCGAGGCTCCAAGTCCTCCAATTGGCGTGTAAGTTTGAATCGGAGAGTGCCAGCTCACACACACACACAAACAGATGTCACTCTGGTCGAGGTTGAAAATTACGACATCTTTCCAAAATAACCCCAGCTTTTCTTCCAAGTGAGACCTTAATAAACAATCAATCAATCAAAGTTGTTGCCCAATATTCATGGTAGCTAATATCATGCCTAAAATGTTTCCAAGATACTCGTGTATTTGTTATTCACAAAACTAATTCTGAAATAGTCACTTGGAGGGAAGTGAATATTTGCAGAGAAAAGCCTCAGAATAGATGTCGTTTTCGTCATTTGATCACATTTCAAAATTTAGAAGCAATAGTCAGTTGTACTCGTGTGATTCTAAAATAATATTAATTCGACGCTGTTGCAGCAGATATGAGAACAAAAAGCAAATGATGTCGTCTGAGAAGAGATAATCAAGTGACATCTTCGAATTCAGAGGAGTATTAGAGAGAGCTTGAAATGGAAGAAGAACTGGGAATAACATTATGAGGTGGAATAATAGAAGTTCCATGGAACATTTGCAGAATGGAGGGTTAAAGTAAAATTTTTGAAGATATTATCTCCTGCCGGTGGTGATTTCCATTCCGTAACTATTACATTGTCAACCAATGGAATATACTGAATAAATGGATTACAAACTAATGTTTCCAAATATTAGATACTGCATTATAAAAATTTCAAATTAATTTTTTAGGAGAATATATTCTGGAAGTCTTTAATCAAATGAGCGTCAATTTTTACGGGAGAAAATTTTAAATAATAAATATTTAATCTTCAATTCTATACTTTTCACGTATTTTTCTCATTTCTGAGATACTCTAGAGAATTAACAGCTGGACCGGTTTCCGTCCAGTCATGGGTTCAAACCCTATTGCCATGAAAGATCCGCAGTGTAGCCGAGTTGATGCATGTTGATCCGTCTAGGCTAGAGTCCTGCCGCAAATGGTGTGAATTCTTGAAGAGAGATATACTAGCTTAGGTGTCGTCCTCGTCATTTGATTCAGGCTCAAAATTACAAGGAATGTTGCTAATAGTCCTCGTGTTCTTCTGAATGTGACGTTGATATACAATCAATCAATAGTTATTGTTTTTATTAATATGTTCCTTTTTCATAGATAACGGAACTATAAATATGAAAGGAATTGTACACCCTGAATTTTTGGAATTAATAACATTTATTACTTTTATTTAAATCTAGCGAATTTGTACTAGGATGTGTATTACAAATTTATGTACGTTATTTACA
>BMAW01017822.1:54890-99717 GCA_019974015.1 Nephila pilipes | reverse complement strand
TTATTATTATTATTATTATTATTATTATTATTATTATTATTATTATTTACTTATTTATTATTATTTATTTCTTTATTTTGAATTATTATTATTATTCATTTCTTTTGCTATTTACATTTTCATTATTCATTAATTTTGTTATTTATTATTATTATTCTTTTATTTCGTTATTTTATTTTTTAATTATTATTCATTTATTTTTATTTATTTATTAGTAGTAGTAGTATTTTTTAATGAATTAATCAAGCGATTTTTTATTTATTTCGTTATATTTCTATATTGTTTTTTATTCATTTTATTATTTTTATTTATTTATTTATTGGGCTCTTTAGATAGATTGCGCAAATATTGGTCAAATAGCTATCTTACTTTAATTCACCCTTTTTTTTTAGGAATATTATTCTTTCTCCGATCACACATTCAATTATACATTAAAGATTGGTTTTTTAAAGCAATTAACTAAATATCGTCAGATAGTTTAAGGGTTACTTTAATAAATATTCTTTTTAAATTACATATAACAGGCATTTGACTAATAATTTCCAAAAATAAAATATAGTTTAGTTTTTATTAACGTTGCACTAGAAGCAACACGAGGGCTATTGGCGACGGACCTCGTAATTTTGAACCACGGTCAAGTGACGAGGACGACACCTGAGCTGGCACCCTCCTCTCCTATCATCCACACCATGCCAACGGGAGGACTTTGGGCCCCGAACAGATTTAATGTGCATCAGCGCCGGCTAGTCTTTGTCGGCCAAGGATCGAACCCGCGACTGAACGAAAACCGCTAGTCCACGACCTTGACCATTAGGCTACCGCGGCCCAAAAAAAAAGGAAAAAATAAATAATAATGATATATAGATAACCACAAGTTTCACTTCTCTCATTAACCAATCACTCTGTAATTTAACGCATTTGTTCCCTAAGTGTATAATTAATTCCGATGTTGAAACTGATGAGTGGATCATTTTGCTCAATTTACATTAATTCTATAACTCTAGGTTCATTTAACTCGCAATTTAATATCCATGAATTCCCTGCCACGCAGGCAGTATTATTTTTAATTTTTATAACATCTGAAAGCTTTCATAATAATAATATTTTCAGCTAGAAATACAGATATGTACTTCTTCAAGAATATTTGAATAGTTAATTTGATTAAAATATTTATTCATTAATAGCAGTATACAGTATTGCGTTCGAAAAGTAACGTCTCTATTGCCTTTGATCATAAATTCATAAGCTAAATATTTATTCACATATATTTAATAACACAGATATAGTGAAATAAATATTATTACTTCCTCTAGAATACATATTTCTTTTCTATTAAGATCAGATATAAAGTTACTCTTATAATTTTTGTTCAGTATTAACAAATTTGTTTAAATTTCAATTTATTCTGAAATCACTATTCATTTCTTTTACATATTCTATGATTTATATAACGTTGTTATTATTCCTATATGTTAAAATCTGATATAAAGCATTTAATTTTTGTGCAGTATTAATTTTATTGCTTGAATTTCAATTTATTCTGAAATGACTGTTCACTTCTAAATATTCTATGAATTAAATAACACAGTTATTATTACTATAATATTGCAATAAAAATTTTATTTAATGTTACTTTTCGTTTAATGAACTACATAACCACGTGAAGTCCATGGGGATAAACAATATTGCGCGATTTTATAGAGTAATTCCCCCACTAGGGCCTATCTTTTTTGTATAAAATTCAATTTTAATAACTGACACCTCTACATTTACAAAATCATACCATTTGAAAAATCGGATTTCAATGTGAAGGAGATTTTAATATTATTGAATTTTTTTATTGACAGACATATGCTGATAGTAAGAGCATTATGTGTCTTCTCTATATATTTAATGGCCGATGTGGACTAGTGATCATAGTGGCGAACTTGTGACTGGTATTTATTCCGTCGAGTCGAGGACTCGAGCCATGATACCACTAAAAACTCGCCGTGTAGAAGGGCTGATGCATGTCAAATTTGTCGAGGCTCTAAGTCCTCCTGATGGCGTGGCGTGGAAGCTAGGAGAGGAATGAGCCAGTTCTTGTGTCGTTCTCATCACTTGACCGAGGTACAAAATTACCAGTTCAGTCGCCAATACCCGTCGCGTTGCTTCTAAAAGCGACCTTAATAAATAATAAATCAATCTCTACATATTTAAATTCGCATCTTTATATTTCATCGAATACATACAGTAATAAGTTTTGCGAATAGTTAATTTAAAAGTAGTGTATTTCCTAGTACATGTTTCACATCAGGGATTACTACACATTTTATACGTGTATTTAAGATTATGTAATTCATAACAGCATTCATTATTATTTACTTTATATTCTATATTAAATGTACTCAAATAATTTTAGATTAAGTCTCATAGCTTCTACTGTACTCCTATTCTAAAAATGTATGTCTCATAACCATCAGCATATGAACTTAAAGATGTTGAGGGATGGGTTCAACAAGTATACGTTTTGGTCAACAGATGGCACTGCTAAGGTAAGCCAATGTTACCAATGTGTTGTGCTATCATATTACGGCTCCAA
This sequence comes from Nephila pilipes, assembly GCA_019974015.1. Classification (NCBI taxonomy): domain Eukaryota; kingdom Metazoa; phylum Arthropoda; class Arachnida; order Araneae; family Nephilidae; genus Nephila; species Nephila pilipes. The sequence goes on along the minus strand of BMAW01017822.1, from coordinate 97,136 downwards.
AATAAGTATGATACCAATTCATTGGTTAATTTCGATTTCTAAGCTACGCACTGCCAAATCAAAATTAGATAGAGGCCGCGGAGTGTTGTCAGCGTCTATGAGACTTGGATTCATCATTAAATGCCGGAAGCCAATCAACAATCATAACAATGGTTTATTTCCGGTGAATCTTTTCCAAGGAACACGAAGTCGATCTCATCGATAGGAAACGTTATGGTGATGCTTATGTAAGATGCCAAGAACGTCATACTCACAGAGAAAAGGAAAAAAGGAGAAATTCTCTGAATTGAAGGAAACGATGAATGGACATTACAACAATGAGTTATTCTATCCTCATTTACCATTCCTAGTATTGCACTTCGGGATCCACCATCGTACAATTCAAATCACTGCTAACTACCGTTGTAACTATACCGCGGATTAAATTTTGAGCACTTCAGACGAAGGTAAATTCAAGTTTCATAGACAGTTTGACTGATTGCGTAATCTTTCTAATTCTTTTTCAACAGAATACCCCATTAGCTTTCACAGCCGGCTGAAAGCCAGCCACACATTTGAAGTCCGTTATTATGTTGCTGGCTATGAGACGGACTACGCAGCTGTAACATCCTGGTGTTCTCTTCTTAACCCTTTCGCTACCGGAGGGAGAAATAAAAAGTGCTTCTCTGGGCACGCGGCTTCTTACGGCGGAGTGTTACGCTGTGCCTAGACGATTTTAGATATTAAGCCTAATTCGCGAAAAAATTTCTCTAAAATTGGTTATTCATTAGAATATTTTGGTTTTTACAAAATACATTAAACTTAATATACGCGAAAGAAAAAAAAGATTTAAACGAAAATTGCATGATTTATGCATAAAATTACTTAAGAAAACCATATCATTTAAGAAAATACAAAATATACTTACATTTGTTATAAATGTCATGATGTACCATTACATGGAATATTAAGATATAAAAAATGAATCTTATTTTTTTTTGTTTGGTATTTTTATAAGAAAAAATTCTTCAACGCATAGTCCAACGTCACATGTCTTACATACATATTTTGTCAACTTTTGACGCTTCCCGCATGATTTTGAGCAAAGGGGACAACTTCTTCGTCCTTTTTTTTCATTTATTGGCTTTGTATCGATTTGGATGACTTTCGCTAACATTACTGTTCGATTCATTCATTAACTCGTAAATCTCAGTATTAGATAAATACTTTCCTTTCGTCATGACTGTCGCTACAAATATAAACCGACCGAATGAAACGAACAGCTGAGAACATCTGCTACCAAAAATTCTAACCCCCCATAAACATCCATAAATTCTCATCCGAGAAGCAAGCAAGAAAGAAAAAAGCAAGCCGAAAGCAAAAAATCATGCCCCTTAAAATCATCAAGCCCTTTAAATCATGTCATTACATTTAAAGAGCAGCGCCGCAACACGTGCTTTTAACAATTACTCCCCCCCTTCTCCTGATAACCAGAAGTGAAATCTAACCCCATATCACCCAGGTCAACACTCCAAATAACCTATCTATATAGATTTCACGGTATTGTAACGCCATATAGTAACATTAAAAAAAATCAAATAAAACGTTCTCATCAAGCGTATCTCTATTGATACGTTGGGCCGTAGAAAACACTCACGGAGCGTATCTAATGTGATACGCTGGGCACAGGAGAGGAAACGCGAGCGTATCAAATATGATACGCTACGATTGAACGGGTTAATGCCAATAAATGACAACATGTTATAAATATTAGTAAGTTGATAAATACACTGATACATTGAATGTTGGGTAATACATTAGATTTGTCTTAATAGATTGTGAATAACCAACGCTGGTTTTTCGGGATTTCTGCAACTATGCAGTAGTAAAAAGGGCTTAAAGTAAGAAACGTCTTTCTGAGGAGAATTATAGATGCCATTTCTTACCTTGTGATTAGGGTCGCATACTTGAGGCCGGTCTTGTTTTATCCTGTAGTGGGCTCGATTCTTAATGCTACTAAAGACCCGCAGTGTAGCGAGATTGAAGCACGTTGAGTTTGTCGAAGTTCTAAGCAATCTCTTTGGTGTAATGTGGAAGTTAGGAGAGAAGAGGGACAGTTGTATGTGTCATCTTTGTCGGTTGATTGAGGCTCAAAATTATGAGTTTCATCGCCAACAGCCTTCCATGTTGCTTCGAAGAGCGACGTTTATAAAACCATTCAATCAAACCACATGTTTTGTTCACGTTTGTGAAAATAATTTCTTTCTTATAAATCATAAGAAATATCTGTATCTCTTGTTTCTAGAAACTTTATGTTCGAAAAAAATCATCGTATGATTGAATTCTCTCGCTCTCTCTCAAACATTTATTCTAAAAGTTTAATCATCCTTTTGACTGCATTTTCTTTCCTCACGAAACTGCTCAAAAGCAACGAGACAAACTTTGAAGCGTGAATTATTTTTATTCGTCTTACGTTTCGGAATCCACGCAATAAAATGTTTTAAATGAAGATGTTTTGTAAAAATCATCTCTCTATCGAAAATCTAATCCAATTGCTATTTTATGTATAAAAATGGTCTGCGGATGAGATAATTCTTTTGCATATATTATTTATGCGTCGTGCACTTTTGAAAATATGTATCTAGAAATGAAATTTGGTTCTAATTCTTTCAGTTTCAAAATTAATTAGCCGAATTCCTAGCTTGAAATAGATGAGATTCAATTTATGTTTCACACATCCTAGGACCGCGTTTGATTTATTTTTTTTTAGAATAGTCGTAAGTATGGCATTTGAAAGCTGTTTATTATAAAAAGTGAATGCTGATTTTGAAGCGTTAAATTCATTTTATCAAAAGCTTTAACACATGTTGTTTCTTAGTTTCACCGAAGGTAACTCAAATTAAAATTTAAGTTTTGATTCTGCCAAAGACAATTCAGTAAAATGAGAGAGAGAAGGTTGGCTAATTTTAAATGTTAATGGCATTTGCTATTCTGTCTGGATAGAGTTTTGATTAAGGGGGTCACTTCACGCAGCCTTTTCCCTATCTCCGTAATGTTAAAAATGACCAATTTTAAGGAACATTTTTAAAAAATTGACTGCTTGTAGAGTTACCAATTTTTTGTATTCATTTATTGAATAGTTATTATTATTTTAATGAGAGCTTTTTTGAAATTTCAATTAGTTTTTTTTTAAAAAAATTATTATGTGGATTAACACGTGAAAATTTTAAAAACCATGAAAATTTGTGTACATTTCAACCTCTAAAATTTTTTTGAAACTTTTTTTGACAAAAGCTCTCATTAAAATATTTTTTTATGTACTAGTAATACATGCACCAAGTTTCAAAGCTATAAGATGAGTAGATTTTTTAAAAATGTTCCTTTTGTGTTGAAATTTACAGTTTTGAGATAATGCAATTTAAAGTACAAACTTACCATTCACTAATAGATATCAACACCAAAGCTTGAATTGCTTGGGTCATCTGCTAGATCATCTTCTTGTCTACATTTTAATAGTCTGTTTTTAATTCTAGCTTTATTGGTTTTTGTAGAACTGCCTTTTCTGCTTTTCTGATGTGTACACGATCTGCTTCTTGTAATGCTCGACATGTATAAAATCCAAGTTGAACATTTAATAAACTTAAAACTTTTAATTTTGTAATGAATCCTTGATTAAATAGAGATATTGCTTCATACTTTCCAGCTTTCAATGTTCCTAATTTTACATATACATTTATTAGGATTATGTACCAGATGATGCTATTTAAATTTTGAATTTTGCCATGTAGGCATCTAGAGAGTAGTTCAGGACTTGAAAAATCTCTAACTATTGTTTAATACAATTTATAATAACATCAGGTAAGTTATGTTTGTGTTTATATTGTTTTCCTTTAATTATGGCCCTATTATGTGCACACCACTTGTCGTCACCAGTGGGGCAAGACTGAAATACTGGAGTGTATCTGAGCTTGTGCAATCGACTCTGGGTGAGTTGAGATCAGAGTGTCCCTTCAACTTCAGTTCTCCACTACTTCCAAAGAAATTAGCGAAATACTTCTCTCTGTGTACATTTCCATTCCTCAAGTGCACAGGAATATCTGAATACTTACGGCATCAATAACCTTTCCAGTTTCGAGCACAAACTGTTGTCCACGACACCATTTAATTGAAATGACCCCCTTTTGCCAGCCGCCATCAATAGCCACAGGTACATTTGGACTTCCATCATTATTAAATATTTTTAGCAGATATTGCCGCAGAATCTTTTGCGACTTCCTCTATCGCATCATTTAATGATAACTCATAAAAGCGCTTAGTAATGGGAGGTAAATTCATCACTCCTTAAAACCCTTTCGCAGCAGCATACCCTTTGCCAATTGATCTCATAGCATATGAAAGTCTCGTGTTAACTTCATGTACATAAGTATATCCTTTATTAGTTAAACTCTGAGTGACTAGTATTAAGGACTGGTTATTTGAAACCACAACTGTCACAACATATAAATTGTTCTGTAGCCAAACCTTGGTTTTGACGACCAAAATTAATATGGATACCATGTTTCTTGCATTTTATGCATAACACACATAATTTTAAGCAATAAGAAAACAGAGATATGTCAATTATTTCCTTCAATTTATCAGAAGAATTTAAAAATGCTTCATACTCACCAGCATACTTACATAACGTTGATACTTACCATACCAGCATACTTACCATATTTATTAACATTTGTTTTTATAAAGTTTATATGACTTCAAAAGAACTTTTATTTAAGAAAAAACATCTCTCTCAAACTTCTATTTCTTAAATGTTTGAGCATTGCACAGAGACATAATGAAAAATGTAAATGAAAAAAGTTTTCGAAAAGAACAGATTGTCTACATTAGGCGAGTCTAAAATAGCACGTTGCATTCGATAACAAACGTTGAAATGTAAACAAACTGCTATTACTATTCACTTCAATTCTTTCCTCAACAAGTTGCTGATCGATGAAAATTGTTTACATGAATTTAAAATAATTTAATAAGGCTGGAAAGAAGCATGTACACATTTATGTATTATTTGTGTTTCTTACCTCTTCTGCGGTAATTAGGTTTAGTTTCGGTAAATTAAAATTTAAAAAGATTATTTAGAGCAAATAACACAATCCAGGAACTTATCTTTGATCCTGAGTGTAAAGTTATTGTGAAAATAAGTTCTTTGGACAATATTTAGAATTTTAGTGAATAAATACATTTTTTTGTGTGATCCAAGTAATGCGTATTTTTGCTGAGTCCACTCTGCATATATGCATTAATATTGGAAAGCACCATCATGAAAGGATGGAATGTCATTGATTCGATGTTTCTGTTGCATAAGATACATCTTGAAAGTTCTTTACAAGATATTACAGCGCAAAAATGCTGTCAGTTCCTAGGAATCATATCATCTACAGGAATAGAAAAAGGGAAGACTCTAAAAATGACAGAAGTCACAAAGCAATCCTCTTTCCCTCTAGGATGAAAGGATAAATTTTGAATTTCCGATCGAGCTGAATTGACGCTCGAGTGGGCACCTGTCATTTTTCTTCTAGGAAAGAAATATTTTCGTATCCTTCTTCTCTGAAAAGGATTTCTTCAACTTCACCTATTAACTTCGCACTATCTCGTGTATTCAAGGTTTCGCTACTGAAAATTCGTGAGTTTATTATCTTTAAAACTATCATTTTTATGCTAATAATGAAAAGTGTTTTTCAGGCAATATCGAAAACGAATTTGAACTTACAATCACGTTAAATATGAAAATTGTGCGCTGTTTTCTAGTATGCAAAGATCAAATGGTTTGAGAAACGCGTTTCAAGATGCTAATGGAGACTTCTTGTATTCTTTGAGCAATACGGCAGTTTCACATCGCTGGAGATTAGTTTAATAAACATTATTCTTTATATATTTCCTCAGAAGAAGCTGGTGAAAGCTATGATCAGGGCAAAATATCGTAAATTGAAGAGAGGGAAATATATCGTTAGATGAAATGGTAATTGTCCTAAAAAGAATATATTGAATCCTGGGTGCCAATGTTTCTTTACACATACGGCACATTACACCATTTTCAGGTTGCCGTGGTAGTTTAGTGGTCAAGGTCGGGGACTTGCCACCAGCGTGTCGTCCAGTCGTGGGTTCGAATGCCACTGTAAACCTGCCGTGCAGCGGGGCTGATGCGCTTTAAATATGTAGAGGTCCTAAGTCCTCCCGGAGGCGGGATGTGGAAATGTGGTGAGAGATGTGCTATTTATAGTGTCGTCATTTCACTGAGGTTTAAAAGTACGAGATCTGTTGCCAATGTGCTCTATGCAGCTTCACAGTGTGATGTTAATAAACAATCACAATTGGATTGAACGTGATTCGAACTCACGATTCACCGAAAACAATGCCCGCCATAAATTCGTGACCATGACCACTGGGCTACTGCGACTACACAAAGATTTTGGAATGCTTTCCAGAAAATAAATTGCCTTTAGAAACCCCTATTGTTTTTTTAATTCTTTGTACTTCATTGAGGATTGATTGATCATTAGCTTCGCACTTAGAAGTATCACAAAGTTTACTTGCAGTGGGCATTGTAAGTCAGGGTACCACATGGAACTCCGACGGATTTAACATGCATCAGCATCACTACAAACCGAGTCTTTAGGCGCACAGGACTTGAAGCCTAGTTAGGACGGAAATAATACCCATCGTGAGGTGGTCATTATGCCCATTGGGCACCACGTGTATGATATATTTACATATTATAAAATAATAAGGAATAAACGAGTCGAATTTTTTAAAACGAGTCATTCCGCATAGTCTGTCAAGAGGTTTCTTTTCAAGTACAGTATCTCAGTGTTAGACCATCAGCCCTATTTGCCAGATCTTAAGACATGCAATTTCTATCCATTTCCTAAGGTGAAATCTGCATGAAACGGAACAAGATTTGAATCCGTTTGAAACTGTGAAAGAGAAAAGGCAAGCGTCATGAAGTAGATGACATAAGAAGACTGGGCCGCGGTAACCTAGTGGTCAAGGTCATGGACTAGCGGCTGGCAGTTATCATTCAGTCGCGGGTTCGATCCTTGGCCGCAAAAGACCCGCCGTGCAGCCGGGGATGATGCACGTTAAATCTGTTCGGGGCCCAAAGTCCTCCTGTTAGCGTTGTGTGGATGTTAGGAGAGGGGGTGCCAGCTCGGGTGTAGTCCTCGTCACTTGACCATGATTCAAAATTGAGAGGTCCTTCGCCAATAGCCCTCGTGTTGCTTCTAATGCTACGTTAATAAAAACTAAACTAAACTAAAACATAAGAAGACTTCCAGCACTGTTTCGAACAATGGAATGATTCGCATGGAGCGTTATAGGGACAGAGGTGGGATGCATATAAGAGGTGATAATAAGTAAATATGTATGAAATCATAATAATTTCTTTTGCAGCTTCAACTTCGTTATTTAATAGTCACATCTCATATATATATTTAAAAAACATGTCGGAAGAACTATCATAATTACCTTACTTTTCGGATTTTCAATTAGTAGAATCTATAAGTCGACTTGGCACACCCACACAGTTGTGTGAGACAAAAAGAAAAATGAACCTCCACCCAGAGAAACCATTTTCTTACATGCATTTGATCTTGTATTTTTATACTTTTTATATAAAAGTATAAAAATTCTGCTTCTGATACCCTGTTAATGAACTCTTGTGCAGTATCTCACATACGTCCTGTGCAGGAACTAACAGTTCAACTCGTATCGCTTTCCAAAGATGTCAAGAAAAAAAATTTCTGAAAGAATTATGCCAAATTTTTCCGAAAATAAAATATTTTTGCAACAATGAGTACTGATACATTCTTTATGCCCGTCTGACTCATAGTGTTATATGGAGTTTTATTCAGTTTGAAATATCCTGTTTGCATTAGCAGTAATGAGGAAAATTATTTAATTAGGTAATGTTATTTCTCTAACTTATTTTTTCGTAAAACAATGGTCCTGAGGATATGTTACGAGAGCGTGTTTGTCGAAAATGTTTCAAAATTCAATTTTATAACTAGTTTTCAAGTTCTATAATATTCTCTCGGTTATTTAAAATCTTCCATTGAAACGCAATCTTTAAAAAGGCAACTAACCCAATTCAATGGCAATCCTACACAGAGGCAGATTTATTAGGCCTATAAAACATTATTTTATGCATATTACGTTCTGGAATTTTATGTGACAGGAATGGACGAGCTCACACATATGAATAAGTTTAAATTTATAGATCTGTGTTAAAATGTTTCGTAGAGTTATAACGCATCGTTGGTATTTTTTAAGAATAAAAATAATTCATATGAAATGTTTCGGGTGTTGTGTTACATTCTATATCACGAGTTTTTGATAGTTGGATTGGATTGAGATTTTATTCTCTGTTGTAATAAAAATAATGTTGTAATAAATATAATGAAATAAAGTACAGATTGTGATAAATTTTTTAGTCAAATTATTAATACTGCTGAAATCCAAATGCTTTATTTGTACAATTTTATTAAAAATATTATATATATGAGTAATATTATTTATATAAAAGTTACACAAGTGAAGGTAATTTTTTCAATACTCCTCTGTAATGCTCCAATTGCAATTATTTAAACTAATTCATCCATCATTAATTACAGAGTCCAAATAATCACAGAATCAAGTTCTTAATTAACTTTTATCGTTGCTGGTATAAGAATACAGATGCAAGATCTGAGGACCAAACCCTATAACGACCGCACCGAAAGTTGTAGAGGCTTTCCTTCATTATTTAACACAATGGACATTATGAAATTCACTAAAGTAGTCACAAAAAATTTCCGATTGTTGAGACATCAGAAAAAAGACAAAAAAGTTTATTAACTATCTTCACAGAATATGTAAGTTCACTCTCTCTCGATTCTCTCTTAACTCATTTTAATTCCAGCTTAGAATTAAACAATAATATGTTATCTCGTACTGAGTGAGACACTTCTTGAATACAAAGATTCGGTTCCTTATTGTTCTATAAGTGGGATTAACTTTTAATCACTTTTACTGAAAAGATCAAAAACCACATCTCTTATCTATTCCACAACGTACAAATATCTATCAGCTTCTCATTGTCATCTCTGCCTCCCTTCTAATTCTTTCAGTTTGCTTTGCTTGTATATCTTTATATCCCAAATTCAATTCATTACACTTTTTATAATCATCCAATTTGTCTGACCACGTTTCATTTGGTTGAAGTGATTTGGAGTTTTAAGTGATTCAAATTACGAAAATCCCTGAGGTTAGTGAAGAGAAAACCGTAAATATCCCAAAGTTACAAAACTGATAGTATAAAATTGTGCTTATGTTACAATTGACTCACTGGATCCAAGTTAGGAACAAAATCAATAAAAACAACACAAACTTTCTAATTACTAATTTCCCCAAATTATTTGCTATCTACTAAAGTTTTCTGTCATTCTGCAAACTACTATTACTTACTACAATTTATATAGTAGTGCTTATTTATTTGAGAATTGAAGTTCTACAATCAAGCAATATCTTCGAAATTCCTGTAAGGACATAAATTTATGAATCGGCACGCATCTAAAATAATCTACTCCTTTCACAAATTTCCACATGTCTCCTTAATTTTTAATCATTAAACCATTGGCTTACCCAACATATGGCGCACTTCAAGTCCATTATTACGTTGCCGTCTGTGAGGCGGACTGAGCAGCTTCATTTTGGTGTTCACTTTTTTCTATCAATAGATATGTTGTATCGCATGTTATAAACCATTGAAATTCTGAGACATCTCTATTCAATATCGTATTACACACCCGATTAACTTGAACGAATCGTAAATTATAAATAATTGTTTTTGGGATTTCTCCAACTGAAAAGTAGTAAAAATGGTGTACCTTAAGAAATATTTCTTTGAGAGGATATTTTAAATTTTTTTTTCCATTATTATCGTTCTATTTATTCTAATTATTTTTACTTTCGTTGAACTCATTTTCTTAAAAATTAAATAGTAAATATAGAGTAGTCAAGGGGGAGGTAAATATTGGTAAACGAACGGTGTAACAAAGGTCATAAATCACATTGGATTATATGATAGAAATCTTCCCTGGTGGTTCTTCTCAATTCCACTTTTCACTTCAAGTGGTTTCTGTATTTTTTACTGTTTTTCTTCGATGGCGCTAATTGCAAATGCACAAGACCTTAAGTATTAGAGATCTCTCAAGAATCATTAGAGACTATTTTATCTTTATGGTATATAATGTAGGCCCTATCGTATTTCCTCTTCAACTAGCAGTTTGGAGACTTCTAGTAAGATGATAGAATTGGAAATATCTCCCAACAAATGGAAACACGACTTATGTAGATTATATTAGAGTTATTGGAGAGTAACTCCAATCAGTTCTTGTTATAGAACTGAATAAGCTGTGCAACATTGAATACGAGAATTTGTAGTTCCATTCAATGGAAAAGATTGTGTAGTTTTCGATGGGTGACATCTGTACCTAATCAGTACTGAGTCAGGAGTTTAGAGAGAGGAGAGTAAGAAATAATAGAGAGCGAGGAGTTATGAGTTTTGTAAATAATGATCAAAAGTATGAATGCATCAAAGATTTTTAAGCATATTTTAAAATTTATAAATAGATCGTGGATTTTTCTAGCAATTGCGGTAAAGGAGTCATAGGGTGGGCTCTAAAGCGTTTTTCCTTTCAACTAAAGCTTTTGAAGTTTCTTACGGAATGCTGTTAGAACTGAATACCTTTCCCAATAAGATGAAGTTTGACTTATGTAGAGTCAATTAGGAGTACTAAAATATAATGAATAGTGTAAGCAGTGAAGTATTAAATACGAGAGTTGTCGTGTGGAGCTGAAGCTACAGGAGGTTTCGGAACTTATGGGCAAAAATTTAAAGGGTGATAGGAAACATCTAAACCAGGAACGTTTCACCATACAATGCATAGGCAAGAGGAGAACCGCTAGAAAGAGCAGAGTGATGGAAAGCTTAAAGAGCGAGCTTTCTTACACATCATCTTTTTACCGGGTATTTCAACAGACATGGCAATGTACAACAATCACTGTAAGACCATGCCTCCTGAAATCTACAGTGGAAATGACGATGTGTGAATTTCTCGAGGCATGGCGATGTACAGTAATCAGAAGAAGGCTATGTCTCCTGATATCCATGGTAGAAATTACGCTAAAACTCGAGCTTTATAACTTCCATTACAGCTGTGTATAGTGGTTCTCCGCTTGCTATTCAATGTAGGGTGAAATTTTCTTGTTCAAATGTTTTCTACTACCCCTTAAATTGTTGCTTATGAGTTTCCAAACACTCTATATAAACACTGACCGGAACACTGACCGGTTTGCCAAGCGGGAGAAGTTAAATCATAGCCAAGAGATATCTACAAAGGATAAGGACTTGAAATCTCATCATCTATAAATCTTCTAAGGGCTGGAAATCGATTAGATCGGAACGAAAATTATTAAGTTATCATATTAAACATGTGATTAGGCACATATAGGGACTTTACTCATAGATATCATTAGTTGGGTTTGACATTCGATTTTTCATAGATCTGAACAATCGTCACCGTTTGATTTTCTATTCATTGTATTATTGATCAGTTGATTATTTTAGTGTAATTAATAATGACTGCAGAAAAAAGTTACAGTGGGGGGTCACATGTCTTAAAACAGGGTATTTCCTAATTCTTCGGCAGAAATTTAAGAGGTGACAGCAAACATCCAAACACGCAATTTTCAGCATACAATGCTTTGTTGGAAAGCAAGCGGTGAACTGTTAGAATGTGCTGTAATGAAAAGCATAAAACGCTAGTGTTCTTACACTACGTCATTTCTACCATGGACTTCAGAAAACTCGTCGGCATGCCTACTGATATCCACAGCGGGAACGACTTTACGTGGTCATGCCTCGTTAAATTTACCGTAGAAATGATGATGTGGAAGAAAAACCACACTTTATGCTTTCCATTATAGCACCTTCTGAAGGTTCACCGCTTGCTTTGCGAAAAAGAATTGAGTTTCTAAACACCCTGTGTAACAGCTACATGTCTTTTTTTTTTTACATTTTCATATCAATTTTTTCTCCGAGTGACTTATCTGTTTCTAAAAAATTTTACTCAGGGAAATTTAAGACATTACTAAAAACTTACTGTTGTAAAAGCTCTGATAATTTCAATTTGAAATTGTGAGACAAGACGAGAATCAAGCAACTTCAGAACTAACTAATTTAGAAATTTCCATTTCTAAGAGATGCAGTCACACCCCGATAAAACACGCAGGCAGGTTTATTATGGATCTTGTGATAGGCAATAGCTTGTATTATCACTCTTTGACAACGAGGTGTCATATTTTTTTTTATTTAGATTGTGGAATCATAACTATTATCTGTAGGAAATTGAGAAAAATCTTTTGTTCTCATGATGTGACCACTTTCTATTAAGAAGAGACATTAATACCTTTTTTCTTCCTGTTCAATATATATGAATCGCTATTTCTCGGAAGATGAAATGTTTGAGTTTTTTTAGTGATCAGTTTCAATATATTGTAGCTAATTGGGATTAGCAGTACATTCAACTCTTTCTATTGGTAAAATTCTAAGTATATATGTTATTTACGTAATGAAATTAACAATAACATCGAAAGCGTATAAAAATTAAGGAAATACATATACGATGGAAGGAAAATTCAACGAAGGGATTCGAAATAGGTGGTACAAACAGATATCACCATAGAACTTAATCTACCTGAGTTCTAAATTACGTCGATTGATAAGAAATGAAGATAAACTTCATCAATTGATTGCTAACGTTGGTAAATAATGAAGAAATGGACATAAAAAGCGGTAAGACAGTGCAAAACATTAATCCTGACCAATATCTGCTCCATTTTTTCTTTTTTTTTTTTTTTTTTTTTTTTTTTTTTTGTTTAGCAAAATAAATGATCGAGTAGCATTGTCGGCAACAGTGCTTATTTTCTTGAATTAACCGGTTTGAGTGCCATTTAACGCACATATTCATTATTCAGTAAATTTGTATCGAAGTTGGAACTCATAGCTCAATTTATATTAATACTGTAACTCGCGAATCACTTAACACGCGGTTTAGCAACTTTAAGGCCCGACTATCGAGAAATAATGGATTCAGTTTGTTCTATCGACTCCTTTGTAAAAGAAGCTACAAAGGGAAATAAAAGAGTTTCTAAACATCATACCACCCATAGAAAATGTTATTTAAAGGAAAATGCAATACATGAAAGCATAAAAGAAATATTTCATTTCTTCTCCTCCACAAAGAATAAAAAAGATAAAAAGAAAATTCTAAACAGGATTATTTATATTTCCACCGAACTTGACTCCCATTGCTCGAATGGACATCTGTCAATTCGTAGCCTTCAAAATAATTTCTTATACGTGTATTCTGTTTTCAAAAAGAAGTATTCTTGATTTAATGTATTAGAATATCCAACAAAAACGTTTCTTGCTATAATCACTCACAGATTCTAAGTGAAGAAAATAATTCTTTCCACTGCAATAAAAAAAATTTAGGTTTTTACCTAGTAAGCCTACGTTTCCCTAATGTGGATCGAATCTAAAGAAAAACTTATTGTTTTGTTTTTTGTTTTTGTTAGGAAATAACAAAAACAAAACAATTTTTAATATATTTAGCTACAAAACAAACTATATTTAGGAAAACAATAACAGTTTATAACAGAGAGTATTGCTCCATGAGCATTTTCTATAGGAGATTTTACATTTTTACTGCATATCGGTATTCGTTAGATTTCGAACAAATAATTATTCTATTTTTTTAACATAGATAGGAATGTGTAAATATAATATTTTAGTATTTCATTCTTATTCTTTAATATTACTAATTTTTTTGTTTTCTCTTAAACGGATTCTCAAACGTATTTCTCTTTAACTAGCCGTTTTACTTCGAAATTGACATGAGAAAATAAACCTTGTGAAAGAGCCATGACTTATACAAATCAGTATTACTATGTGAGAAAAGTATATTGAATAAACTTAAGGAGGAGCTAAGGAAATTAGATTGATTCTTTGGAATGATATAATGATACGAACAACTGTAAGTTGATATATTAATGACGTATACCCCTGATTCCAATACCTTCACTAGAAGTAATCAATTGAATCGAATTCAGTTATTTGAAATTAAATCCTTAGTGTTCTCCTGATAAGAAGAAATTGGCTTTAATATTGGTTTAAGGAGGCGATAAGTTAACTATCGCTCCATATTAATAGTTTACTTAGATTTTGCTTATTCGAAGTCTGAACAAACTGGTTTTTTGTCGATTGTTATTGCGTCACAAAGAATCTTAATCACAACGAAGACATATGGTTAAAAACGATTTTATTTTTTAATGGACTTTACATGATTGCGTAATTTTATGTCATGGAAAACTTTCAAATGCGTCAAACAGCCTTTTTCAACTTCCTGTGCAGGATAGGAAATAAACGATAAATAAATACAAACACGTCTTTCCAAGACATTCAACAACTAGAAAATGTCTCTTTCATTGTTTATGACACAAGCTTAAATATTTCAAGAACCATTCTTTATCTGCTGCGGCAAGCATTTGCAGTTAGTCTAGACAGTTTCTAAAATCGTTTGGTTTGTGATTCAATAGCTTGCTTGTTTTTTTTTTCCCGAACACATCTTCCTTGTTGTGGGAAACAGAATGAATCGAATATGAGAACGATTCTTTTCATGGGAATGGAAAATACTGTTTCACCACAAGACGAATTCATTCAATCCGCTCGGTAATGCGGCTTAAATATTTATATCGAATAAGTCGGAATGGAGTTGAAGCGAAATGAAGACATCAACCGCATAAAAGAAATTGATTCTTTTCTCCGGTTCTATAAATTGCTATTGCCGTTCTGTCGTAGTTCCATACAAAATTAAATATTTTTCATTGTGTTTGAAATAACACAATTTCTATTAATTAACTGCGCGTTTTATACAAAGTGAGTGAGTGCATGTCAATTACATATTTAGTTCCAACTAAATAGTTTTTCGAATTTTTAGCTCATTAAAAGCATGTATTTCCTTTGTTTTTATCATTCATGAATGTATGAAATGTATGAATGTGTGTGTATATATACTTATATATAATTTGTTCAGTTTGAAGGTGCAATACTATCCTCCATTTTGCGTTTGTGAACATAATTATAAATTAAAAATATTTTAAGAAAAAA
The DNA here is from genome assembly GCA_019974015.1 of Nephila pilipes. NCBI lineage: Eukaryota > Metazoa > Arthropoda > Arachnida > Araneae > Nephilidae > Nephila > Nephila pilipes. Next base: position 81,895 of record BMAW01017822.1, on the reverse strand, counting down.
CAATCTCGATAGTTAAAAAGGAGAGCAATATGTAAGAAAACATTACTTTACCATTGAGATAAACGATAAATACCAAATCGCATGAAATAAATAAGAAGCATTGTTAAACAAAGAAAAATTAATAAAAACATATATTAATATTTAACTATGATACTCATATTGTGTGTGTGTGTGTGTGTGTGTGTGTGCACATACTTATATATAATTTGTTCAGAGTGAATTCTTTTCAACTGCGTGCATCGCTATAAACTAATTTCTTTTCACACAAAAATATGTATCAGTTCTCTCGCTTTTATGTTAGGCGTTTTTTATGTCTTTCATGAAAATGTCTTTAATTAACATATTACTCCTCACATAAGAAATTTAATAGCATGTTTTTTTCACTATTAATTTGAACCTAAATTCTTTATTATTTGGCAGCTGATGGCTAACGAGCCCGTGGAGGAGGAGATAGTTTTTAGTTGACCTTGGATTCCAGTGGCTATTTCGAGCCCTGGTCCATTGGGTCCGAAGAAATGTTTTCCGGTAGCTTTTTGTTGTGCCTTTACCAAATAAACTAAAAGAGACGTCTCTCTCGGGCTAATTATAAAAGCATTTTAACTTCTTACATTGCTGTTGTTGAGAGCTGCAGCAATTGCATCACTTTTATATGAAGTGGCGCAACGTTGTTTCCATCTGATCGTGTTTTCCAATTCAGATGTCACCAAACAACCGCCGCGAAGAGATATTCATGCACGTTAAATTTGTCGAGGCTCGAAGTTCTCAGGTTAGCATGGTAGGGATGTTTGATGCGTGGGATGCTAACTCCCATATCATTCTCGTCACTTCACAGTGGCTCAAAACTACGAGATCCATCTTCAATAGCGCTCTTATTGCTTTTAAGAGTCACTTATTAGCCTTGAGATTAAAGTTTTTTTCTATTTTGAAAAGTAGCTGCATTTGAGAAGTTATTAATCAGAAAAGGGGTTCCCTGCTTTTAAAAAGATTTTGAAGAATAGATTTTATCTAAAAAAATTTGTTCAGTTATTTAACATACCCCATATTTGTCTTCTTTCACGGGCTATATTTTGCGTGAAACATGCGTCTTATCCAAAATAGTCGCCGTCCATGAACCGTCCCTTTCTTATTTCTGAGAGCAAACATCGGTCGGGAGTAGTCCTTTCTCCATCAAACAAGTCTTTAGAAAGTGGAAAAGTACGGAAGGAATTTAAGTCCCTATCTCTCCTCGAAGTGCTTTTGGAGGAGGAAAGTTTCTTTCGGACAAAAGTTGTTCCAATTCTCATGGGCCCCGAAAATTCCTGAGAAAGGTAAAGTAACTTTCGAGAAGAAAAGAAATATAAATGTTATGTGGATATAAACCACAATAAAAACTCTAGAGTTTCTTATTCACGATGCACAGCGAAATGGACGAAGCAATTTGTTTCATAATTTATATACAAGAGCGATGAGTTGTGTATTTGAATTTATTCGAGACGCTGGCATTCATTCGTTTTAATTATCGTTTCATCTAACGATACAGATATAAGGTCCGTTCAAAAAGTAACTGAATTAGGAATAGGAAATAGGGCTTTAGGAATGGGGAAGGGAGCATTAGGAATCAGAAAGGAGGAATTAGGAATGGAATATTAGGAATGAGAAAGTGGTCATTAGAGATGAGATATTAGGAACGGGAAAGAGAGCATTCAGAATCGGAAGGAGGATATGGGGCGATAGGAATGAGATATTAGAAACAGGTCATTAGGAGCATTATGTATAGGAAAGGAGTCATTAGGATAGAGAAAGGAAGTAATTTCGAATGTAATATTAGAAATGGTTCTTTTGGAATGGGAAATGGGGCATTATACATAGGAATAGGAATTAGAGCACTGTACATAAGAACAGGATAGGGCATTTGGAATGAGAAAGGGAGCATTATACATATTAACGGGAAAGGGAGTCTTAGAAATTAGATATTAGGATTGGGAAAGGGAGTAATTTGGAATTAGATATTAGAAATGGGGCATTAGGAATATGAAAAAGAGCATTATACATAGAGATGGAAAATGGGACATTATACATAGGAATGGAAAGGTAGCATTAGGAATGTTCATTAAGTATTGTATAAAGGATTGTGAAATGGAACATTAGGAATGAGATATTCGGATAGGGAAAGGAAGTGAATTTGGAATGAGATATTAGAAACAGGGCATTAGGAATGGGAAAGAGGTCATTAGTAATGCTATATTACGAATTGTGCATTAGGAAGGAGAAATGAAATATAAGGAATGAAAAACGGTATATTAGTAGTGTGACGCCCTCCCGACCCGGGCGTCATCTTATGCCATCACTAGATTCAATTATTAAACACTACGACACAAATAATTAAAGGAACACTAAAACAATCTTTATGTAATTTATTAACATATATTTACTATGACAACAACTCCCTATGCTCTACAGGGTAATATTTCTATTAGCCTCAAATTCACCCACCAATAGTAATCTAACAGACTCTTACCACTAATCCTTCCTCGACTGCAACTCAGACTCTGGATCGACTGTTGAGAACAACAGCAAAGAGACGTCCTATAGCAATCTTTACTCGAACCCTCTATTTCCTCCTTCCTCTTATCTATCACTTCAGCTTCACTTCTCCTACAGCCTCTCTATTTCAACTCTCTACTCCTTCAGCCTCTCTTTCAGTCACACTTGCTACTTTCAGTCAGAGTTTATATATTTCCTAACTCAACCACTTCACTTCATTTCTAACTGCTTTACATAATAACTTTACGTATCACGTTTCATTTTTGGTTGGGCAAAGGTTGTTTAGCGAAAGCAATCAATCTCAATTAAAAGTCCCCAAGGTTAATGAAGAGAAACGGCGAATAGCCCAATGTCAGAGTAGTTGTAAATAGAGAATTTGAAATGTTGCATTAGAAATGGAGAAAGGAAATGGAGTAACTTATTGTAGTATTGCTCAGTAATCATTTAATCTTTTTCTGAGAAGTCCATGCGTATGATTCCCTTCACTTCTTAAAACTTCGCTACCAAAATCTTTCCGACCATCTTCGCCTTCTTTGTTTCAGATTTACTGGAAGCTACCTATTGTTTTGATTGTTGATCTTTATCAGATGTAAAAAGAAGAATCAGGGCCTCGTCGGTGGATACAAATTGATACAAGAGAACGATGCCAACTTGATGCAGCGCTAATGAAATTTTTATTTAGCCACAATTGGTTCCAAAATCAAGTTACTCCATTTCCCTTCTCCATTCCTTATACAACATCATTTTCCTAGCCTATAATGCAGAGTCAAATTTGTTTTGACATCGTTTAACAAATGATCGCACACCCCGGCATCACTAACGCCAAAAAAACAGGCTCGTATTGAGCAACCCTGGAACTGCTGAAAGCTGGGGGCTTTTTTGTCATGTTAAGATGCCAACTGGTGTAGATAAAGTTTATGAACTGTATATCCCTTTGAGGGGTGGTATATAAAAAATATTAAATTTTAGTTAAAATTCATCCGATATGCATTTAATAATGTTAAAAGGACACAGTATCAAGCGGTAAAAATTAATTCTTATATATTTCCTGATTTTTAAGACCCGATATATATTATACATCACTGCCCCTGTAAGACATCGCATTTGTACACTTGCGGTTTCGTATAATCCGTTGAAGAAATAATAAATACTTTCATAAAAAAAATATATTATTTTAGTTAATATGCGAAGTAATAGAATAACAAAAACATTTTGAAAATATTAGAATATTCTGATATTGTATTTTTATTTCTAAGAGAGATTATTTGTGCGAAAACATGTCAATTAATTTAAGTACAGCTTTTTTTATACATATATAATCTTCCCAATTGAATGATAAAACTATATTATAAACTTAATAAAGCAAGTTTAGTTGAAATGTATCTGCAGTTTTATTTAAAATGAGGCAAATTTTTATTGCATAGACTATTAATATATTTTCATCTTCCCTTGTTTCCCCATCAGAAGGGAGCTTTTTAAAAAAAGCAAGTTATTTTGCAATCGAAAGTCCCGTGTAAGCATTCTTTTAAAGATATATTTTAGAAATATATATATTTAAAAAATTAATTAAAATTAGGTTATAAAGCTACTTTAAATAAAATTTGAATTTTTCTGAAATAATTAAGCACTCTATTGTACGAAATCCGAAACAGTCATAAGAAGAAACCAAAACATGCGTTCAACGAACGCTAGATAAAACTAAAATGCTGTTGGATGTATGGTCTTCGTAAGAGTTTGAATACCAGCCTTCCGCGGTAATTGGTTGTATTGAAAAAAAATACCTTCCCACAAATGTGATGAACAGATGTGTCAAAAGAAACGGGTCACCCCTATTTACTCTAAATTATTTATAGGATGCGTACTCAATTGTTTCTCTTTCTCCTTAATATCGGCTAAACTGGTATTTCTATATCTTTTACAGATTAGAAATAACATTCCCTTCTTTCAATATTCACAACTGGCACCCAAACGCTGAGAGTTCTGTTTTTCTTACAAAGAGTATGCTTTTACTCTCTCTTTGCTGTATCGTATCTATTTTAACACAAGTCAGCTCAGTTTACTTGGAGCTTTTGATAAAATCTGCCACTAGGGGGAATGAGCCCATATTGTCGTCCCTCTATTGTCAGCAACTTATCGTCTATTTTTATCTCATGCTAACAATTTATGTCGAATATCGTTAACAAGTCTCATGTCAACGACATGTCTCTAATCTATTGTCTCCAGATTGATTTTTGCTTGATTTCCGATGCATAATGACCAATTCAGGTCTCACCAAAGGTCAAACAGCTTTGAATGAAAAAGTTGGATACACACTGCCCTCTTTAAATTCATATTTGTTTGTGGCCTTACTTTCCTATATAAAATCATATTTTTTTGCTTTTCGCTATCTCTCCCCCCAAATTCGAATCATTAGTTCCGATACCTTTTGAATATTTTCTATATAAATCTGTGACCTTGAAAAGGAATACATTTCACCATTCTTCAAACTCAAGCTTTAGTCTTTTTTTTTTAAGTATTATATTAGGTCAGCGTAGAACAGAATGTTTTTGCATATTCAAAGTTGAATTTAAAATAATATCAAAATATTTAGGGGGTATCGTAAGGGTTCAATTATTACCGAGAAATAACCAAGATATCTGGATATGTGCATAATGTTGTACATTACAGATATGAATATTCATGTTGACTTGTTTGGAATCAGGAAATCATTCGCTGAAATACTTCTTAGAATGGATAAAATAGAGTTTATTCAGCTGATTTCTAAAACGACGGCCTTGGAAAGATTAAGAAATTATGGAAGAAATGTGTAAATCTAGAGCTTAATTTTCATTTTAATTCATGAAATCGTAATAAAAATTAAGTTTATCTCGATTATTTTTATTACAAATTAAACATTACGATACCTAATAAAAATAATTTCACTTTTACGATTTTAAAATTACTTCAATCTATGGCTTCTTGAAACCAAACAAATCAACACGAGTAGTTGTAATTTACAACATTGTGTACATAAGTCCTTTAAAATGCAGAATAAATTTACGAAATATCTCGGCTATTCTCAGTAGAACCTTAAAGATATCCCTTCATATTATTTGAAGTCACATAACAAACCGGTAAGAATATAATCTATTAAATTCTGAAAATGTAAGAACAAAAAGAAACATTCATTTTAGGTTATTTCAATACTAATTATAATGAATATGTACTTTCTTAATTCATGCCAAAGGAGATATCTTTCCAAAAAATCGATTCTCAGCTGGTATATATGCATACCCAATTTATCAGCCAATATTCCTCGAGCCTCCTTCAATTCCTCCTTCTCTCAATCCGGAAATGCCTTTGTGTATCTTACTCTCAATCAAACAGAGGGAGCACGAAAAAAGTTCATTTCACTCGGGAATAAGGTTTGCATAATGAATTAGTTCAATGACTTTAATTAAACGGATTTTCATTACTGAGTGCGGTTCGATGAATTGGTGAGAAGAGTTTTCTCGCAATCCAAACAGTGCTTTCACTTTAACTGTACTCGTAGTCGAAGGTAAACAACCCAGTCATTACCAAGTGGAACTTATTCGTTTATCTTAAGTTGCGTAGGCGCAAATAAGACGAACATGGTTTGAGATAAATGAACCAAAAATGATGAATGTAGGAATATATTTTGTTTAAAGAATAAAATATTTAATGTACTTGATATTTTAAGACTTTATTTGGTTATAGCATTTTATATTAAACTGATGTATGGATATTAAAATAATTGTTTTGTATGTCTCTAACTGTAGTTGATCAAAGTTATGAAAGTAAACACTTAAGTACTTAAACAACGATACTTACGTTTGATTTTAAAATAAATTCCATAACTCTCTCTCTTTTTGTATATGTATGTGTGTGTGTGTGTGTGAGAGAGAGAGAGAGAGAGAGAGAGAGGGGGGGGGTATGCGTGTGTGTGATAAACTTGCGTTATGGCCTTCTTTTCTTTTTTTTAACTTTCCTCCTATTTTTCAACATATCTTCTCGTTTTAATACCTATTTAATTCCTTTCAACCAACTTTCGTGTGCTTATTACCTGCAACTATCCCTCCAGCTCTAAAATATCTCTTATGTAAACTCGCGAGTTAATGCTACTTCGCTAGAGCCTCTATCAATTGCAACGTAAGCAAAATTCCGGGAGTTCCAACCCATCTACCGCATATAAAAACTGTCAATGACCATTAGCCACGTTCTACTTAGCTTGCATCTGGCTTTTTAAAATACTACCCTCTGCACTTCTTTTTTTGGTACTCTTACGGTATGATTATCTAAATTAAGAAGACCCCATTTTAACTTGGAGCAAAAGAATTCTATATAGACAATTGATCCGAATGTAATTGACTATTCTAGCGTTGTTCGAATTTCTCTCACCCGCACATATATATATATATATATATATATATATATATATATATATATATATATATATGTGGGGGGGTGGGTGGGGGTGGGGGGTGCGTGTGTGTAGGTAGGTGGGTGGGTGTACGTTTATATAGGTGTGGGTGTGTGGTAATTACTCGCCTGTAGAGAGCTTTATGTAAACGAAAAAGTGTGTATGAGTTCTGAGGGAAGAACTTTGTATGGAGCACAAAATGATACGCGCTAAACGTAAACTGCGCTACTCAAGAACATAACACGATGAATATACTCAGAGAAAAAGCTCTTATTGTACCAAGCCTTATTATTTTTTTGTTTGAAATTTTAAGACTAATAGATAGTTAAAATAACAAAAGAAAAGCTAGAAACTAAAACAAAATTAAGGAAATATTAGTTATTATTTCAGAAATGATGTGAAAGCAGAGGCATGCCTTAAGGAAGACCAGATAATGTTTATTTACATTTTTGGGAACAGAACTACATAGATAGAACAAATTTTAATATATTTTTGATATATTGATGACCTTATTTTATTTAATGATAACAATTCTAAAGGGAAAAAAAACTATTTTATCTTTTATCTAAATTACATAAATTTAAACGAAACAAAAAAAAAACTCAAATGGTTTCAGAATATTAACACAACAAATATAGATTGTACAGTTAAGCTAAATTTCTATGATAAGAGAAATCATCTCAATTTTCTATTTAATAAATTTCCTTTTCAGAATAATATGTATAAATCCTATATCCAATTGTAAAAATGTTATTTTTAATTATATTCCACTAGATAATAATTTAGTTACGAATATGTTTGAAAATATTTCTAATTATACGAAATTTTACTTTTGCTATATTGGATTAAATTATCCTATTATTTCTTATAAACATATTATAAGCATGTTAAATATGTTATTAAAAAAAATTTATCTTTTTGCCTAAATTAATTTTTCACATTACAATAAATAAATGATGCTAAGAGTAAGAAAGTAATCGAATTGAGATTTCAGTGTTTAATTGCTCTTTTGGGTTGGGATTACCGTTTTATTGAATTTGTTCTGTAATTTTATTCTTTGCATTATTGTTGTTATAGAAATGTTAAGATATATGTTGTAAAACAGTCTTCGGGGTAAATTAACCCTTTGCAGTAAATTAGACTTAGCTCTTCCCATTCGGATTATTATGCGAATTTTCAAGACTGTTGATTTACTGAAATAAATTATTATGGATCTTAGTATTGTAAATTGGCCGTAGTATACGAGTAGTCATGATCCATGGATCGCGGCAGGTGCTGTTTTTGTCTCGACATGGATTCGATTTTTGATTCCTCTTTAGAGCTGTTTTGTAGCAAGGTTGATACACATTTTATGAATTGGGGCTCTAGGTCATCCAACTGAATTGGTGTGAAAACTCGAAGAGTGGGATACCAGTTCAGGAGTTAGCCTCACCGTTTGACTGTGATTCAAAACTACGATGCACGTTGTCATTGACGCTTGTGATTTTTATAAGTGTGATGTTAATGACACAATCTATCAATACATCTTAATTGTTACTTTTTGGAGAGAACACTAATGATCATTTGAAAATCAATTTCAGTTGAATTATATTGCCTATCTTTATATCCACTTCAATCGAATGTACAAAAAATTGTATAAATGAAAAAAAAGTTTCAGGTTTCTATAACATTTCGAATAAGGAATCGAAAAATAAAGAAAAAGAAAATGGGAAAATCTCCTTTGTGCAGTTAACGTACCTGCAAAGCTTCAAAGCTCCGCATTCGGCATAAATATTTAAGTCGTCTTACATGACCGATCGAGACGATTTATCTTGCTCCGAAAGAGTGTTTACTATTCCTGTAAATGGAATCGTTCTCATATTCGATTCCTGTTCGTTCTTTCGACTAGAAAAACATGTCCGAAAGTAATAGTCAAGCAACTGAATTTCAAAGTGATCGGCTAGATTTTCTGGAGAGAACGTGAAACATTTGCAATTCCTAATGAAGGACTACTGTCAGAATCTTTATACTTTAAATTGATATTGTGAGGAGACTACAGAAGGATTTTTTGAGTCTTTTTACTTGTTTCTAGAACAGTTGTTGGATGTACGAGAGTGAATATAACATAAAAGCTGCATTTTTAAAATATCTGTTCCAAAGTATTGTGATGGATTTCATTGCCTATTTAACGCTACAAGCATCTTAAAGTCTAATTAAATAGTCAATAGATTCAGTTGGAGTTTCCATTTTCTAACATTTCTTCAATTGAAAATACGTAAGAGTCAATATAACCAATATTCTTATTTATCAAAGAAAATAGGAAATCGCTCTATCTCTTCAATCCATTTTAACTCACAAAATAACTCATTCCGATACAAGTCCGGTTCTATGTGATATTATTCTATTCCGGAGTCACTTCCAATTATTTTCAATATAAACTGTTGATTGCAATGATTTACTCCAATTCGCAACGTGTGTAAGATTATCATAATTCTTTGTCTTCCTTCTCTTTCCTTTAAATTCCATTTCTCTCATACGTCGCTTATACATCTCATATATTACGCTTTTCATTTTCATCTAATTTCCCTAATAACGTTTTATTTGGTTGTCAAGGAGTTGTAATTATGTGCAAATCAATTTAATATAAATTTCCCGAGGAGTTGTAATTATATGCAAATCAAATTAATATAAATTTCCCGAGTTTATTGAAAAGAAAGTCGCAAAGAGCCCACTCTCCCAATATGACGTACTGAAATTACTCCAATATTATTTTTCTATCCATCATCATTTAACATTCGTACCCTGAATGGTTTGAATAGTTTAATAATAATTTATTTATCCTTGAATAATTTATTTTGTCTTAGTTCCCAAGGAAATTATTGATAATGTTCTTTGTCGCAGGCGTTCATCGAATTTATCAACACTTTTATATTTTCGAGCTTGTGTAGAATTGTTTTCTTCTGAACTAAATTTTAAAAAAGTTACATTTTACATGACACGCATAAAAATGCATATAAAATAAGTTTAGTATTTTTGAATGGTTTCATTTCAAATATAATTTGATAGATACTACGAGATACAAAAATATAATATTCCTAACTATTCGGATTTTAACCTGGTTTGACTCTTGTTTCATACGAGCCGCAAAACAATAAATCGGTGTTTCTCTTTTCAACCGAGCACCCAGAGACCAACGTTTCAGACGTAAGAAAGAAAAGAGTCTAGATATAATTTCGTAATGCAAATAAAAGTAAACGTGAAGTTAATACTACCCATATATTAGTTGTAATTTTATTCTATTATGTAATTCACGGGGCTAACAATAAGACGTCTGTTACTTTAATCCATATAAATCCCTATAATGATCAAAATAAATTTTGGAATGCTAAAAGAAGTGTACGTTTTCTAGAGGAAATCAGAAAACAGCTGATTATACCTCAAAGGAGTATTAAAATGATAAAAAAATATATCTTGGTAACAATCAAACAGCAGGTAAAAAAATTAGAAATATCATAACATCTAAATGAAAAACTTGCAAGGACTGCAATTCAAAAAAGCATCGCCAAACGTAAACGATTGTGATCGTTTATTAACGTCTCTCTGAAAAGCATCGGTGATTCGACGACCAAGACCACAAGGATATCACGGCCCCTCTATTGGCTGCGAGTCCAACTGCTCCACCAATCACACACACGACTGCAATCACGTATGATCCTAAACTTATTAACTACATTATGACTGAGAATAGACGCCAATTTAATCGTAAGAATATTAGGAATGCAAATGGAACATTCTGTCTATTTGTGAAGTGTAAAGAAATAACAAATATTTCACATACATTAACTCATATTTATTCTACAATATAATTTCTGTGGTTATTGGTATTGGTCTACTTATATTCCAGATAGGTGCGTCATGAGGTGAATGAAAAAATTTGCTAAAATGTGTCGTCATCTCCGCATGTTCGGAATAAAAACGAATCATTTTGTCTCGGATGATAACTGATAATAAAAATTGGGGTCCGCAATCATAATCACTAGACTACGGCAAACAAGCAATGAGACGAAAGCGATCTAAAAAATGGAACAGAAACGACTGATTTTTGTTACATGAGAATGCTTCTTAAACATCGTTCTTACATTATAACAAATTCCTTACAAAACTCAGTGTCACCACTCTGGAACACCCTCCTTATTCTCCCAACTGAAAACAAGCGAAATTTTACTCTTGAAAATGAAATTGAAGGCACACCGTTTTGCAAAATTTCGAAAAAGTAGTTGAAAATACGAAGCAGCGGGTGACGGAAACTTCGAAAATTGGTTTCCATGAGAATGTTTTGAACTATTATGTAGGATTATTCCAGTATTTTGTCACCAATGTAGCCAGGTTTCTCGCAAAAATAGTCACCAAATTCATCAACGTTGAGGGCTCATTGCTGAAGTTTTCCTTGATATCCGACGAAATCTCCATAAATGTCTGTCCTCCTTTGTAGTATTAACGATGCAGGGAAACATCATCGCAACTCGCAACAGTATTTTAGGTGTGAAACAGTATTTTATAAAGACCTTAATGCATTTCAGGTATTTCAAATGAGTAAAAGATAAAAATGTAAGAACCATACATATCGGTGCATCAGACAATGCGTTAACTGAATTTAAATTTAAATCAAATTACTTAGGGCATAACTTAAGTCCTACTAATCTCAATGAATGACCCTGAGGCACCCTAGTGACCTTTTTCTTTCCCATTGGGTTTACTGGCTTTGGTAAACGGACGATGCGCCCCTGGGATACTCTAGCGATCCTTCTCCATTTTCGACCCTCCTTCTTGTCTACTAATATTTATCTTTTTTCGATTCTTTCACAAGTCTAGATCACAAATTTGCCATGGCCATATTTGGCTCTTGCTCTATTAAACTCGACCGTCATTCACTCGCCATTCTTATGCATTAGTACTGTTCATGGCACCAATTCGTAAAAAGTTTTTATTTCATTACGAATCTAGATTAGCACGTTTCCTTTCACGAGCAGAAACCGGATTACACTCTACAACTCGCAGTTGATGAGATTTGGAAGGGAGATACATATTTCAACACAGCACAACAAGAGTTCTCTACAGACTGAAATTAACGAGTGCGCATTCTTCTCCCAAAACCTTGATCTTAAGCGCAATAGTGCCCTTTTTGTTGAAGAATAAAAAATATTTTACCGTCAGATGCTCGTTATTCTCACTCTCTTTTGATACCCTCCCCCTCTCGTATTATATTCTAGGATAAAATCCATTTTTATTCAATGTTCACTTTATTCGAAACATGAATGTGTTTAGTGCATGAAGCTCAATCGAAGAAAGTACTGATAGGACACGCTTTGAATGATTCTCTTCTGCAACAGTTATTAAGAAAATATTCCTTTTAAAGAAGAAAAAAAAATGACACATGTTGTCCATCGAAGCGGCAATTCAATTCTATCAGAATTTTTAAAAGTTACTCTCTCTCTCTCTCCCAGATCTGCCTTTTATCCTTCCTGCTTTCTGAGGGGGAAAAGAAATATTTTACAGAGCCGCTGTCATTTCGCACAATACCTCATTCAAACGGTATTATCCTTTCATTTTTACAATTGCTACTCTTTTCAAGGAAGCTTGGGACAATTTTTTGGAAAGGGAATATCGTATCAAAGTTACACATTTCTTTATACGGTTATCGTTCGAATACAGCCCGTATGTATTTTATGTTGGCGAAGAACTTATGCAGATATTATAGTAGAAAAAATGTTTCTTTTACCGGCATAATAACTAGACGGGTGTCAACTTTCATATGGATTAACAGCGATAAAAAAGATTAAAGATTACAACGAATTATTATGAGTGTATTCCTTCAACTAAATTTAAGTGCTTTATTATGGCGCTATTTGATTTAAAATGGTCGACAGGAGAAAAATCTATGACTAATGTAAAGTAACATTGCTATATGTTGAAGTGTATTGAATGTGATAGAAATCGGATAGTACAGATAGCGAAATTAGACGTAATCTTATGATGCGAGGAATTTGAAGTTAAGAGAATGTTTTTTACACAGAACATTGGTGTCAGAAGGTTATTCCATTGTCGGATAGTTCACACTAGAATTGGCTCCTGTCGGAAGTTTATTCTTGACTCGAATCCCATTTTGCAATGATTTATATAAGGGTTTTCCCGATAATATTCGGTTGAGGACGCCAGAAGGTTTCCATTCCACAATCATAATTGAAGAATTGTTTCGTAATAATTTGTATAAAGTAAGTTAAGATTTCCTAACCGACGCTTCCTTAACTGAATTATTATTGAGTTTCGGTGGTTCAAATAAATAGTAGTAAAGACGGAAGCTTCACAATGTGTGATTGGCTGAAATAAACAATCGTTTGCGTTCTTATTACACATAGGTTAGGAAAACTAAACTTGTTCGTAAGATTAGAAGGGGTTAGGATTTGATAAATCCATATATCTTATTCATTAAATTTCTGCAAAATCTAGTACACTCTATAAGAAAAGAATGACGCACCAAGTCCGATGAAGACAAAAATTGGCGGATAGGAAACTTATGTACAGAAAAGAATGTGATTAAATTTTCAGAAAATTTTATTAATTTATTTCAGAGTCACATAGTTGCAAAGTAACGAGCTCAATAAGGTGTTGACCCAACTCTAGCAGGAATGCAAGCTGCCACACGACGTGTCATAGAGTGACAAAGCTCCCTGATGGTCTGCTAAGGTATTTATTGCCAAAATTGCTCCAATTGTCGGGCTAGGTCATCAACATTCCCTGATAGATGCAGTCGCCATCCCATCATATCCCAGACATGCTCGATTGGAGAGAGATCTGGCTAGCCAAGGAAGTGTTTGACAAACTGTAAGACAGTTCATAGCAACACGTGCCGTATGTGGTCTGGTATTAACTTGCAGAAAAATAAGGACAGGGTACTGCAAAAGGAACGGTAGCAAAACAGGTCTCAGAATGTCGTCAGCGTACCGCTGTGCTGTAAATGTGCCTCTGATGATGACCAAAGTGATACAGCTATCACGGGAAAGGGCACCATAACTCCTAGTTGAGGGCCTGTGTGGCATTCTCTAGTGAAAGCAGGATCAGCATGCTGCCCTGGGCATCTCCCATCAGCACCCTGGATTCTCCTGGGCACGTTTTCGATGGTCGTCAGGACACAGTTGGAAGTCGGATGCGTCGTTAAACACTATACGTCCCCAGTCAGCTTCATTCTAACCTGATCGAGCCAAGCACCACTGTAATCTGGCTCAACAGTGCGCAGGAGTGAGTGGCAGGTGTTATAGTGGTCGGCACGAGCGTAGATTTGGCTCTATCAGCCGTCTGTGAATGGTCATAGTGGACACTCCAGTGTAGGTCGCCCGTCTGATGGTTGATAACAACGAATCAGTCGCTGTTACAGCTGATATAACAATTACTGAGTTCTCCCGATCTGCTGTAGCCCTAGATCAACCGCTACCATCCTGACGCTGAAATCTGCCATTGTCCACCCATTATTGGCAACATCTTCCAATTACCTCATTGCTTCGAAGCATATGACGAGCGATTCTCCGATTTATCAAACCTACCTCTTTCAGTCCAATGATATGACCTCTTTCACTCTTTGACAATTGCTCGTAATGAGCTCGATTTCTGCGGGGAGGCATTTTTTCAGTCGTTGAAAAGTATCCTAAATCACAATGCAACAGAAAATTTAACCATCCGATTGAGAATCGCTTCTTATAAACACCTGCTGAGTGAGCAATTCCGATGCGCTGTAGCTCCCGCTATTCATTCATTGTACACCAAATTTTAATCATTTGCATATTCTGTCCAAATGTCTTCGCAAACGAAATTTCATTACAATCGACCAAATCCCTCTTGGTGCTTCGTTCTTTTTGTTATAGATTATCTATTTGTTATAGATTTTTGTTATATATTATATATTATATATACTTATTGCACTACTTAAGAAAATTACGAAAAGGACTCGGATCTCCCGAGGCAAATTGTTATTTCTCTTCAAAATTGCTCGACTGCATTAAAAATACTTTTAAAAACATGACTTCGAAAAATAGTATTTTTTCATTTCAATTCTTATATTCCTCTTGTTTTCGGAAGTATATAAGAAAATTATAAATGTCAAACTATAAATGGAAAACATGAAGCTTAAAGGCATCTACTTCAAGTTCCCCTTTGAATATTGATATTGTTTATTATTTTCAAACGCTGATATTTTCTTATAAAATTCAGAACATTAGTAATCGTTAAGCTATAGGACAACGTTTGAATAACTAAGAAATTTACTTCGGACATATGCTTTGCGTGACACGTCCTAATAATAATTATAAAATCTTATGTCAATTTGAACTGAATTGCAGTCAAAATGCAAAACAAATTTACACAAGTTCTTCAATTGTTCTCCAAAGAATACTTGACATTTGAACTGTATACCATAACTTTAAGGTCATTCAATAAAATTAGAAATTATTTTATTTTCAATAAATACTATATATAAATATTTCTGGGTAAGATATATTAATAGATTTTTAAGAAGACATAAAACACAGAAAATGAATACTACTTGTAATATTATCCGTAGATTTGTGTGATTATATAAAGGAACAAGAATTTCTAGGATTGTATGGGAACTAGAATTTCATTTCTCTTTACAGTCAGACAGACGGATTTCTTATATTGGATTCGTGATTATATATACTTGTTTTACATCAGAAAACTTAATTATTTCTAAGATATCATGAAACAATTAACACAGAGTAGAATATAAACATTCGCTATTAAATTTCAAAACATTCTATGAAGTAATTCTTCGGGGAAGACAGTCATACCTCTGAATTTTATCTGGAGAGCGTCTCGTATGGAATGCAGCGCTTTCTATTATCTTGTTGCAACAGGTGGTTCTGACCATCACGGGTAATAAAAATAATTAATTCATTAAAAAGAACACAATACCATACGAACATGTAGTTAATCTGTTCAGTAATTTAATCATTTAATTAAAACATTTTCCCGATGACAATAACTTAAAAGAGATTTCTGGAGGTAATTCAGTTAGGTATTTACATGAATATCACCTGATTTTAGGAAATATACACTGAAGAGCAAATCATCATGGAACACCGCCTAATGTCGTAAGAGGATCCCTTTTTTTGAATGTCGAAGTGAAGCAAATCGACATGGAATTGGCTCGAAAGGTGTCGGAAGTCCATATAATTGGTATTGAACTATGAAGTATCTACAGCTCTCCATAATTACGAAAGTGTTGTAGATGCAGGAATTCATGCAAGAACATCTTTCAATCAATTTCGATATATAGGCATTTGAGTTCATGTTTTGCCATCTAGATAACCAAATCATTCGCTAAAATTGTCCAAAATGTTGTTCAATCCTATTTTGAATGATTTAGGACTGGTGATATGTTTATGGTCAGCCTAGTAAACTTCCTCATTGACTGGGTATATGAAGTCCATGAATGATTGTAAATTATATCCAATCAGCTGCACAAACCATTTCCGGTCAGTGATTGCTTAAGAAATCTATCCATACCATGCCTTTATGGAGCCGCTTTAATCTAGAACTGCACCTTGTTGACACACTAGGTGCAGGGCCTCGTGCTGTTTCAATCAAATTAAAACCTACCATCAGCTCTTATCAACTGGAATCGTAATTCATATGACCAAGTTAGATTTATCCAGTCATCTGGAGTTTGCCTATTACTCGAAATGACCTCACGAGCCCAGCAAAGATGTTGGCACAGTGCTGGTGTAGCACAGGGATGACGGAATGTTAGTAAAGGTAGTCTTCCTCTGCTATATCCCATCAATAAAAAATGTCCTCACGGATACGTGTATTGTACATCTTATATAGATTGAAGCTATTTGTATGACGCGGTGTGGCTAGTCTCATAACACTAAACTACTACAAGAAGATGTCACTACTCTCAATCAATAAGTAGAAACAATTGGCTACTGCGTTGTCTGTGATGGGAAATAATGCCTAAAATTATATAATATATTATCGACCATGCGAATCTATTAATGTTGAATTCTTTAACAACTTCGAAACTGAAATGACCTCCGGCGTCTAGTTCTTACTGCATTCCGCCTTCAAAGTCCGCTAATTCCCGTCGTTTCGTGATAATCATGTCACACAACCATTATATGAATCATTTGAGTACGAATTAAAGCTTTGACAATGTAATACTCTTTTATGCATTTCTTACGCGCTGTTACTGCCATCTGATATTTTCCATGTTGCTATAACATGATTTACGACACTTCAGTGTATATCCAAAGTTCTTAAAGTTAATTTTTATCTACTGTGTTATTGTATTATAGGTGTGGGCAAATAGAGAACTGCGGGCCAAATGTGACCCTCTGAGTTTGTGCCCCGCCAAGACAGTCATAAAAATCCGCCTTTACCAAACATTACCTTCCCGTGCGTAAAGTCATTTAAAGCCAAAGAAGGTTAATTCAAAAGTCAGGCACGTGAAGGCAAATTTTTATCACTTCCCTTTATTACGAAAATAGATAGTTCCTGCTGAGATTAAGATCATCTGTTGAGTTTCGAGGGCGAGGTCGCCAGAAGATTTCAAGATGTTATGGAAATTCAATTTGATCAATTCGGTATGTAAATTTCTAAAAAAATACGTTGTAAGGTGTCTGTGGTAATGGATTGTGAAAATTATTGATGATTAACTTTTAGTTATCTATTCCTCAGTACTTAGAGTCAATTTTGGTGCCATAAATAATATATCTTGATGGTCTTTTCACAGAGTTTATTTTCATTCAAATAATTTTAAGTAACAGAAGACAAATTCCGAGAAAACATATATAGGCAGCAGATGTAGAGCTTCCGGTCGCGAACAACACCGAAAAGGGCTCTTAGAAATCTAGTATAATCTTGTACGTAATTTTCCATCTATTTTTTTTTCCTTTCAAAATGAACAAATTGAAAGAACTATACTAATACAAACTTTTTAAATACCTTCATACTTCTGAAAAAAAATGTGTGTTTTATGAAATAGCTCACGCCATATATTATATCTCAAGATGTATGAAGAATTATCAACACACATGAAAATCTTTCATTAAAATAAGACTCATTAAAAAAATTAATTTGTTTTTATATCAGTATGCCACGTGGTTTTTACATATGAGGGGCAGCTAGCTGCACCCATGAAGACCACGTGATTACAAGGATTCTCAATAGATTGTATAGTAGAAGAAATCTGATATTGAAGTTTACATAAATTTGCGAGCAATAGTGGCACAAAAACTTTTATCTTTCACAAACCCCTAATGGAAGAAATCATATGCAGGGTCAGGTGACTTCGGTGGCTAGCTGATTAACATCAAGTTATGTGGTCCACTGTTTCTTATCCAACTGCGAAGTACCATGTGAAAGCTTCTAAAACAACTTTCATGAATTAGCACCACGAACAACATAAGAGGGTCATCTATTTTTTGCAACATGAAACTTCTGTAGTTTTCCTTTGTATTTATGTATTACTTATCATTCTGGGTCATTTAGTTTCTAAAATATGGAATTTTGATATCGGATGAATCATTTTGCATAGCCCTGTAAATGTGTGAAAGAAAGAGAAAAATTTCATTTATTCAGAAAATATCATGTTCATGAATTCCCCCAGAAAAGTGTTAAGTGATGGACGAGTTGAGTTGTCTAACCCTGAAGTACATTTATGTCTGGCAGCCCTTGTAAATATGGATTTAATTTTTATGTGCTGACGAGACGTTAAAAAGTATGAAAAACATAAGAATACATAACTTACTGGATAAAGAAAATCCTCACATCTTTTTAATGCTGCAGCATCTTTTAAAACGGGTTTCCTCAGGTATTTCTTTTCAACTAACTGTTTAAGCTTTTCTATAATGTTAAATGACTTGAGAACCTACAATTATTCTTGAGGTTTGGACATGTGTAGGGATTAATTCACTGTCATGGTAAAAAGTATTTTGTGTGGTGATTATTCTGAGTTTCGGATGAACCAAGATTAATTTGCCAGTTTACCTGAGCTGACTATTTTTGTGACAGTTTCGATTGCTTGTTCAATAAAGGATCGATTAAATGAAGAAAACTCTCCGTTAATTATAACACTTTACTTTATTTCGTCCATGTCAATGACTAAAAGTTGGAAGATTTTTAATCAAGGAATATTGTCGGATATGTCTTTCAACGAAATTTATTCTAAGATTTTTATCTTATTGATTACATTTTTCTTGGAATTTTTTTTTATTTTTTGTTCTGGTTTGCGAATATATAGTCTCTTCCTCTATACCCTGTTTCTTATTTATTGAAATCTTCCTTTCCCTCCAATTGTGCTTTCTTTATAGACAAAAGAAAGACTTCATAATACAGAGTATTAAATCGGATTCCGTGACTTACTGCAACTATTTGCCTTTATTATGGTTCAAAAAATTTGAAACTATGAAATGCAGTCTTTCAAGCAACACATTTACCTAGGATATGAAGCGATTTCCATTTGTTAAATCTATTCTCGACAACTTTGATTTTCAAGCAAATCACAATTGTGCAAGAAATCTTTAAGATAAGAAATGAGAGCATAAAAATTATGAGTTGTCTTATAGCAAAGTTTATTGAATTCTATTTGCATATCTTACAGATGATATATTATCAAAGTTTAAGGTGCTTCATTGGGATACCGATTTTCTTGTCACTACATGTTATTAGTATTCATAATATATATTTTAGTTTATTCCATAAAATACTAAGACATTAATTTAATTTCTGGTACTTTTTTTCCGAAGCCTATGCGAAAAAGTTATTTTTCAGAAATAAGGCAAATATATTGTTCTTGTACAAATTTACGTATTTTCTATATATGTTAATCACATAAATAAACATTAAAATCTGAAAATAAAATATATTTTAAGATAAAGTATAAATTTTCCTAATATAATAAAATATAAATATAAGTAATACATTTGTACCTAAGGCTAGAAAATTAAGTTTTACAAACTACATTAAACTGTTTTGTATAGAATAAACAAGTAGCTAAAAACAGAAAAGCATATTGACTCTGTATACTTTATTGAATTAAGAAGAAAAATGTTTAGAGTTCACGGAGAAAAACTATAATGCAATTTTAAGAGTGTGAGTGAAAGTTAAGTCCCCCTGGGGAATTAGTTAAAAATGTAACTCTAAAATATTTTAGTGCTTTTTTCGGTAAATAATTTAAATCTTATGCAAAAGTGGCAATGGTCACGTACTCGCTGCCTGCGTAATTTTCGTCGAGTCATGAATTCGAGCCCTCAGGCCACTGAAGGCTCGGCGTGTAGCTGGCCTGGAGCTTGTTAATTCTAATCGAGGTCCTTAGTTTTCCCGTGGTGTGGTGTAGAAATTTAGAGAGGGATGTTCGAGCTCAGATGCAGTTCTCATCACTTGACAGAGGTTCGAAATGTCGAGGTCCATCGCCCATGACCTTCGTGCTGTTTCTCAGTGCGACTTTAATAAACAATTACATAACAATCATAGTCTTCGTTAAATTTTCTAATTAATGTATACATCTACGGTAAAATATTTTCCAATTTTCTTATATGCAAGAAATTTTTCATACATAATTTTTACTAAATTGCAATTTTTTTTTAAATTCTTTATTAGATTTATCATTTTTTCTAAGCGTTGATACGTTAGTTTGTATACGTATATAATGCAGTCCTACAGAGCCTTCGGAGATGACAAATACCCCTTCCCCCGGAGGAAAAGCTTTTCATGCAGGCCATCCTAAAGATCAATTCGGAAACAGGTTCGCCCCGAGGAGGCAATTTACTAGAGAGAAAAGAGCAAGGGACATTAAGGTGGAGTGTTCAGCGTGGGAGGATTTACTATTGTAAATAAAATAATTGTGTGTAAACTTTAATCCTTGTCATTTCAAGGAACCATGAAATATCTAAATCTCTTCTACCACTAGACCGTTGAGGCGACCGCCTAGCAAAGCCATAACTGAAGTTCTGCAACCATAACTGATATGTGGACGGACTGAAGAAATGAAATCAGTTCACCTGGTGACGGAGGCTGTGGCAAGTGTAAGGTTGATTCGCTTCTTGGTGTAATTAGAGTTTTCGCAATTGGCTTCTATAGATTGAACAGAATTTTTTATTCTTATTGTATTTGGCTTACACAGTCTACTTTAATTATTTTTTAACCTGTTACAATGTTTTTAAAAACACATTAAAATCTAACAAGTCTATCTGACATAATATCTATGAAACAATAAATCTAACCAGAAATAATCATTCCGTGCTTATCTGGTTACAAGTTTTGAGGCCAGGACATCGATCTCGCACCCTGCGATATTTAAGTCGTCGTTCTTCTTTGCTTACCAGGAAAACAAGGCGGGCTCAATTTTTGCTTTCCTTTAAACACCTTTCGTATGGATGGGACGATGAGCATTAAATAAAATGCGGCTCAAAGTCTTCAAGTTGGTGTTCCATATTCAGGTGTAGTCATATTCATTTGACTGTAGTTCGAAATAACGAAACAAACTGGAACCACGTCAGATGTATACCTTAGGGAAATCAATGTTTCTCGACAGAACTATTTTTTTATATTTCTATGAGTAATCCCAAGGATCTCGTTTTGCCTCTGGCTAGCTTCAGGGCTTAAAGAAAAAAAAACAAGTTTGAATTTTTTTTTTTTTTTTCTTTTTTAGTCTTTGAATAATATTTGCCTCCATGAGAATTTCAATTAAAAGAGTAATAAAACTGGTTCCTTTTTATGAAAATTTCTCACTAATCTTAATTTTTACAAATTTTCAATAAACTTTCGAATTTTTTTTTTAAAGTACTGTAGTCGGTATCCATGATTATTCAATAGCGATTTAAGTAAACCACGAGTTACAGTGTTAATATAAATTGAGCGGTTATATAAATTCTAAAATCAATGGGAATTTTCTGCTTTATTCATTTGAAGTTATTTTTAATAATTATTACGGCCAATTTGTATCAATAAAAAATTGGCCGAATTTGACCTGTAAAAATACTGAAAGAATGACGAATTTTACTAGCCGCGAGATCTTGAAAACAATATCTTCCAAATAATTCAAGCTGGAACATTCCGAGAAATGGTGATTCATATTCAATCTCAATATTCAAATATAGACGTCATCTGAAAAAAGATTAACCCAAAACTCATGAAGAAAGAGTCACAGTATAACTAGCGTACTCATGAACTACTGAATTGGGAGTTAACGGGGTGCGAGAGTATTTCTAGTATACTGTATTAATCATTTTGTCATTGCACATTTTGCAAACTATAGGTGAGCCTGAGCATTATCATCTCTAACATTTATTAAAGTTGCAAGTGTGAAAAATAATAAGTATTGAAATCTTATTTTAGTGAATTATGAAGAAAAAAAATATGTTATTCATTGCGATGGAGAGTAAATATTAAATTTACTTTTATCCTTTAATATTTCTGTGGCTGTTGCACTTACATGTGCAATATGCCTTTGGAATTCATTAAAACCAGTTAATTTTTATGCACAGCATTAAAGTGTCTTATTTTCTGTAAACTATTCTTATCATTACACTTTTTCATTACTTCACCTATTATAAGGACATAAGCATTAATAAAAAATAGATGACAAGAAATATGAAAGTTCATATTTTCCAAATTATTAAAAATTCACTGTGGCTTAATTGAACAATGATAATTAATTGATAATTTTTCATTATCGATTATTCGATGGTTTTACACATTATGCGATTACTTTTAATGATAAAATATCTTTTTCATCAATGATTGCAATAATTTTGATCAGAAACACAAGAAAGAATTTTAAGGACTTTTTTTCTGATTTGAATAAATATGATATTAAAATTGAAAAAAAAATCATTATAAGTAATGAAGAAGAAGGAAAAAAATTATACGATATGATTATGTGTGTACTTCAATAAATATCTTTAAAAATTTTTATGTCAAAAATATTTCAAAATTAAACTAAGTCTGCTGAAAGAATCTCAGTGATTAAATTATCACAGATTTGAGGATATCGTAATAATTATTTTCAGCTTTAGACGAGGATAAAAATGAACTGAACCTAGAACAACCATCTTAACATAAATGTACTTTTTATAAAGGTGGAATAAAGGAAACAAATATTTTAATGAATTACATCACATTAATAATAGTATGAAATATAATTATTTTTTTAAAATTTGAATATTTAAATTTCAGGAAATGTCAAATGTTATAATCGATAAGTTTAAAATTTGGCACTTGAAGCAATAATCGACTTCGTCTGAATCTATAGTAAAACAAGCAACATATTCAGTTGAGAAGAAGAAAAATATATAATACAAAAGGAAATTAAACTATATACGATGGTGTGATAATGTCATATGTCGAAGTTAAACGTATATTTCTATAAAATTTCTACTATGAATAAAATATAAAGAAATCAAGAAAATTAAAATGAAATAGAAATTCTTTGCCTAATTTTGTATTTCTAAAATTTCGAAAAAGCAGTCACCTGAATATTTTGATTGTTCTCATCTGTACACGATATTTTCTTTTCATTTTATTATATATTTAACAATGTTTATTTTATGCACAGACGTTAAATTCGGAACCAAAAAATAATAAGAAAATGAATATAATTTGTTAAGGTATTCAAATTTAACTATTACATTTAATTGTAATGGAATAGTTTTTCTTTAATAATTAAAGTAATCTCTCTTATCAATATGGATTTAAATTATATTTGTTGACATGTTGTTGTTTTTTTCTTTTCATTTGATTAACATACAGTTACATATTTCTTGTTTCCAATTGATTTATAAAGTGATAGATATTGACTTATTGCCTGAGATGATAGATTGTTTTCGTCAGTATTGTATTTATTTTCTTTAAAGCTATCCAGCAAAACTTGTTAAAATGTAATTTCTGTCCTACTGCATATAATTTGTTATGTACAAATTTGAAGAAAATTGTACAGTTGGAAATGATATTAAAAAGATAATTTAGCTCTAGATATTGCCACAGAATGTCATAACTTTACAAAATTAGAGCTAAATACTGAGTTAATTAAAAAGAATCTTCGGATTCTATATTTTCATAAATAAACGACGCAGAATAAGTAGTGTATGAATACAAAGGAAACTGTGGAAGTTTTAAGTTGTGAACATTAGAGAGAAGGTCCTTGAGTGTAGTTCATGATGCAAAAGCTATTTTGAAAGACATCACGGAGTTGGATCGGTCGTAGTGGACCAGATATCTTGATGTTACACAGTTGTCATCTTATATGTCCCTGAGAATTTTCTTCCTTTGGGGGTTGTAAAAGATAATGTGTATGCACCACCATCACCCACGAATTCATGTGAACAACGGATTTCTGCTGCCGGACAATCCATTACCGCTGACACTTTACAATGCGCTTGGCAGGAATTCACATTCAGTCTTGGCATGATACGTGTAGCTAAAGGAAGTTATATCGAAAGCTTGCATACAAAACTATATCTTACCTTTCAATTCATGTATTATTTATCATTCTATTTCGTTTATTTGTGAAAATATGGAATTTTGACATTGGATGATTCATTTTGAATAACCTTGTATATCGCAATGTTTCCTAAGCAAATTTTTAACAGCAAATCTTCTACGCCTTTATGTTTTTCTCTACTTTTGGCACTGATGGTTTACACCTCATTGTACTTTTAATGTAGCATAGATATGCTATACTTAAAAATTTCAGTAAGTAACCCGTAACTATTTATTCTAATTTGTTCAATTATTTATTTTAATTTCATGCATAAATTGCTTTGTCGATACATTGAACTTATAATACCATTTTTAAAATATATATTACTCAACATACAGAAATTTCAATGCATCTGAATAAATACTATAAGGTTTACAATTTTTTTTTTGTTAAAATAATTAACACATCAATCAATAACTCCCGAGACTAACCCAGAGATGGCGTTTGTAGTAAACCAGTAACCAGGTCTTTCTAGAGTACTAACCTTTGCTCGAAACGTGTCAAAATTTTAAGTCGATCGGACCAGAAACAGCTGAGTTATCGAGGTTGGAGTAAAGTCGTTTTGTAGTTTGTTTAAAAAATGGAAAAAACCGAGTTTCGTGTTCTGATAAAACATTGTTTTTTAATGGGTAAAAACACCGTGCAAGCGAAACAATGGATTGAAAAATGTTACCCGGACTCTTGTCCATCAAAAGCAACGATTTGTCGGTGGTTTGCCGAGTTTAAACGTGGTCGTACCGACACAAATGACGCGGAACGCTCGGGTAGACCTGTGGAAGCCGTTACACCGGAAAATGTGAGTGAAGTGACAAAAATTATAATGAAAGATCGTAAAGTGAAGCTCCGTGAGATTGCTGAGATGACACAGATATCATATGGAAGTGTATTTACTGAAAAAGGTTTTTTGAAGTGAAGTGAAAAAGGTTTTTTCCAAGTGGGTGCCGCGATTGCTTTCGATGGAACAAAAACAGCAACGAGTCGATGATTCAGAAAGCTGTTTATCGCTATTTACTCGCAACAAAAAAGATTTCTTGCGAAAAAAAAAATTGGGGGGGGAAAAAAAAAAGATTTGGAAAAGCGTTGGAACGATTGTATCACCCTAAAAGGTGATTAACAAAAGGTGTTATGTTGATGAATAGAAAAAAATTTTGCAAAAAAATGTTGTAAACTGAAAGTATCAAACGATCAAATAAACTGATTATTTTAAAAAAATGTAAATATGTATGTAAGTTACACATTTGCTAGTAATATACTAAAAATTGAGATTTGAACACTAAAAATGAAACTAAATTTTCATTTGTTATTGGTCAAAACATTTTCTTGTATCTTTTTGAACAAAATCTTATTCTCAAGTCTTTCAAAATAATGCTCACTTTTATACTGAGAAATAAACGTTTTTTCAGGAACGTGAGGAATAAATGTGGAACCGTGTAGGACAAATTTGAATGCTTTCATTATTTATTTTCTAGGTGTTTTTTCAATTAATTCATCTTCGTGGTCATCATCATTGCTGTTTTCATCTCGATGAAAGCAAACATCCATTATCGTGATTGATTAGATAATGCCACTCAGCTAAGTTCTCGTCCATGTATAAAAATTACTTGAATTCGAAAACTCTTCCATTACACAAACTGTTTTCATATTTAAGAATCAAAGCTCTTGAAAAAAGTTTAATCTATAGATATTTTCTATTTTTTTTGGAGAGCGGGTTCGAAATATAAAGGTATAGCTGTACTTATTTTCATCTATAACCAAAAATTGTGTTTGTATATATAACTTTATATTCTTCAAAAATAAAGGTTTTGGAACTTAAGTATATACCAATATAAATTACAAGATATAACAGTATAACGCATTGTCGTAACCTTAAATACAATTTGGGCTGAAATTTATGGATCCATTTTTTAAAAATGTAAGATTAAGATCTTTTTTATCTTTTTTCATGACTAGGGTAGATTACAGTTTGTATTTAAAAATTCTAAAAAAAGGGAAATGGGGAAATGTTCCATAAACGTAAGAGTTATGCCATTTCATCTAGTTTTTCTTCCGTTACAGCATAAAAATCATTTTAACTATGGAAATTTTGGGAAGGATTTAAACTTAAAAGAATGTTATAAAGAGCATTTTTATTTGATTCTTTTCAATTTGGATTTTTTTCATGATGTTTGAAAGTATTTGCTAATTGATACAACTTGTCGGTCATTCCTTAATCATCAGTTCTTAATTATTTAAAAATATTTTCTTTTTTCTTTTTAAAATTTCTTATTCTATTTATTTATTTATTATTATTATTGTAAATTTAGTTTATTGAACAATAAGATACCCTATCATAGCAAGACAAGAAATTTTCCAGTATATATATATATATATAATGATTTTCAGTATATATATATATATATATACTAAAAATTTATGAATTTATGAAAGAATAATTTAAAATATTTAAAAGACAAAAATAAAGAAATAAATGTAAAAATGAAAGAAAAATTAATGAAAATATGGAACCCAGCAAAGTCAATATATATACAACAA
>BMAW01017822.1:14520-46422 GCA_019974015.1 Nephila pilipes | reverse complement strand
AAACCCACAAACCATAAGATATACAAAGCTTTTAAGTGCATAAAATTTCTTTTAACCCTATTCCTCTGGTAAATAATATAGTACAAAATAACATGTTTCCAACTGTATTATATTAATAAAAAAAATCATGTAGTGATCAAAAAGGCTAAAAAAACAGAGGTTTCAAGCTTTCTTCAGCCGCGACAGATTTGATTAGTCACCCAAGGGGCTATTGTTTTAGTTGGATCAATTTAGGCGTACCAGCTCACTTTTCATATTTTTATTATTTGTTTCAATTTTAATTACATGTAGCTTAAATATATTCAATTTAATAATTTATCGTTTTCTTTAATTTTAATATCGGGAAAGTATACTATTATCCATTTCTCGATATTCTTTCGTTTATATTAATTTTTATTATTAATTGAGTAATTTAGTAATAATTTTTAAAAAAAAGCGCACCTTGGGTGGTTAAATATGTTCTTTGCGTAGAACTTTTTTTTATAATTTAATTTAAATTGTATTAAAAAATAAAAGTTTTGTATTATCATTGCAATTTTAGGATACTATTTATTTTAAAAGATGAATATTCTCTAATGAATAATTCACACGAATCTAAAAATTGTTTGATAAATATTTCCAAATACTACTTCATCCTAAATTCCAGTTTTCGACTCATTTGCTTTGAGCTAGGATAAATTACTTTTCTTGTTCGCCTTAAAAGTTATTTAAGCTGCACTATAATAAAATATATAGGACACACGTTCGAAAAGTTCTTGATTAAATTACATTTTCCAATTTTTTAAACTTTATGTCTTAAACTTTAAATACAACAAAATTTTCCTTGTCATGGTTTATTATAAGTTAGATACTATTTATATGAGAGTACCTTTAATATTTGCTTGCAATTTATTGAATAAAAGTATTTGGATGATTATCATTTTTCAAATGTAAAAGAATTGAAACATATAAAAGAGTTTTTTATAAATAAAAGTTATAAAATTGATTCTCTTCACCTTCTACAAACTATGCACAATTCTTCTTGTAAAATTACATTAAAGGTAAAATTCATATATTTATCGATGCAAATTGAAAATAATATATTAATGTTACATTAGAATTAGAATCTGTAATGAGAAAGAATAAATACTTTGTAAAAATATTTAATTTTGATGAGGATATGATCGCAAATGTAGAATCATTTATCTAGACGATTAAATATAAAGCAAGAATAAATTTTGAATTAAAACCGTTTTAATATAGAATTCAATTTCGACTCCAGATAGATACCTTATGGAGAAAAAACTGTAACGTTTAATAAACATTTTTAAAACGTTGATAAAACAGTTTAAGAAGGTCTCAAGTCCCTTAAACTCCAAAGATTTTCATTTGCTTTTAAAAATAGATGTTTGAGTTCAATATTTTATGAACATTTTGGTGTCAAAACGTTAACGATACTACCAAACACTTTCAGAGTTGTAGAGAAAAAATTAACCAAAACTTACCTTTTCATTGTATGTTATTTTTGAAGTTTAACTTCATTTTTCTCAAAACAAAAAAAAATTAGGTTGCGCTCAAGAT
The DNA here is from genome assembly GCA_019974015.1 of Nephila pilipes. NCBI lineage: Eukaryota > Metazoa > Arthropoda > Arachnida > Araneae > Nephilidae > Nephila > Nephila pilipes. The sequence continues at coordinate 44,862 of BMAW01017822.1, read as the reverse complement.
TTTTCAGAAACTATTATTCATATTAATTTGACATTCCATACATATATTCAAAATAAGTTTCTTAAGACTTTTAGAAATTTACTTTTTAGACAAATTATTAACAAAAAATTTTACGTGGATTTTAATTGGATATTTTCGTGAAATTTTATAATTTTCTAAATGCCCGTTAAAAATATTTTTTTCGCTAATTTTTTTAAAAAAATATGTATAGCTTCAAAACGGAACATTTTTTTCTAAAGTATAACAATATTTTTATAAATTTTGATTAATATTATACTTCGTAATTCTGCGCTCATTATATTAGTAATTTTGTAACTTTGAGTGTCCAGTTTATATTTCTTTTGACTCTTTAAGATTTCTATAAAATTACATGAAAATGTAAGATTAAATGCAAGTATATATGAGTATTACCTGGTAAAAGTGTTAAATTTCTGATTTGTTTCATCGGTAAGTTGTATTGGTTTCAAAAGTGGTTTTTTTTCCTCACATACACGCATATTAGTTAAGAGTCCTGCGATCCTTTAAACTAGAAATTCTTGATATGGAATTAAATAAAAAAAAATCGAATTTTCATACGAATGATATTTATATTTGATGTACGTAACCGTTAATCAATAGTTAACATCCAACATTCACGTAAAATTCCAAGCAAGATTTTAAATTTAAGTACAGATGTATTATAAGTGTAACTAATTTAATTTTAATGTTCTTTGATCCAGGAAGTTAAATGCTAGACTATTTTTGTATTTTAGTAGCCTCTGTCCAACCTTTATCTTTTCCAAGAATAAGATGAGCAAAAATGATTCAAACATTTCAAATGTATTCCTAGTCAACGAGAAAAGAGTGAATTCAATGTCTCTTTTTATAAAAGCTTTTAAGAGATGTTTTGAAGCGAACACAACGCCACACATTTTTCACAGAGCTGTCTGTCTGCATTAACTCGTCATCTTAGTCTGACAGGCCACAGTGATCATCGCCAACTAGAAAAGAATGAAAACTCTACAGTGATTAGATAACATTCTGGCGACAGAAAATCTTACATTAGATGATATTTATATGGGGAGTTTTATATGCACTTAAAGTAATCGGAATTAAAATGTTTTCCCTTTGATTGATGACAATAGAACACAAAAATATGTTTTCTAATTTTTTAAAATACATTTTTACAACAGCAATACAGCTTTTAAATATACAGCATACTTTTTAAAATCTGTTTTGATGAAACCTGCTATTAAATACTTCCATATATATTTTTTTTAAATCTTCTGTCTCTTAAAAATAGAATATAAGAAAACCAACAGGTTATATGCTATAAATATGCCCTTTTTTTATATTTTTACGAGGAGGTAACTCTAATGTTTAATAACTATTAAGAAATAACCAAGATATAGAAATAGAATATTTTCTACATATTAATTTACTCTTATGTATATAATGTTGAAGAGTACATCAATAGAATTTTCGTTTTTTAGTTCAGCGCATTTTAAAACTTATAATTCAGCAAAAATATTCCATGTTCCATGCAGCAGAAAAAAACTTTTTTTTGTAGCAGTCCAGTGTTATCATTAGTCCCAACGACATTATCATTTGGGAAAAGAAACATTTCTGGGATGGATTATGGTTTCATTCAAGTGATTATGTAGACACGCGAAACATCTCTATACATTAATGCAAAACCTTAATTTTCTAAGAGCCAAATGATGAGAATGACACTTGACCTCCATACTTCCACACAGGACTTTGAGTCTCGACAGATTTAACGTGCATCACCCACTCTATTCGGAGGACCTTTAGTGGCATTGTGGGGTTGGGCTGTTCGCGATTATCTCTTCACTAATTTTGGGGACTTAAATTGAGATGGATTGCATGAAATTACAATTTCTTCTCAACCAAAATGAAACGTGATTATACTAATTAGATACAGGAGGAAATAAAGTGAAGTGATTCAGATGTAATGATACATAAGTAAAGTGAAATTTAGAGGAAAGGATTATGGTGAACTCTGAGTATTGTTCTAATAAGAGGTCGATAATATCTGGAGTTAGTTACCGGTTATTGCTCTCGCAGGGGACTAGTCGGAGAAAGCAACCTCAATTGGAAGGGTTTGGTAAGAACACATAATTTCAGTGATATTTATATTGGTTGGCTTACCAGTTATGTTATAGTAACTGATAAATAAGTAAATTATATTAGACTTGTGTGTCATTGGAGCCCTTAATGACTTTTTGAGTTAGTTACATTTAATTGAACTATGGCACAAAAGTCGGATAGAAATAATCATTCGATACAGCATCGAAACTGGAACACCTATTTGACGAAAATTAAATAATTCGTGAAATCATGACCAGACTTTCAGGGTTACCATTACCAATAAGACGATTCAACAAGCCATACGAGTAATAAAACGATAGACATACTTCATAATTGTTTTGGCCATCGACTCATCGTAAAGCATCTTAAGCTATTTCGTTCCCCTTAATTGAGTAGTACTTAATAAATATTTACACGTTTATATCTAGTAATGATTATTTTATAATTCCCTGATTCAGGATAGAATGGAAGGAAAAAATAAAGGAACTTTTTTCTTCTGTAATAAATAATCGAGAGAAAATGTTTTTTAAAAACCTAACCAAATATATACTAAAAAGTGTGAAAAAAAATTTGTGGTATAAGATACTTAATCGTGTTAAGCATATTTTAATTATATTAGACGCATTGTTTGTAAGGAAAAATAAGTCTCCCTTTTTCCCTCAAACCTTCTCCACCCATCCATTACTTTTATGGAACGACTCTTTCATATCCCATCAACTTTGACATTTTAATTGCTCTATTATCACATCAAAGGAGAATAATTCTCAATGCATTAAACTTAAATCTCGTTGTAGTTTTATTTTGAATATCGTGAAAAGACGGAATTTTTATTATACCATCCTATTCAACGTGATTAGACTATTTGATGCTTAAGACAAGATTAATTAAATCATTAAATTAAATACGTTAAGAAAAGTTTTTGCACTATATAACACTGTATTTTGATTTAAATTTATCTTTTTCCAGAATAGAATGCTTGCGATAATGGACGTGGCTTTATATTTTAATTATTCAAAATCTGGCACTTAAATCGAAAATTATATTTTCATTTTATATCATAAATAGTAAAATAAAAGACGTAGTACTGAAAATTGAGAAAATCTTAGTTCAACTTAAAATAACTTAATTGAAAAGAAACTTCAACATTTTTACACAAATGATTACATCGAGAACTATTAAGAAATCACTGTCGATTATGGGATTAAATAAGGATCCTCAAAATGCATCGTTGAATGTATATTTATTAAAATTAAAATTTTAAAAACAGAATACGGAGATAAAAAGAAATTATATATACGATAAAAGATGAACCAAAAAAGTATATAAAATTTTGGAAGATGAGGTAACAAACCGTCTTCGTCTAAGAACGAATAAATAAATAATATAATAAGTTTCTGATAAATTACGAAGTTATTCAAAATGCGATATTTTTATAAATAAACGACACAGAATGGTGAGTAATTCAAAAATGCAAAGTAAGATATAGAATTTTTTTTTACAAGTGTTTGATAAAACTTCCTTTGGTTACACATTAAACGCCGTTTTAAAATGTAAATTCCTTCCAAAACACGTTGCAAAGTGTCAGTAGAAATGGATTGTACAACAGCAGAAATCCGTTGTTTAAGTTCAAATAAACTTGTAGGTAACTATAGCGCATACACTTTACCTTTTGTATATCTCCAAAGGTAGAAATTACATTACGCCATAACAGGTTATTAGACATAGAAATCGCATGTGAGTTCAATTAGGTGGCCAGCTGTGTAAAAACAAATCATCTGGTCCACTACGTCCAATCCAACTGCGAGGTATGTCTCCTTTAAGACTTCAAATACAACTCTCGAAAACTCAAAACTCTAGAAATAGCTTCACGAACAACATACAAGGATCATCCATTTTTCGCAATAAAGTAATTCCACAGTTTTTCTTTGTGCTCATGCTCTATTTCTCATTCTGAAACTCCTAAATTAGAATATTTTGAAGAACCCTGTATTGGAAAGTTTTTTTTCATCAGCCAGAGATGGTATATGACAGAACAACAGAACAATGTTTCTTCGAATGTTGGTGCTTTAAATTTTGGAATAAAAAATGAAATAACAAACATCATGTCTGTACTAGTAAACTTTTAAGAATGGTATATACTTATTTACTTAACTTATTACTCAAGTGATTGTTTCAAAATGATTCAAAAGAGGCGAAAGACAAAACTTCAGCGGATTCAAATTCCTTTTGTCAAAATAAATTATTATTGATAAAAAAATATATTGTTACAAATACGAAAACAAACCAGTTGTGATAAGTCATACATCAAATGTTTGCAGCTATTGCTTTCTAGTTGTGGCAGCAGTCAATATCAGTTCTAAGGAAGTTAGGAATAAAAATATTAATGTTTCGAAATAATTAAAGTAACGTCCCAACTAGAGATGGAATGGACTTCTATAAGATGCTAAATACAAAAAATAATACCATAGCCTACAAACCAGAACTCGAACTGTGGAATTACAGTTTTCCAAAATTTTCAACCGTTATGGTTACAAAACCAATTAATGTAAAATAGCAAAAGAATTTATTCCAACAAATGTAAATAATTACATTTTTGAAATATAAAATGAATCTTGTTATTAATATTTTAAGAATATTAACAAACTTGATTCCTTTAAGTTAGTAACTGCTTATTTATTGTTTATTTTTCTGAAAATATCGTTCCATATCAGCTGGAGCAGTATTTAATATGAAATTCTTATTTTTTGTTTAGAAAACAAGTAAATCATTAGAATCCTTCTTTTAAGATATCAAATATGCTTTGGTATTGCATTATTTATTAAAAATGTTTGAAAGATGATCATTAATTTTAAATCTGCGACTTAAGATCGTAGCTTTATACTTTATTTTTATTATAAATAGTTCCTTTTTTGAAAAAACCTTATTTAAATATTATGAGTACATGGAATTTTTATTTAAATTTCTATATGAATCCTTAATGATCATAGATATATGGAAGTTTTTATCCTTTAATATGTATTCTAAAAGAATGTAATAAACGATAAGAATATTGTTTATGCCATGCATAATTCTGTTCGTAAGAATATCAGTTTATGTTTAATGTAAATCATTTATTATGTATATTGTATCAATATTTTAAATAGGTTTTTTAAAATTATAGATTTCAGATAAATTTCTCAATATTTATTTACAGGTAATAAATGTCCATCTCTGTTTAAAATATATTAAATTTAAATGTCGTAGGTATTACATACACATCAGTATATGAGCATAATAGTATAAAGCCAGTTACAACTTTAAATATATTCTCAAACTTTGTTTTTTGTTTTCAAATGCATGGTATTTTTTCCAATTACTGTATATTTTTTGATTTTTCTGATTTCTGTCTGCTTATTTTAAATTACTTTTTTGAACTTATAATTTTTCTTTTATAGTTATATTTATTTAATGTTTTATCACCAACTAGAAATTGTTATTAATATTGTTGAAAAAAAATCATTAATATTTACAGCTTCTATGTTATTATAACTCAGTTTTACAAGCTGTTTCAATACTTTGTTTGATTTTAAATTTAGCATTCATGGATATTCATATGTATAAGTGAATCTTTGTACCAAATTTAAAGTAGTTTTGAAAGACAATTATCAAATGAATATGCTTATTTTGAGTGTCTTTTGTACATCCTATTTGTAATTTTCCTACACGTGGTGAGTTGTACATGAAAAAATTTTTGCTCTTTTACGTTTATTTTTTTGTATTTTAGCAATAATTTTGTTTTATAGTTACTTTAGCTTTTGTTTTCAAAGATTTATTTTGGCCTGCATTGCTTTTAATATTTGTGAGCTTAACTTAAGATGCTTTTTAATTGTAATTTGGTTTTATTACCATTTTTAATAATATATTTTGTTATAGTTCGGCCAATAATTCTAAAATAATTCAGCCTAAAATTGTAAGGTCTCACATATACTTAAATATATTCCTTTCCTATTTTTTGTTTTTTTTCTTCCAATTTTTTTTCAAAAAAATTTTGAATATGACATCTCATTTATATTTCTGGCCTTTTTATATTTATTTTAATTTACTTTCTTTCGAATTTATAATTCTTCTTTTATGTATTATCATTCACTTTTCAATTTGTAATTTTTATTTTTCTATTTTGATTTGGTTTAAGTCTTATTCTTAATGGTTGAGTAAGGACTTTTACATATTTTATGCTATTGATTTTTGAATGAGCTGCTTAATATATTTGTGAATTTTTTTTAAAAAAATAGTGTTATTCAATTTAATATATATTTATATGAAACATCCTGTCGACTCTACAGCGATGTCCTCACTCATCAAAGGGAAGTTTTAGTAATGACACATGAACCTTGGCGAGGAATTCGGCGATCATTTTCGCGACTTGGTGAGAAACTTGGTGGTTTTGGTGAAAAACAGAGTATTCCACAAAGTGATGGAATTTTGGTGAAATATCGGCTGGGAAGAAAATTACGGACTTGTTGCGAATTTTCCGTTCGATATCCTACAAGGCCGGAATAGGTATAAATACGCCAAGAGCCTCAGTCAGTGATTGAGTTATTCTTTGGAGTCTGCTTAGGAGATCTATCGGGGAATCGAGCAGAAAGGGCTAATGGACGAGAAGATTTGCCGAGGAACTGACAGTAGCGTGGCCGAGTGAATTTGTGGGAATCTACCGGAATTGTCAGATCCTACCTTAAAAGTGCAGGGTATTTCTTTGGAGATTTGTGCATTATAATAAGCTGGTGAGCTGAACATTGTTGCTAGAACTGTCCTAACAAGTGTGTCTTTGTTCCAGCATCTGTGTCGCTAATCTGGAAGTGTCCTGTGTTCCTGTTCGTTCTATTACTGTGCGAGCTCTGCTCCTGCGTGTCGTTTTGTCCTAAAGATTTACAAATAAAATATCATTTGCCATTATCCTCAGTGTTAGAACTGATTTCCCTCCTATATGCTCAGAAATTGTTGTAACAATATGTATGTAATGAATCTATCTCTATGCCTGAAGTTAAGAGCATTATGTTATAACTGGGACTATTTGAAATACTTCCATCTGACGAACATCTGGGGTTTCTTTTCGATTTTGTATATACGTTCCAGACTTCTTCCCAATCAAAAGGAATGTAATGCAAATGAAATGAACTTTAGAAGTGCATTGAATATATATAATCGAGTCGACTGAGATTTAAATTAAAGTTATTAATAGTACGGTAATAAGAAGAATAATGATGTGATGTGCGCGTAAGTATTCCAGCGTTTACAGTGGATTGGGCGAGATTAGGAATCGACGCTGTCGGAGCAATCATAAGAGGTACTTGCAGTCTCATTCCGGTAAGCACATTCTTTGGTAGATTATAGAAGTTGTTAATACGCGATAAAAGCAACTTAACTGTGGAGAGTATCCCCTGTATTTCAGAACATAACTAGCTATTTTATTTAATTAGTCTGTGCTTGAACTTAAGTTCTAATTTAGATCTTATGATTAAAATTTAAGATGACAGACGAGACGAGTAATAGGATGTCGTCACAATGTCTCTTTCTTGAATTTTACAGGAAAGGAAATTAAAGGTTTTTATTCTGTTTCTTTATATGCAGTTTGCATGTTAATGAATATTTTTAATAAAACCTTGTTTATTTTATTCTTTCAACCACTAATTTTTAAATTATACCTTTTTTAAGTCGTATTACTTTTAAAACTTTATTATTTATATTTTTACAACTAAGGGTATAGTGCTCTTTACATCTGGCACATAAACATATATTTACTTGGGATTTATTCATATTTAATACCCTACAATAACTATTCTAAAACAATACCGAATTGTAAGATGTGATGCCAATATAAAATGTGGAAATTAGACTAACTTCATAAATGCAAATTCGTAAAGTACTGATAGCGGCCTACGTAAATTAAAAAATTGTAGATTCAAAACTATTAAGTGGGGATGGGTACTTTTGCTTTAAGAGAAAATTCAGAAAGAAAAGAGTACCTCAAATATTTGAAAGAATTTCCATTGTAATCTAAGTCAAACAGTAATCAGTACAGACCTCGTAATAATACCCAACGTAAACTTGGAAGACAAACAGAAATTCTTTTATCAATAATGGACATTCTTTGTAAACTTTGGAGGAGTGTTGTAAAGTTAACCTAATATTCACGGATTCAGCGTTTATTTTTAGAATACATACTTGGATAACATCGAATAATACATTAATTTTTTTTGTCTCATTTTAACTTTTTTAACAAGACGTATGTACGTGTACTTGAGAAAAACAATGTTTGATATTATTTTTATGTACTATGATCTCTTGATTAGTGTGGATCATGGATTCTCAAGAAATACTGCATAATTTTGGACACGGTGAACTAGTGGTCATGGATACGCAACAGGAAGTTTTCATCGAGTCATGGGTTCAATGGTGTCGCTGAAGACCCAACGTGCAGCGAGGCTGGTACATGTTAAATCTATCGAGGCTCAAAATCCTCCCTTTCGGGGAGGTATAGAAATTGTGAGAGTGAAGTGCGAGTTCAAGTGTCCTCCTCGTCATTTGACCGAGGCTCAAAATTACAAGGTCAATTACCAATAGCCCTCGTGCTGCTTCTAGGGCTACGTTAATAAAATCAATCAATTAATCAATCTCGATAAGCAGCAGAATCGAGATAGGTATTCATCTTTTTATTGTTGCTTTTTGCATTCTATATTTTTAATTAATTAATAGTTCTGATTTATTTTTAATTCATAAAAGTCTGAAGTTGAGATTCAATACCGTGCTCTTTATTTGGCTTGCTCGTATATTTTACGTGATAGTCAAATTAAATTAGAATTAATAGCTCCGAAAGGGTTGGTAAAGGTTTTATAAACAATTTTAATTTTAGGGAATCGTTTTGTTAACTTTATAACCTCCACTAAAGATGAATAAGGTAGATTTTCTGTAATTGTACGTTAAAACGCTACACATATAAACAAATTTCTTATAACTCGAAAGTAATGCAGTTTTAAACTTCTTAAGAAATCTATTTTTTAAATAAAAATTATTACTTTGGGATAAAAATCTTATTTTTCTAAGAAGTTTTCTGTAAAACTTAAAAAGGTAGTTAATTTAATCAAACATATTTCACAAATTTTTTTTTATAACATTAGATTTTGATTCGATTTATTAGTTTCTTAACGTCGCGATAGAGGCAACACGAGGGATACTGGCGAAGGACCACGTCATTTTGAATTTCGGTCAAGTGACGAGGACGACACTTGACTTCCATATTTAACTTCCATACCACGCCAATGGGAGGACTTAGGGCCTCACAGATTCAACGTGCATCATCCTAGGCTACACAGTGGATCTTTAGTGGCATCACGACTGGACGAAAAACCCCAACCTCGAGTCCATGACAATGACCTCAAGGCTATCGCGGCAGCTTCCAACATTAGCAAGTCATACATAACTAATAATAATAATGGTAAAACCCTAAGAAAAAAAAAGGGAAATCACTATTACTAAGAATAAAACATGACAAAAAAACCAAACTCTCTTAAAACATATTTAACAGAGTAAGAATCAATAACTCCCATTCCGATATGACTCCGTCTCCATAAAACAAAATGCAGCTTTCCTTGTCTGTAGACACACTCTCTTGTAGTTCGTTCTATTCTTCCTTTGGTTCCGAAACATGTGCATTGGAAATTAACTTTCCTTCTCTTCAAATAGAGAAAGGGAAAGTAAACGAAAAAAGAACCTGATACCATCACTTACGAGAGTTGAGTTTTCTTAATGAATGTCATCACTGACTTTAATTAAACGATCTCGAATTTATTCGTGATTTGGTGCGGTTCAATGATCCGTTAAGGAAACTCTTATAATTCAAACGTTACCTGCACTGTAACCGTACTTGTCTTTGGAAATAAGTAACCGATCATTTATTTATTACTCGAAGGTAAGTTCGATTACTGTGGGGGAAGAATGTGCAAATAAATTATCGTTTTTAAATTAATGATGATAGATTGTGATTAATTTAATTAATTACCTATAGCTATGATTAAAATATTTCATTTTCATTTGACGTATTACGGCTTGTAATAATAGGTTATTTGTCTTCTTAATATTGAATAATATTTGCTTCGTAAAAAGTTAACAAATGTGTTACTTTTATGATTGTAAAACAATCCTCTATGGCTACTTCTTGACTGAAAATTACACAACAAAGTTTCAATTAGGATCAAAATACTAAATATAACATTGAGAGAACTACCATTATTAAAAATAGTTCTGATTTAGTCAAATATATCAATAATAAACAGATTTGTTCCATTTATAGCAATGATTTTAAAGCTAGTTTGAATTATTTTGATATAAAGATAGTATTTAAAGTTTAGAAAAAGATTTATATTGATATGCTTATTGTATATGAAAAATTTAAATAGTTATGTTAATCCTAGAAAAAATCATATATATTTTAATAATAATAATAATTATATATATATATATATATATATATATATATATATATAATAAAGATGTTAAATCTTTCTCATCTTCTTACCTAGAATAATAATTTTTTTCAAACTAATATTAATATAAATCAAGCAGAATATTTGGAAATTTGTTACGTTGAAGAGAAATCTCATGTGATATATGTGATAAAAAGAACAATTTTTGAATTTTCTATTCTTACAGCTCACTTATGGGGGAGTTTTATAAGCCTGAGTAATTTTAGGAACAGAATTTATAATCATATTGTGCGTAATATTAGACTTATGACTAAAATACATGGTATTTATATAAATTTGGATATGTTTAAAGAAATATATCTACAAGCAGAATTTCCTTTGAATTTTATTAAAAATGATTTTAAAAATGAATAATTATAAAGTTTAGTTTGTACCGGTTTTAAATATTATATTTCTTTCCTTTTCACCAATTCTTTTTTTAATTATTTATTATTATTTTCAATTCCTTACAAATTTCCATGTACTAGCACTCTTTCCGATAGAGGGCATCGCTCCACTTCCTGTTTCAGCCTGAGTGGGAAATTTGTGTAAAGGTTGCTGCCATGTATGGTACCACATGTATATTTTTTAATCTTTATGAATCTGGTTCGTTTATTTATTTAGATATTTCTTTTTCTATAATCTTAAGGAGTAAATTGAGAATGTCTCTTTGCCTGTATGTATATTTTACTTGATTTCTTCATTGCTATTTGCTCATTTTGTATCGTGTTTGTTTTTGAATTTATGGAGACTCGATTTTTGTTTCCAACATTTTGGATATGTTGGATAAATGTAAAATATTGTTTGACATTTAATTAATTCGGAATTCAAAAGTATTACATTTCGCTTCCTTTATCTTTTTTTTCTTTCCTTTGTTTTCTTTGCTTTTCTTGCTTTGGTTTGTACTTATTCGTGATTTGGGCTTTCTTTGCCATCATTAATTGTTTATTATTCTTTAAGTCCTAGTAATACTTTTTTTTTGTTCTAGGATTTTAGTAATTAAAAAATTTTATCTTTCTTTTACACTTTTCTTACTCTTATTTTACAACTATTCTCTGATTAATATATAAGTGAAAGGTACAAACTAGTTGCCTAATTCTTCTTCCTTCTGCACTAATTTTAGTTCATTACTTCAATTATTTCGTTACGTTACTAAATAACTTATATATATATATATATATTAAGAGGAATACTTCAAAATATATTCAATAGATTTTTTTAATTAACACACAGGATGTATAGAATTATGACTTAAATATCTTTTGTGCTTAGCATTTGGATGATAAGATAACAATCGAAAATACAGTCAATTTTCTCATAAGCCATCAAGTCTAATTTCTATTTCTTGAATCGATATCACGTTAATAAAATAGGTTAAAATTTTGTTTCGCAAAATTCCAGTCTGAAAATTGTCATTAAAATAAGAGAATAGATTATCGTGTAGAAAATCAAAGAATAATGGGAAATTCTGAAAGAAAATGACAGACCCATCAAATTCAACCTCCTGTGTAAATAAAAATAAAAATAAAAATGAAACATTTAGCTCACAATAATCATCTAAATCTCCTACTTAATACATAAAGTCCACACTTAACTGGATGATTATCACCACCCGTTTCTCCCATAGTGCACTAAGCGGTTAGTCAAAATTTTACAAGCAGGATTTTAAGAAAATAAAATAATTACATGGCATGAAGAGAAAATAAAAGAAAACGAAAATTAAAGTATATAAAACAAAAAAAAATGCGAAAAAAGTAAAGCAAAACAAAAATAAAGTAAGTAAAAATTTTAAAAAAATTTAAGACAAGAAAATGGAATAATATACAATGCAAAATATATAGATTAATAACTGCAAAAAGCGGCCAACAATTGAACAGAATCAAAAATTAACCTTAGTAAGAATTAAATAAAAAAGAAGAAGACTAAAGGAAGTAAATGAAAGCTAAGTATAAATTTAAGTGTTAAAAATGCTACATATAAAATAAAGTACTTATTGCAGCAATCTTCAAACTATCTTTCTATTGGCCAATAAGGTAGTGCGTTCTCGGCTAAATTATCCATTTCCGATCCTTCCAAAATCCCATCAAACTGAGGCTAAATCTGCGCTTATCCAATTGGACAACCGAATCCAGTCCCCCTTTCCATGAAGATAGCTTCCTAGAAAATATCTATCATTTTACATTCATAAGAAAAGACTGATTTTATTCTTATTTATTAGGCTTTTTATTATTTTCTTAAGAAAACTTTTATAAAAGTAAAATGTAGCCATTATCTCTTGAACGGAGCAAAATAATGTCTGATTCCCGTACCAAACAAACAGAGTGACTGAACTGAGTGACATTACTAAGATCAGTACTGAGTGACGAGATCTTTCTCTTGTTATAATAATTCTTAAGCTATAATTCTCTTTCTTGTAATTCGAATTTACTAACTTAATATTTTTACAATTGCTCGTCTTAATTTAAAAAAAAAAAAAAAACTTTTCAATCATCCCTCATGATTTACAACTACTCGTGAACAAGTCTAGATTCCCCAATTCAGTGTGACAATGAATTTTCTCCAGTCTGGTCGGGGAAAAGAGCTCGAAAGATTTTGAGAATCCCGAAAAGTCCTTTTACGCTTTTCCATTATTCAACCAATAGGGTGCGTCTCTTAAGAAGCTTGATAACAGCTTGTTAATTAATTGTCGTTACCGCATGTTTTAAAAAATATTGGATAAAAAATAACTATACCTATTTATTAAAATTTAAGATGAATTGTATGACAGCAATAGCAAAGAAAAAATAGGGTTCACCAATTTTGCTTTTTCTGATTAAACATTTGCCTTACATACTGATACGTGGTGCTCAAGATCATGGAACAGTGGGTTTTAACTTCAGATGGTCTTTTTTGAACTTCTTGAACTTATAGCTGAAATATCCCTAGAAGTTCATTGCACACTCAATGATCAGAAATGTCACGATTTCATTCGAAAGGAAAGGTTGCTTTCTTTTTCTTAGTGGGAACCTTATATCCCTCCTGGTGATGCATTTAAATACGTTTACCAATATTTGGGACACACACTCAGCCGCATTCGACAAATACTCATAACACAAACAACCACACTTCTTCCTCTTCTCTAGCGCGATACACAATCATAGACACCCACACTTAGAGATATATTATATTTAACTCACACTATGTGTAACGCTAATCATTTTACCACTATCCATGATGGGGTACCACGCATCGCATCTCAAGTATATCAGTTTCTGTTTTGTAACCGTTATTTTAAATCTAGTTATTTTAATAAATTTAACGAATGCACCCAAATGATGGTCTTCTTATTGAGAAACTTGTTGTTCGTTCTATTTAATACTCATCTAAGATCGAAGCTTCCTCAATCCCACTACAAGAGCATTTTGGTCTTAATAATTACTAAGAGTAGTTATTCTCAAAACTCATAGTATAAAATAAATAATTAATCTGAGTGACGGAAGCTCAGCATCAATACGAAATCGTGAAATCCAATGGAATTTTTATGTCTAATTGACTCAAATCTGTTCTTGATACTAATAAGGTTATGCATGAATTTCAAAAGATTTGTTAGAATATATACTTTTATTTATACTGTCACACCCACTAGGATTTGACGAACAGAGATTTAATGCAAAGAACAAATCTGGAAAATAACTCAAATTCGAACAATCGTTTGGGATATACATGAACAAAATCAAATCTCTTTATATGCGGTTAATGTTTCAAAAATACTGTATTTTGTTCGGTATAAATATTTATTTTGCTTTCCTCAGAGACTAGGACATACTTATCTCGAGATGTGATCAGTTTGCTTAAAAGAAATCTTTCTCATATTTAATTTATTTTCTTTCCGGGGCAGAGGAAAGTATGTTCAAAAATAAAAGAATCGAGTAATTCAATCGCAAAGCGAATTGTTTAATGGTCCAAATCTTCTACATCTGCCAGGGGTAATGGATAAAGGAACTCTTAGGAGTTCTTTTAATTTCTCATCTTATATCGGAAAATTTTAACCACGACGAAAGTTCATTCTGTAGTTTTTGAATAGTTTTGGAGTCACTGTTTGAATTAATTTCCCTTTTACAGCTCGTTTCAATGGATAAGTAAGTAAATATACTCATTTTCGAGATTCCAATAAAGTGTAAGTTGGTCTCGCGAAGATCGTATAAACAATTATATCCACTCAAACATCTTATGCATTTTGCTTTACATATATAGTATGAAAGTCACGAAAAATGAAATTAAATGTAAGAAATTTCAAAACACAAAAATATGTATTACATCAAAACAGAAAAAATATTTTTGGTCTAGATTAAATTAAATTGACGTTGAATAGGCCTCAATATCAGTTAATGTCTTATGGTACTATTTACAGAAATATAAACTCTAAAAATGCAATATATATGAAAATGGCTATTTCGGCATAGGTAATAATAGGTTAAGGAATCATATTATATTCAAAACTTTAATTTAATGTATGTCGTATTTCCCTTAGGTTGACATGTCGATCAACTTTTTGCAATAGTCTATGATAAAAAGCTCTTTCGAAGAATGAATGATATTATCCTAAAATGAAACTAATTTAAGTAAATTACATTTATTCAATAAAATTTTTACTAAGCACTTACTAAGATAAACGTTTATTTGACGTTTGTCAACTTATGCATTAAAATTCTGCAGTTTATTTCAGGTTGCAATATATTTCATTATAAGATTGTAGGTATTCAAATTTCGTTAAGAATTCTTGTAATACCTTAAATTCTGAGAGTGAATGCTTATTACGATGATCAAAATCAACAGAAAATTTTTAAAGTAATTGCGAAAAATCTTTTATAAAAAATATAACTGCCTCAATCAAAAATAAAAAATATTATTCATTTTTTCCATTAACTGATCAATTACGCCTGTCTGTAGTAAATTATTAAATGCCAGTACAACTGAAAAGCAGATAAATACTATTACAGCTCGTAAGAAAATGTTTTAAAATTCTATAAACAAAATAAGGTGATTTTTCATTAATGATGAGAGATAAAAAAAAAAAAATATTCAAACTTTCTCAGTTAAAGGGGGAGAAAACCTATTTCAAGGGACATTTCAGTTAAGAAATTTCAGATATCACATCAAATTCTTGTTTTTCTATAAATAGAGCTTTACAAACCATTGAATTTTTTTTTTTGTAATAGAAGCTCTCTCTTTAACATTTTTCTCTATACAAGGTATTTAACTTCAGAAAACTTCTAATGATACAATCGAGGAATCTAAAGTACTTCAGTAAAGAAGGTCTGGAATACTTCAATGCGAAGATTCTCCAGTTAACAGTGAAAAGTCATATGTCTGTTCCAGCAACATTTCATACCGCTGGAGATTAAAATGTTTTTGTCTCTGATGCGTTTCTATCCTTCTATCTTTTCGAAAATAAAAAGGAAATACATCTGGATATATATGTTTCTTAAAGGTTCTGCGTTTCTTTTTTTGTAGTTAGAAACTGATAGAGCTACGATTCATGTGTAAAATCGTTTATTTGTAAAAAAAATAAGAGAAACCTTTCTTGAAAAAGGAACTTATTATCAGTGACCTTTATTTTTCTTTATTTATGTATCCATTCTTATCAAATGTCATATCCAATCTATTTATGCTGCGTTCCTTTTTTTCGATTTCAATTCTTGATTTCCCATAATTCGTTGCATTCGCATCTTAAGATTAATATTGCTTACCATTTGATCTTTGGGAATGTTGCTAACTGTAAGCGAATCTTTCCCTATTCTGGTGTTCTTAGGTGACCGCTTTCATCTCGACTTCAGTAGGACTACGCGCCCTTTTTAATTACTACTCTACTAATTTTTGTCCTTACTTTCAAATTTCTTACTCTACGCCTCTGATTTCTCACCTTCTGTTTGAGCTAGAAGTCACGACTTGAATTTTAAACTAAATTCTCCAAATAAGTAAATAGATGTACAAAAATCAACCACCTACCACAGTCCTCTCTTTAGATAATAGATTTAGATTTCCTTTCGTTACACCTTTAAGAAGTTTAAATAAATCAGTTTCAGCACAAATGAGTGTGATCATTAACAAACCAATTTTCATCAACATGCTCTACTATCTCTTCTGAGTTTTAAAATAATCCACGATAGTTGTGTGATGCTGGACTATTCGCGATTTTCTTTTCACTAATCTCGGAAACTTCAAAGTGATTTGAATTGCATGAAATCACAATTTCTTCCCGACCAAAATGGAATGTGATTAGGTAAATTAGATTATGACAAAAGTGAAATGAATAGAATGAGATATAGTGATATAAAAGTGAAATAGAATTGTAGGAAAACAAAAGGGAGATTAAAGATAACGATTTAGATATTTATAAATTAGAGGGAAACATCTCAATTAACTTTTTGGATTAAATCAAAAGCTGGTGGAGCGATAAGATAAGTGATAAGTTAAAGTAATAAGATAAATATCTGCTAAAATCGAAATTGTTCAAATAGGAACGAGTGATTAGGTAAGTCCAGATTTAATTTTTTTGCATAATCTAGAATTGACGAATAAAGAGGGATTCTAGAGAGAGCCACCTTATCTATATTCACCAGCAATTATTAAATAAGTATTTTATTTTGATCAAACGTATTTTCAATCGGATTCAAATGATTGAAATTTACTTATGTTTAAGAAAGATGGCAACATAATTTAATAATGGACTGTAGTAATAATATCTGAGTATAGTTTTAACATTTAGCTAAATCATTAATTTTACTTCAATCAATTATCTGAAAGAGAGAGAGCACCTGGTCACTATCTATCATTGAAGCGAGGCAAATAAGATTCTCATGTATTTATTTCAAAATTGGTTGTCTATGATGATGAGTTACATTATTAATTACTGCTTTCCTTGAATCTACATTAGACACTTTTGATTAATTTTACCAAATTTTTTCTATCTATCGCTTCTAAATATGCTATACATAATAAAAACGTTTCTAAAATACTTTGATCAAAATGATACAGGACATCGAATTATGAGAAGTAAATGAAATTAAGTATGAAAGATGTTACAGATGGTGATAATAATATTTCTATAAATGAAACTTTATCTTTTAGTGTTGAAAAATTCTGATAAATACTACACGATGTTTAAGTAAAAAACTTATACTGTGCTAATTCAAATAATGTGATTCTATTTATTTCATTAACTAACTCAAGAATGCTCTAGGATTCGAAATTCAATCCCTCAGAGAATTAAGAATAAAACTGTAAAGTCTGTCCTTCATTATTCGGTCTTTGCGCCATATCTTTATAATATAAACGAGTATCAAGCAATAAAGACTAACGCTAATTGAAAATACTTAAGAATAAAAACAGTTTATTAATTATCACTATAGAATAACTAGTGTCGCTTTCTCTCGGATCCTAACCGAACTCACAATATATTTCTTTATGATTTAAATAAAAAATCTTATCTTGCCAATTTATTCATTCTTAATTCAACAACTCTTTTCGACAGTAACTACGTAACTTAATATATGAAGGGAAACTCTCTTTAATTCACTAAACAAATAGAAGAATTTCAATCAGAATAAAACAAATTTTGTCAGCAAATCGTTACCCTCTCTCTTTCTCTCTTTGTATGTGTATAAAAGAGGTCTTAGGAGATATTGACCTTTGAAAGATATTTATAACTTGGATCAAAACACTTAATCAACTTTGTGGATTGAAGCGATCTCTGGTTAAAATATTAAGAAAGTAATTTGTTGTTGCGTTAAGTGACTGAATCGAAAGGAGTGAAACGATAAGCTAAGAATTTACTAATTGAACGTAATTTAGAATAGACGTATTAAGTGGGACTCGGAAAAAGTGCGAACTTATCCGTCTTTCATTGATAAATAAAGTATTTTATTTTGCTATTGCATATCTTTCGTTGGAGTTTTGTATTTAATAACTGTTTAATTGAAGTAAAAAATGATCATTGAATTAAACAACGATAAAAGGGCGTCACAAAATGATAAATAAAGTATGCTCGAAAATATGTCCTAAAATAAATGTGATTTTTTTTTTTTTTGCCTGAATTATGTTAACAGCTCTTTCCATATACCAGGGGATCATCCTAAAAATTCGGAGTGATACGATGAAAGTTTTATATAAAATATCGAGAATCAAACAAACAAGACTTTAAATTTATATAATAAATATCTTAAAGGGCAGCACTCGACTTAAAATTATGACATTGCTGACAGTTTTTAAAAAATAATCTTTCAAAGAGAAGCATCACCAATCAAAACCCTTTATTCACACTCCACTTGCCTCCATACCATTTGCCAGACAATGTAGTTTCAGTGGATTACATACATGACAGCTTGACAGAATTCTTTCTGCCATTCGGAATACTTACTTTTCTTGACAGCTCTCCAGAGCGATGTGGGATCCGATGGGCGAGTTGAGCTGCCAGTTCCTGCAACAGAATTATGTCCTGCAGCCCTTTTATAAATCTGGCATCAGCAGCCCTTTGACGGCAGGGAGGAACGAAACACATAAAGACACGACCACAAATACATAAATATAAAGTGTCCATCGGGAGAAGGCTCTTTCGCCCCTTTTGTTCGTTTCAGTGACGCTGACTGAATTCTGCAGACTGAAGAATGGGGAAATGTGATCGTCGTGTTCGCCCTTCCGAAAAGTTTATTCTGAACATTTTATCTTACTGAAAACGTTGCTTTTAGTTGCTGTTTTTTCCCTTACTTTCCGAGTGATATAGACACTCTCCTTTTTTTATTCTCTATTGGTCGTCTTTAGCGTCATTTTATGCGTAAGAGAAAGAAAATGTTCTCTTCTAGAGTAAGAAATCGTCTGCCGCGCTCTGCTGCCTTCGATCACCTTCTTCACGGTTCGCGAAGTCGGAAGCGTTGAGACATCTTTCCTGAAATGAAATAATACATTTGCACAGAATATGTATCTATTTCTAAGCGGCGCGTTGTTCCTCGATTTCTTTTTTTAGGATTCTATCAACGGAGGACAATGTTTGGAATCCGCAGGAAATAGAATAAGAAATGCACATAGAAATTGTGAGTTTCTCAAGAAAATATGACAGTCAGAAACGCATTCAAGTAACTGTATGGTGTATTATTCTGTTATTAAGGGAATCGAAGCGTTCTACGACTAGTAAAAATAGGCTTATTTTAAGTCAACTTTAAATAATTCTTCCCTTTTCCAACTAAATGCAATAGAGATCATACATTAATTTCAAGATATATGTATACAAATGTGTCGGTTTATGAAAAGAAACAAACGTTTAGAAGCAATAATAATTACATAAGAGCAATTATATACCATACGAAGGTCATTCAATATTAAAACAGACTAAAATTTAAATGAAAGAAACTTTAAGTTCAGACAATTGAAATTTTCGAAGTGTTACTTGGTAACCCAGTGGAGATTGTTAATCAGCGTTTCGATTTATATCTGTGGAGACAAAACCTCTGAGGTCTTAGCTATGGCGGTGTTCTCAAGAACAAAAGTACTTTTCAATAACAGCTTTCTGTGATTTGATTTTTACTTTCAAAAGTGTAAAACCGTCAGAAATATTCTACCAAATGGACAAAGAGCTCGGTAGTATTTACAAAAACCGCATGAGTTTTGACGCGTACCTGGGAAAGTTTAAAAGTTGTCGCAAAAGCATCACTGATGAACCCTATGCTCATGGTCCGAATTTCCGTGATTATTTTGAGAAGCAAAGCATTGCTAACAGCCTATACTACTCAGTTACGATTGAGTAAAATCCGCGTTGAAAAGGAAATGTCCGAGATGGCAAAGGAAAGGCGTGCCTCTTCTGCAAAACAACGCTCGACCTCCTATGGTACAAATGACACTGGAAACTGTTTACAAAGTGGGTTTGGAGCTTCTATCTCATCCTCCTCACAGCCCTCAGCACTCCCCTTTGAATTTGTATCTGTTTAGTCTGATGAAAAAAGCTTTGCTCGGTATCAAGTTCAACGATAACGTAGGGGTAAAGTATAAAGTACAAAACTGACATCGAGATCAAGATAAAGAATTCTTCGCTGAAGGGAAAATAAAGAATCTAAAAGGATGGGGTAATTGGAATCTAAAAGGAATGAATGGGGAATGAATGGGAAAGGATGGGGAATCTAAAAGGATGGGATTTTGCAAGGAAGTTATTCGAGATTACGTAAAAAAGTAAATAAAAATAACGTTAATTAAGTAAATTAATTTTGTTGTAAAGTTATTTATATGTTTAAATGTTGTATAATCCTCGTATTTGCATTTGTCGTCTATTTCCCTTTAGATACATCTTGCATAAATCCGTTGCGTTTATGGGTTTGAATATTTAAAGAGCAGTTAGAAGCGTAATATTCTGTACACTGAAGATAATTATAATTATAACTTGATAAAACTGAAAAATGTAAGATTTTATAGATCAACTTCCCCATATTTTCTTACACAAATACTTTTCAATATCTAAAGTTTTTGAGTGTTTATTAAGAAATAATTTCGTTCTCTGCATAGAAAAAAACATCAGTTTACTTTGTGAAAATTATCACCAAAGCTGATAAAGTAATTTTTGAGAAAAATGTACCAGAATCTTGAAAACCACATTTGAAAAGCAACAAAAACCGTCCTTTTTATGTCGTTGCACTCACATTTTCATACAATGTAAAAAAAATTCTAATGTTCTACTTATGAGTGTTTCATAAACACAACTATGGAATCAAAAAAGCCCTCTATTTTTGAACAACAAAATCCTAATGTGCAAAAATTTAAACTGGTCTCTGTTATCTTAAGAACATTTTAGAAGAAAAAGTGAAGTTAAGGCACAATCAAATACTGTTTACTCTGTAAATATGAGTATAAAATTTCGTCTTTGTTTTAGCCAGTATTTTCCCCGTCTTTATACTTTTAGATTTAAAGACAGGCAGAAAAACTGTAATATATTTGAAGGAGAGGTTTCATTAAGATGCTACATTTTAAAATTATTGTCATGACTTAATATGTCTGAAAACGTAATTTTCATCATATGTGAAAGTCCGTAACTTTGGGAAATATGTATCATTGTAAGAGCATTACAAAAGGAATCAATACTTCAGGAGTTTTTTCGCATTTTCTATTTATTCCTTTACAAAATTCATATAATAACTTATTGGTTTAAGGTTTAGGATCACCTTCGAGATTATTACGTTTTAAGATTTCACTTTTTAATCCAATGTTTCCTTATAATCAAACTGAATATAAAATATTTCGTATTATTTCTTATTATTTATTTAATTTCGATTAGAAAGACAACTTCAAATTTGCGAAAATAAATGTAAAAACTGAGATATTCTTTCTTTCTTTCTGGGAGAAGTAACGATTATGACTCCATTATATTGCCATTTTGATTTTTGGAAAGTATTGTTAATACTATGGAATTTTCACTACCATCCTCAAATCCTTCTTATTGTATATATTTGAGAGCAAATATCTGCATCCGAATGATCAAAATATAATGAAATTTTCTGTGGAATTTTATTTTCTCTCCAATTTTCAAAAATATTTTTGTCCTTATTTTAAGGTTTCGTTTGTGGGTTTTCCGGTTTTTGAAAAAAGCATTCTAAGATATTTTTGATAATCGGGAAGAAACTGTAATTCCGCAGAAATATTCATTTTCCCCCGCTCTTTCCGATGCAAGTTTTGAGAACGAGGGTAAAAATTCCATAAGATTAACATTTACTTTACGAAATTAAAATGGGCGACAGAAGGAAGACTTAATATGATTTACTGATTCTGTTTTGATAGCTTAGAAACGAAGCATCATTAGATATTGGAGCTTGATGACATCAAAAGAAAAAAACAGGGCATGAGTTTTAACAAGAAATATTATTTTGTCTTAAATTAAAGGGGGGGGATGTTTCATTGTACGGTTAGCGATTAATTTCTATAATACTGCAAAATTTGCCAACTTTAACTAATTCACAGTTTTTATTCTTATAAAAATTTTCAATTATATATAGTCAATACAAAAATTATTTCAATTAAGCTTAGTAACAGACTTTTTATTAATGTTTTTAAATTTTCATTCCCCCGCATCCAACTTCATTTTTCAAAGGTCGCAGACATAACCATATTTGTGTTGCTAGTAAATAAGTTATCCCCTGTCGTATTCTCAAAATAAAGAACATCTAAAGAGTTCACATCATGTCACTTTTTGAGAGACTTTTAGAAAAAAGTTTCATGTAAATATGACTGCATATACCAGAGAACATCCCATTTGCGTCAAAATGGCGCGCAATTTGACAGGTCTTCGCAATGATCCAAATCTTGTAAACAAAGATGTTGAAAGCAGTGGCAGATCAAGAAAGCTGCAAGGGAAAGTGGTATATAAAGGAATTCAAAAAACAACTTCAATTATAGGGTTATTTCTCTCCTTATAATAATAAAAACCCGGTTTTTGTTGATTTGGAAACATTTTCTGTACATATTGAAAATAAAATTAACGTTATAACGAAACATCGATGCTACAGGTTTTATACTGATTAAATAAAATTAAGATTTATCTAACGATTATACGAAGGGGTACCAAGGTTACCTGTTTCTGAAAACCTGCTGAAGATTACCTGCTTTGCGAAGGTTAATTGGTTTTCCATTCTGTCCTGTCATCTGTTAAAAGGGGCCAAACCAAATGTGATATTGATTCATTGGTTAGTTTTTATTTAAAAGCCATTTTCGCCAAATAAAAGTTTGATTATGCTTCATCTAGTTGTCATCTTCGATGTGAGCTCAGTTTATCATTATACACTAGATACAATCAAAACAATAGATTGCATCCTCTGAAATCGATCCAAAGATGGATAAGAGACGAAAAAAAGATGGAGACAAGATTTTGGTATGCGTAGGGCATCACATTCATAGATTTCTTTAGAAAAAGGGCAAAAGATTACTGGACAATTTTATACGAAGGAAGTTCCGAAAGTAAGTTTCACCACTCTTTTTACACAGAAACTTTGTCAAAAAATAAACCAAGTCATCATGAACAACTATACACCTTGCATTATTTTTCGACATAGTCACAATTGGCATTGAGACATTTGCCATTGAGACATTTGCCACTTAAGTTAAAGAAACCATTCTGGTGCAGTTGCAAGAAACTGTCGCACAACCATCTTCCTCTCAGTATTGATTTGGATGCACCTGGGCAAGACACTAATACGCAGTGTGGACGCCACATTTGCCACCATTATGCGCCTGTCCGCTAACACTGTGTTCTGTACTCTAGTAGTGTTGTTTTCATTCGTGGATGTAGAGGAGCGCCCACTTCGATCTTCATTCTCCACACTCTGCCTTCCGTGAACTGAACATGCAACACCAACGTCCAACCTTATGATGAGACATGACCTTTTCACCACACACGGTCTGTTGGTGTTCATGGTTGACTAGTCCCGCGTGCACATTCATACTGGATAACAGCACGCATGTCCTTCACCAACCACGTTGTCAATCACTTCTCGGGCACGCCGGTCTGCTGCTACTCTTAGCCATCTTAACTATCAGTCTCTGACTTGAGCTGTAGTTTCCGTTACGGAACCCATTTTTAAGATCAAAAATTAATATTTCTACAAGAAAATTATACATTAAATTTTAAAACCAATGTCAGTATCAAACGCAATAACTTTTGTAAAATAGCGGTAACTAATTTATCAAGTTATGTTCACTTTCTTTTTGTATACTTAATACTTGTATACTTTCTAGTGTATACTTAATTTTGTGACATCAATTCGTGTCATTTAGTCAGAGAATGCAAATAATTTTACTATTATATTAACTTCGTGTTAAATTTTTGAATAAATATTTTATTTAAGAAAGGATTTATCATTCCCTATAAAAACAAACCCTTTACATAAAATTTTAACCATATTTTCAAAGTAAAGAAAGAGATGTATATACTCAATTTTAGGAGCCACTGTATATACTAAAAACGGTTTTCTTTTCTACCTCAAATGAATCTTTTCCTGTCAAAAGTAGGCCTATTCTTTGTTTTTAGATTATTTTTTTTTAATTTTCAAATACTGTTAATTTATTTTTATATCTTAGGCTGTCTGTTGATTTATACTGAAATTAATAATTTCATATTTTAACAAAACTGATCCTTTTTTAATACTCATTAAACACTAAGTATTCCTGCTTTGTCAAAATTCAATTCTAGACTCAGAACTTGTTATTCAAAATTCTTTTAGCTCTAAGCTGCTTGCTTTATTTTTTTCCTAATTACTGTAAATCTCGTAATGTAATGAATTATAATGTTTTTAATATTGCCGAAAAAATATTTGTGATTGAAACCTATTTAATCACACTTATTCTTTCAAATCTGAGATGTCACGGTATGATTTTTATATATTTATGATTATTTAGCTGACTGATTTTAATTTTTAGAATTTTTTATTCCATTAATTTATTTTTCTCCTTTGAATTTAATTACATGAAATTTTTAGACTGCATTTTTCGTGTTATACTGAGTCGTTTTTTGTAAATGCTTAACTGTTCATTTCTGCCAGAGATATATAAGTGACAAATTTCTATGAATTGATTCCTATCTGATATATAATTAAGAATTTTTCCGATTGTTTCGTACTTTTTATTGAAACTTTAAAATTCTTATTTTGCTTGTTATTACATAACGTTACCTTTATTTGAAGTGGACCTCCTGAATCACTTGCCACTTTCTCACTATGTAATGAGGTGGTTCGAACCACTTGCATATTCTCACCTTGCCATCGAGGTGGCACTTTAAAAAAACTAACATCTGCATCCTTATATTTATGCAAATTGAGAGTATTCTGCAGGAGTACCTGTATTATTAGAATTTATACCCGTGCAACGTTTGGCAGAACACAGCATTAACACCACTACCAGCAGTTGAGGAAAAGGTGTTGCTAATTCGAATTCGATAGCGCTGTCTTGATTATTGCGTCCACTATCTGACTCCTCTTGTGGAACTGCATGGATTCACTTCTCTTCATCGATGCCCCAAGCCAACTGAGTTTATCCCGGACATCGTCTGGATGATCGAATCTTGCTTGCATTCTTTCAAGAAGTTAGTCAACGGTTAATGTTATAACCCTAGAATGCCAGTTCCCGCAACTCATTCTCTATCACCTTTCAGTTATGCATTAACTATTATTTTGGTACTTTTGGCATATTGATGTCCGCATTTCACAATGCTTTATTGAAAGATAAATAAATGATATTTTAAATGTTGAGCAGTCATGGATCATTTTCAACTCTCTGATTTGAATCATTTGAAGTGTAGTATATGCTCACACATCTTATTGCCCTTTCATATTGTCTTTAAAACTTGCTATCAATTTTTGCCTGAGATATCCTTACAAGGTAACCGCAATTCCCTCCGGTAAAATGAAAAATATGACTATTGAACAGGAAGGATAACAGTTTTTAATTAGTATCAGCATTTAAAAGAATATTTTGAACAATTTTAAGTGAAACTCTAATTAGACTCGTAGGAAATAATGATTTAGTAAATAAAATAGAACGATGTCAAAGAAACAAATTTCCACTTAATGGAGATGAAGCCTGCAGTTCATTGATTAGAAAAAAAATTAACTAAATAAAGTAATTAATTTAATTAGATAAAAATGCACTATGTTAATTATCATTCAAGTAAAATAAAACTTAAAAAAATAAATAAATAAACCTAGACAAGCAAATAAAGAAACGAGTTAATTTTAAAAAGATAGTTTTTAAAACAACAATTATTATATTTTAATGAAACTGTAATTAATTATGAAATGCCGCTCAAAGGCTTAAAAGAAATTAAAATTTAATACTCCTTTTTATAAGAATAAAATTTAATGCTCAGTAAGTAATAAAATTCTGTTAGTACTTATTATGAATCGAATCAAACAATAAGGTAGAATATTTTAATTTCTCCAGAGCTTGGTGTAATGTTTTATATTTAGTTATAGCTTCATTAATAAAGTACGAAAAGTCAGGGTTTTTTTGTTATTTTATAAGCTGCTGATTTAAATTTTTTCAAATTTATTTTTCTGTTTTGATTTTAATTACTCTAATAACAGCAAATATATATATTTTTTATAATTACATACATATGTTTTCATTATAAAAATATTTTTACATTAAAATCAGTAGCTATAATATAATTATATTATAACTATTGGCTTTAATTTTTTTCAAATTTATTCTTCTATTTTGATTTTAATTAATTTTCGCAAGAAAGAAATAATTTTTTTTTATATAATTATATATTTTAAACATAAAAAGCTTAAAATATTTATTTAAATAATTACAGGTTTTGCCCAACTTAACTTTAAATGTGTACCTTCGCCCTTGCTATTCAAAGTATTTTTCTTCTCTGTTAACGATTTGAATAAAAAAACTTATGTAATTTTTTAAAATTTTTCATGGCACGTATAGAAATATTTTCAAAAACTTTTATATTGGAAGGAACAATTTAAATCGAAATAAACAAAAGATGACAAATTATAATTATTAAAATTGATCCCCTTATTTTTCAAAATATTTTTATGTTCATACCATAAGCACTTTTTCAACCATTCCAATTCATTTTCAATTTCATGAACATTAACACAAACATTTGTATTAATATTCAACAAGATACTCATAGATTTAGTCAATATATTCTTTCTCACGCTAAAAATAATAATTTATAAGCAAATTAAACTTTACAAAGTTAAATTATATAATAAAAATTTATTTTTATAAAAAAATTCGCTAAGTAAAGAAGTTATTAGCCACCCAATGGGCTATTGTTTTCGATAGGCCATAAATTGGCTTACCATATCCCTTTTCAATTTTTTAATATGTAAATTAGATTTTTTATAACTATGTTCTATTTCCTGTTCTCTGTTTCCTATGTTCTAAAAAGTCTAAATAACTATCAATTATAATTAATATGGAAAATTGTTTTTTCTTCATCCAAGAGCTTGGGATTTCTTAAATGTTTCACTAATCCTTAATCCGCATCTACTTGGTACCTGTTTCGAACATTATACATTTCAAGCACCGAAATGTACAGAAAAAATTACAACCAGTGTAAAAATAAAGTATTGAAAACTTTGAAAGGGACGAAGGAGCCCTGACGCATTTTGGCTTTAAAAGATTCAACACATATTAGTAAAAATAAGACATTACTGAGTAAAACTGTTAAGTGGTTAACTACAAGAGAAAATTTATCACCTTAGAACGAAAATGTAAGTTCAAATATTTGGACAAAACTCTTTTTGAAATCAAAATTTCGAATAAGAGAACAAAAAGTTCTGAGAAGTAAATTGAGAAGGTAAGCAATACAAAGGAGAAATCCCTGTACCAATATTAAACATTCTTTATTTTATTAGAGAAGAGTTGTCCAGAATTAATATTCGCCTTAATTCTCAGTTTTACCCATATACATAGAGAAATTAACTAATAAGGAATTTTATCTCCTACGTCTGGACTAATTAGATAAAATCCAATGTTATTTCTTCATTTTCATTTTCGTTTCTGGTATTTTACTTACTACTTTAAATAGAGTAAGTCTGTTCTTACACACTCATTGAAATGTAGGTATATTTTTAACTTAAGAATATAATTTTCTTTCAAAATAATTCTTTAGCTAGCATTAAATTAATTTTTCCCTGATTGTAACAATATATTCATATGAAGTACATTAGAATAATGTTTAATTATTTCATTTATAAAAATAATGGGTAAAAATAATTTGCACACATTTGTGCATCAATTATATTAAAATTTAAATGATTGAAAGATGTATCAAAATTTCAAATTACATACGTAGATCTATAATTTTTTCCAAATGTCTATTCCTGCCCGACTCATAAAATCGCGTATCGCAGTTGATCAGCTACATATTTTCAAAATACATAGAGATGACCGGTAACCAACAGAGGTAGCATAATAGAATTGAATTAATAGGATTCATTTTGTTTAGTATTTATAATTAAATAATACAGAATAAATATAATATTATTGAAAATTATATAAGCAGTTCTTCACAATTTTATCAATGTCTATTTCTAGCAACTGCATAAGTTTTGAAAACTCTCCGAAATATTAAACGACAATAACATAACGACGTAATAACTAGAATCAAAACCACAGCCGATCCACTACATAATTTTATGTAACAAACAGATGACGAAATAGCCATCGAAGCAAACAACCTACAATTTTAATTATAGAATCATTTTTAAATAATTCTAAAATTTTCAGAATAGCACACTCTTCCCTAGACTATCTTCCAGAACCAATAATTCCAAAAACGCCACAGGGCAACACTAGGATTTGCTTGCATCTATTACAACCGAGCTCTAAAAAAGAAAACCCCAAGGTCCTCAAGCAAAAGGCCATAAATTTGCTCTCGAAGGACAACATGGCAGTCGCCTATACTGATGGCTCCTCGGATAAACCATCAATAGAGGAAGTGACGGAGTCTTTTTTGCCCAACCAGTTGGAAATATACACAAACATAGAATCAATACTGGTATGATTGCGTGCAACTTCACCAGTGAACTCTTGGCTATAAAGGAAGCCCTCAACATTTACTTAACTGACTTGCAGATGCTGGGCTCTACAGAGGCTCTCGTAGTTTTTTCGGATTCTGCACTACAAGCTATAAAAAACGGAGAAACCAACACCACCTCCGCTATAAATAACCTCCAAGAAAGATTGGCCCATAAGAGAAAATCCTGCATTCCGCAGTGGACATTGAAGGAAATGAGTGTGCGGATTCTTTAGCCAAATAAGCAAGGAATCTTGTCCATTCCAACACTACCATCACGCTGCCAGATGCCAAATCAGTGGCAAGACATATACTCCAAACTCAAAACTTCAAGAAACCACTGGTGACAGACTTCGACTGCCCCAAGATTATAAAAAGCACCATTACTAGATTGAGAACGGGTCACTGTAAGGGCAAGAAAATTCATCTAGACAAAACAATGTCCTATCCTTTTTGTGAGAACTGCCCTGAACTCCAGCTTACGCGAAGGCATCTCTTGGAATGCCCTTCTGTTGCCCAAAATTACTTAAACTCGACTTGATTCCATTCTATAACCCCCTACAGGATACCTTATATGGCCCTGAGGCACCAGAGCTGGTAGCCTCTGTACCGGATACTTTCGGGGACATTTGATACTAATATTTCTCCATAGTGCTTGATGTTTTTTTGTGATGTCCATGGGCACAAAAACAATAACAACATTTTTAAGTAACATTTATAATGTTAAATTTAAATGATGTAACATTTATAATGTTAAATTTAAATGATGTAACAATTGTAATGAAATTGAAATATATAAGCAGTTAATATATCCTCCTTATATGTTGGAATACTATAGGTGATTCTCTACGTAACTTTAAGGTGCAATATGATGACACGCAGTCACCAGACCTAGCATCTTACAATTTAAATAGTTTGATCACTTTTATATGAAAATTACTATACAACTTAAATAAGATGTAATAAATGTAATGAAATTTAAAATTGCGTAAGCATGCTTTAAACTTTTCCGAATACCTATTTCTTCCCAACTCATATGTTCGCATACCTCGGAAATCCGCTACGTAATTTCAAGATATAATCAGATAACAATGTAGCCATCAGAGTTGTCATCCTACAATTTAAAAAGATTGACCAATTTTATGTAATAAGTATTATAAAATTTAAATAAGGTATAATAATTATCATAAAATTTAAATAAGG
>BMAW01017822.1:0-14510 GCA_019974015.1 Nephila pilipes | reverse complement strand
ATAATAATTATCATAAAATTTAAATAAGGTATAATAATTATCATAAAGTTTAAATAAGGTATAATATTGGGTTGGCAACTAAGTAATTGCGGATTTTTTTTAGAAAATCAAAGACAATTTTTTCATGGAACTAAATAACTTTATTCTGTAATGTATTGCCCTTTTTGATCAATGACCTTTTGCCATCTTTCAGGCAGCATCATAATCCCACGTTCATAAAACTTCTGGTTTTTATTAGCAAATAACTGAATCAGGTACGATTTGACATCATCATCATTATTGAAATTTTTACCATCCAAGGAGTTTTGTAAAGATCGAAATAAAAAGTAGTCATATGGTGCAAGATCAGGACTATATGGTGGATGTGGCAAAACATCCCAACCAAGCTCCAATAATTTTTGCCGAGTGACCAAAAATGTGTGTGGCCTTGCATTGTCATGATGGAATACAACACCTTTTCGATTTGTCGATTCGGGCCGCTTTTTTTCAACTGCATTGTTTAATTTCGTTAGTTGTTCAATGTAGACATCAGAATTGATCGTTCGGTTGGGTGGTAAGAGTTCAAAGTTGACAATTCCTTTGTAATCCCACCAAACTGATAACAAAACCTTCTTTTGATGAATATCAGCTTTTGATGTTGTTTGAGTGAGTTCACCTGGCCTGCTCCACGATCTTTTCCGCTTGATATTGTTGTAAACAACCCATTTTTCATCGCCAATTATCAGTCGTTTTAAAAATGGATCATTTTCATTACGTTTCTTTAGCAAATCGCAGCTGTTAATGCGTTGCATTAAATGCGTTTCTTTCAGTTCGTGAGGAACCCATATATCGAGTTTTGAACATAGCCAAGTGGTTTTAAGTGACTTTCAATGCATGTATGTGATACATGAAGCTTCTCTGCCATCTCACGTGTTGTACTGTGACGATCCGAATCGATTATTGCTTTGATTTGGGCGTCATCAACTTCAACTGGACGACCAGAGCGTTTTTCATCTTGGAGTGAAAAATCACCAGAACGAAATTTGGCAAACCAATTTTGACACTGCCGTTCTTTTAAGGCTTCGTCACCATAAGCATCACATAACTTTTTATGAGCTTGCGATGCGTTTTTCCCTTTGCGGAAATAAAAAAGCAAAATATGACGAAAATGTTCTTTTTGATTTTCCAATCTTCAACGAAGGCTAAGCGAAAACTACGCAACCGATCAAAAAACTTTTTTTACTGATTGACAGCTGAATTGTCAACTATCAAATAACAAAATGTGTTTTACATTTGTACTACGTCTGCAAACCTAAAAATTCAACTGAAGCCATCTATGAGAGAAATCCGCAATTACTTAGTTGCCAACCCAATAATTATCATAAAATTTAAATCAGATATAATAATCGTAATAATATTTAAAATTTTACAAGCAGTTTTTTAAACAATTACGAATTAATATTCCTATCCTATTCATAAGTTCGCTTACCACCACTGTTCCGATACATAATTTCAAAGTGGCTGCGGTAGCTTAATGGTCATGGTTTCGGATTCGTGGCCGGCAGTTTTCCTACAGTCGCGGATTTGAGCTTTAGCCGCAGAAGACCCACCATGTTGCCGGGATTGATGCACGTTAAATCTGTCTGGGCGCAAAGTCCTCCCATTGGAGTGGTGGGGAAGCTAGGAGAAGGTGTGCCAGCTCAGATGTCCTCCTCGTCACTGAGGTTCAAAATTACGAAGTCGTTCGCAATACCCCTCGTGTTGCTTCTAGAGCGACGTTAACCAAAACTAAGAATAATTTCAAGATAAAATCAGATGACAAAATACCTTCAGAGTTGATATCTTATTCCACACAGTTTCAAGTGACTTTGAATCTGCATCATTCTTCTTGATATTCTTTTATCAAAATTTCGTCCTTCAAAGAATTTATTGTCGTCACCGAAATATTATCTTTGGCCATTTCATGGCGACAATTTGCAAATCCTTATTTTTCCCTCTCGCCAAGAAAGCCAATGCAAAACTCAAACCCAAGGAATCGGAATTTTCTCAAAATACACTAGATTCTACATGACTGCACCAGTGTGATATCTGCGTTATAGTTCGTTAATATAGTGAAATGAGTTTCTGCATTTAATATTCAACAAATACTTTATTCTGGGACTAAAATGCTTATAGCGCTCCCAGGGAGGCCTAAAGTTATTGCGCCATGCTAACCATTGACTCTATTCTCATACATTCTCTTTCTTCCTCCTCATGGGAAGTATTTATAGCGCCACGTAGCGGAGGCTTTTGAATCATTGCCCGGGTAGTAGGGGATCATGAGGTATATTAGATAAAGATAAGAAGTATATACAATTCCCTATACTTCTTATTTTGATCTAATTTACCTAGCCACGTTTCATTCGGTTTGCAAGGAGTTGTAATTGTATGCAATTCAA
Organism: Nephila pilipes; assembly: GCA_019974015.1. Lineage (NCBI taxonomy): Eukaryota > Metazoa > Arthropoda > Arachnida > Araneae > Nephilidae > Nephila > Nephila pilipes. The sequence goes on along the minus strand of BMAW01017822.1, from coordinate 12,093 downwards.
ACTACCAATAAGTCTCTAAGGTTAGTGAAGCGAAATTCACGAATTCAACGTCATCAGTTTATTAAAAAAATTTTAAATGTGTCATTAAAATTAAAATCCAAAATATTTTCCTGCATAACAATTTGTAATGCAAAATGAACACTTTGAAAAAAAAATATTTTATTTTTTTCCCTTTATTTTTTATGACTTGCAGAAGCATTGCGTTCATATTGTTAATTAAATTCAGAAATGTCCCCGCCATTAACTTCGATTTGTTTACAGTGAGTTCAATCTTTTGCCATATTATTTATCTTGATCAAACGATCCTTTTTCACGAATGATGTCAGGTGTATCTTCCATAAGTTTTCAATGACTTTCAGGTCAGGGCAGCCAGATGGCTAAGGTAAAGAGTCCTCGCATTCATTCTTAAAAACGATTTTGATACTATTGGTAGTGTGAAAAAATCAACTACAAGCATCTTGTTAATGAACAAACCAATGTCTCTGAAGAATTCCTCATCCAAGGCAAGGCTTTAGGCAACAAGAAACTGCCATATACCTGAGCTGCAACAGAATCTGTAAACGTAAATACCAATAAATTGTCATTTTAAGTTATTCCTGCCCCCACACAAGAAAACTTCAATCACGATGTTGGTATTTTTTTCGATCAGAAATACTTAGTTGTCTTTTACACCCTGTAGGATATTTCATTTTCCTTTTATCATTCTTATAAAATTGTTTTTCCTCAGCAAATAACATGTAATTACATTGCTAGTTATCCAATTTCTTGAAATATTCATTCTATTATCTTTATAAAGTTTTGTCAAGCGTAAATACTTTTCACTTGTTTGTATCGACAACATACGCACTTCAATTCGTACTGAATGGAACAAAATGATAAGTTCGTGTTATCTTTCACAAAGACTTTAAGAAAAGAAACCAAATTTGAAGATTCACGTATGTGACGCTCCTCTGGCTTTATTAGAGTCGAAACGTTTCTGGTTACTTTTTTCTTGATGCTGTTTTTTTTTCTGCCACAATCATTATTTACCATATATTGTACAGTAGAACTAGATAAAGAGAGGTCATTTACTATTTTTTGTAGATATTATTCCTCAGCATGTTTCAACTTCCCTAATTCGGCAATGCACTTTGGTATCATAATAGAAATTTCCATAATATATTAATAAAGAATTTTAATGTCTGTGGTTCCAAAAACTGTCTGTGATATGCCGATAATATTAGCATTCATAGCGTACGAAAACGTTGCATTCAAAATTTGTATAATACAGATAAAATGATTGCTATTTCAGTTGATATCTTGAAGAATACAATTTAAACGTTATTTTTAATTACATTTCACGTGTCTTTTACAATTGTATTTTCTATGTCTTGTACAAGGTTATGATTCAACCGATTTCAAAATTAAACGACCAAACAGATACGTAAATCATGAAATTAAATGGAAAATAAGGAAGTTTTTTTCACAAGTGTTAGATATAACTTCCTTTAGTTACTCGTATAGTGTCGATTCGATATGACTTAGGGGGCCAGCTAAGTAACATCGAGTCATCTGGTCCACTACGACCGATTCAATTGCGAAGAACCTCCGTGAAAGCTTCTAAAACAACTTTCCTAAAATAGTTTCCTGAAGAACATACGAGAGCCATCATCTATTGTTCACATTACAAAACTTCCGTATTTTCCCTATGTATTCCTGCATTATTTATCATTTTGTGTTGTTTATTTTTGAAAATGTGTAATTTAGAAATCAAAGGAATCGTTTTGAGTAACTCTGTGTTATATTTTCAAGCTCTTAAAATTTCTAATGTTTTGGTGTACGAAGAAATGTTACGAGCAGTTTATCATTCCTCCAAATGGCTGACCTCAAATATAGATCCGACAGACGAATCAAATACTATCTATACAAACCCTGATACATCTCAAATCATTATTTGTAAATAAAAGAACTGAGAATAAAATTGTTCCTGAACTTTTCTTAGTATGCTGTAAATCAGAGCCATGAAAAAGGAGGGAAGTATTGGATCTTTATTGTGATCTCGTATCTCATCAGGGAAGAAGGGCGGGATTTCTTTTTCTGAAAGTTACATTACTATTCTGGGATTTCGCTTCACTATTCCCCATAGGCACCTGAAACGACTTTTTCTCGAGGAGAAACTTTTCCGAACAGTGATGGAGAATTTAATCTGATTCTTCTCTCTACTTCTACCATTTTTTGAGACTGGTTCGGTTGAAAAAAGAATATGACCACCGACGGTTTGTTCTCTCGTATTCAAAAAGGGAAACAATCATACTGCTCATTTTTCTTTGGAAAGGAAGTCTCCCTAACACAAACGAAAACTGTAAATAAGCGAAGTAAACTTCTTTAACTGAATTTACTTCTTTAGTATTATTGGTTAACCATTCAAGAGAACAAAACGAAGCTGTTAAACTTAGTTAATTTTTAAGTGCACTCAAAGCGGCACTCAAAGCGCCATTCCGGAATATGGCGGATGTAGAAACAATTCTCGTTTCCTTTTCCTTTGGATGAAACTTCTGTCGAAACGCAGATCTTCTTTCTTTTGAAGTTTTTGAATAGCAAGATTCTTCAGAAATGAAGCTTGCTCGTTTCTTTGTAACGAACTGGTAAAAATTCGGAAATGATCAGGTTCATTATTGGGGAGTTTCTGAGAGACCCATCAAACCCCTCCCGAGTTTTTTGAAACGACGAACGTTGGTTGAATAATCCATTTCGAAGTTTTCGTCAAGTATAAGAGCTGTCAAGCTTTACTACGACCATTTTTGCGGTGAGAAACTTATCTACTTAAACGACAAAATGAAAGTTCCCGATATTGGTATAAATTTGGCGAAAACTGAACTCAAGAAAGTTCTCAGTGACATAACATCTGGCTAGAACAGTTATAAACAGAGAGAGATGCCATGAATCGGAAGGGGAATCAATCGATAAATCGACTGGAGTCAATCAATATTGACTGATGAGAACTACCGAATAATTTGCTAGGAAGCTGCCTGGGTCTGCTGAGAATTGTTGGAGCTTACTTTGGAAATGCAGAGTAATACTGCAGAGGTTTCTCCGTAGTGTGATCTAGCTGGTGAGCTGAGCGATGCTGATATAACCATGACTGTCCTTACAAGTGCAGCTTTTATTCCTTTATCTGTGTCGCAAATCTGTACAAGTTCTATGTTTCTTGTTTCTGTTTGTGCTGTTAGTGTCCCAGATGTGCTGTCTGCGTGTCATCTAGGTTTGATTTAGGCATAAAGTGTCGTTTGTCGTTATCCTCAGAATTGGATTGATTTCGCTTGCATACAGCCACACGCGAGATATTGTGAGTGATCATAATACCGATGTAATTTAAATTCATGAAGTTTTTCTTTGTTTTATTATGCTGAGTACGATGTGAATACGGGATTAGAGTTTATGAGTGAGTTTCATTGCAAAAACGCCAGATGTCTCTATGCTGTTCCGAACAAGAGTTGGAGAATGCGAGGAACGATTACTAAGATGCATGTATCATGTACTCATCTAAAGAATATAAGTGCCCTTTGGATATTTGAGATGATTATCAATGCATGAAAAATGATAGTTGATGGATTTCTAGGAGCGCATAAGCTTTTCAACTTTTTGTCTCCGAATCTGGTAGATTTTAGTACATTGCTTCGGCTTAAACGTGCCAAGAGCTGCATATTTTATGATATTAATAGAGGAAATATACATTACAATTTAAAAGAAGAAATTATAATTAAAAAAACATTACTTAGTTAAGAGGTGTAATCAGAGAAAATTAAGTGCTATTCAGGAGAGGGTGTGTTCTAACTTATGATCCCAGCCAATGAGATAGCAGCGTATCATGTCAGTGGTTCGGAGGAACAACTAAAATTAGATATTAAGCAGATATTTTGAGATCTCTTAATACTGGGAACAAGATTACAATTTGGAATATCTTGTAATGATCTATTACCGATAATTCTGGTATTCTCAAAGAATTGAAATGCTATTTTTTGCATAGTGGTTCTGATAGAAGGAAGCATTATAGAGATCATAGTTTCTCATGTACCACTTAACATTCAAGACTTGTCTAATGACGTGGTTTAGAAAACTTTCTAATTTATTGATGTAAGTTTTGCTGCAAAACGCCAAATTAAGCAGACATAATTTATAATGGCTCTAAGAATTAGAGTGTACATAAGCATTTTGGCTTTTCTAGTCATTTTTGAATCTCGAGAAAATGAGGGTTTAAATTGATTGATGCTAGCACGGAATTTTTTTAAATATTTGATATATATTCTGAGAAGATGTTTTTCATCTCGCGTCACAATAAGTTAATGCATGAAAAAGTGATTTAGTCATTTGTAAACTGCAAATATATGCTGCTTGGAATTCAAGCGATTGAAAAACAAAAAAAAAAGTATTATACTGCTAAATTTTAATTTTAACAATGCTGAGTTTCGTAATTCATTACAATTTTTCGGGATTGGGGGATAAAATCTAACTAAATCATACAATTATACGCTGATTTTCAGTTAATGACATTCAAAAGGTGCCGATAAAGTTGACTGGAAATTTTATACGTGTTTTGGAGTAAAATTAGAATAATGCCTGGGTTTCTTTTTAAAAAAATACATGTTAGTTTCGCAACTTTCAATTCGCTTTCTTCCAACATCCATATATATATATATATATATATATATATATATATATATATATCTTTATATATATATATATATATGGTAAATGCCAAACTTTGAAAATTTTCTTTATAATTAAAATTTGAAAAACTATTTCTTTGTCTTATTATGTACTCTTCCTTAAAGAATTTCGGTACTCTAAACTATTGTACTATAGGCGAAACACATCTTTCATCAAACCAATATTTCTATATATTTACATTAATTCTCATATTTTCATGCAACTTTAAAAGAAATATTAAGAAGTTATAGAGAAATATAAATTGGAAACTGTTTCAAAATTATGAAAATCTATATTTTACTCATCGCAGGATTTTAATGTATAACATAGATCAAAATTTACAATAGTAGTTTCTTTTGTGGAAAAAATTTTCAGTTTCGAAGCTATATATACTTTTGAAAAAATCTAGAGGGAAAAAAAATTTAAATACATTTATTCGAAAAGTTATGAAATTTTAAGAAACAATCTATTTAAAATTCTTATTAAATTTCTTCTTTTATAAGTTTGCCGGAAAACTGTCTGTGTGTGTGATGTGTAAGTCATAAGGAAACTTAATTTATACATATGCTTGAAATTTCAAACTAACTTGATTAATAGTTTCTGAAAAATCCTGCGAACAAGTTAAAAAAAAAATTCAGAAAAAAGAAGTAAAAGTAGGAACATATAAGCAAAATATAAGGTTTAGTAAAGGTAACGTTTAGTATTTTTTTTTTCTCAATAAATCTGGAGAAGATTTGAGTACAGTTAAAATTTTGGCCCCAAATGTTCAGAAAAGATGGAGCTTTAACATATAATGTTTTCAAAATATTAAAAATTTTGAAGTTTCAGAGTCCTGAGACTCTTTAAGTACAAATTAATTGGAGTAGCTAAATTTCAGTCTGTTTCAAGTAAGGATTAGATATTCAATATTATCCTAAATAATATGTTATGAATTTACAAACCTAAGATTAAATAGATTAAGAGGTAGTAGAGGGTGATATATCACTGGATTATACAAATGCTTGTGGTTTGAATTATTTCGACGTCCATTTATTTTCATGAAATAATGGACTACCTATTTATGAAACGAATGTGCCTCAGTTAAAGGTAAGAGTTCGACTTAAATATAATCACGCTCCTTAAAATATAATTGACTTGGTGCACATATGATACACAGTTATCATTTAAGAATAATATCATATGTGTGCAGAGGATTAATTTGATCGTAAAAGTGTAAAAGTAATTGTCTGCAATCCCAGGTGTGTAATTATGTAGCAATATCTTTATGGAGAAAATTTTAAAATATTAAGGTGAACATTACAATAATTATACAAGGTGTACAAAAATACCCTAAAACATTTGAAATCTAATTTAAAATCAATTACCGTATATTTTCGCAGATAAGACAATTGTTGAATCTTAAAAAAGTAGATCCCCCCCTCCCGAAATCCTGAATCTTCTTACGTGACATAAAAATAGATTGAAAATTATATAAATTAAAACAATTAATTCACCAATGAATTTAAAATCATAGAAAATCCTCGCATTCAACACCTAAAACAAAGAGACCGATTCTCCTGGGAATCAAGAACACCCTGCATCAGGTACCCAGTTTTGAAGGTGTCTGTTTCTGCCCTGGTTGGACGACCAATAACTGAGTTTATTATATTCAGTTATCCAGTCAAAACAAAGGTTTATGTCTCTTGGTTTTACAAGAAGTGTTGCCAATTTCATTCTATCTAAAATTTCCTAAGAGAAAGGACAATAGGATGCGACTAAACATTCGATTAGAACGTCGTGTCCGAGGACATTGCAATACCTTTTAGCACCTAAAATATTACATTTGAATTGCAATTGTAAATACGACAAGCACTTTATCTAGTAAATATTAACTTAAATAGTCAAAATTACCCGCCACTAAAGACCCGCCGTGTGACAGAGCTGAAGCATGTTAAATCTCTCAAGACACAAAGTCCTTTCTTTGGCATAGTTTGGAAGTTTTAAAAGGGAGTTGCCACTTCAGGAGTCGCCCTCGTCACTTGATCGAGGTACAAATTGATGAAGTCCGTTACCGATAGGCCTCATGTTGCTCCTAGTGCGACGTTAATGAAACCAAATCCAATTTATCGTTCAGTAAAAACATTTATAATAAGGATAAAGTTCAACAAACATTATCTTAATAAAATCGCCACTTGTTTCCAAGTAATAAGTAATCATTATTAAAATAGAAACATAGTATCCGCTAAAATAATGAATGTTACTGGGTTTAAAAAAGTGCTCTAAAAGATAGAAATATGCGCATCTAAGAAGGGGAAGAGTCGGACCTTTTTGCTCCTCTATTTGACAGCTCATTTAGCAAACTTGTGAGCAGTTCAGATCCATAAATCGTACACCCCGGAATGTGTAAAGTTACCGCCTTTTCCGTTAGGTGTTTTCGAATTTAAGAAAATGATAAATGGTCACGAGAAGAACTTCCACACATGAGAAGAACGCGTAATTAATTCTGAAAAGGAGGCGTGTTGTGAGACACTGATTATTGCTTGAAAAATGCTTCTCGCTTTGAGACAAATTTTGATTGGATGTTATGTTATCCAGTCATTCTTACAATCTTACTATAACAGAATAGCATTCATTTTCACTGAATTTGTGATAAAAGTCAGTTGTATTTTATCCTGAACGACGTCGAATGTTATCGTAATTAACAATATATAATAAAGCCACACGGTAATAAATGCTTGTATTTAAAGCTTCATTTACATGGCAAGATATACGGTATTAAGTTTGCAACGTTACGGATCTCGTCTTTATCATAAAGAATATCTACTCCCTTCCTCAAATCTCTACTATTATATTTAATTAAATGCACAAAAATGTTAATCCGAAAAAGCCAGAAATGATGACAGTTTATGCGGAATTAACTTATCCTTCCCCGCTTTTCTATTTTTGTAAATATTTTAAGAACTTTTTTTAAAGACCGGAAAAACCACAATTGAATTATTAAAATAAGAGTAAAAATATTTTCAAGATGAATAGCCATCTAAAGACTCTTAAAAGGCTTTAACAGAAAACTTTATTAAATTTCTGAAACATGAGTTTAGTTCAGTTTTTATTAACGTCGCACTAAAAGCAACACTAGGGCTATTGGTGACGGACCTTGTAATTTTGAACCTCAGTCAAGTGATGAGGACGACACCTGAGCTGGTACCCCCACTCCTAACTTCCACTCTACTCCACGGGAGGACTTTGAGCCCCGACAGATTTAACGTGCATCAGCCCTGGCTACACAGTGGGTCTTTAGTATCATCAAGGCTTGAACCCACGACTCAACGAAAACCGCCGGTCACGAATCCGAAACCATGACCACTAGGTTACCACGGTCACTTAGAAACATGAGTAGATCTTAAAATTCAGAATAATTTGTAAAATTCTAATAAGTGTAGAAAGGTTTTCCTGATTCATTTAAATATACACTCTTACAATCTGTATATAAGATCTTCTAAAGATACACACAATTCGCACTTGAATACATTCCACGTACAATGTTATCTTAACTTCGGGATGTTACTAAAGAATCCCAAATTGACGATTAGTAATTACAAAAACAATGACCTTTAAAGAAATTATTTTTATGCTTATGGGAAAATACTCCATTAACATAAAACAGAATTTTTTTTTCCTATTTTGCATTTATAACAATTGATAAAATAGTTCACCACATTTGAGGTGGCAAAGCTGAACTAGTTAGAGCAGGAGTGGCCAACTTTTTGGACACAATGCGCCATTTAGTTTGACACACCAGTTTAGATACGTCATATAACTTTAGCCAATTTATAACGCATTTCGTTCATTGCTAGGGGTTGGTGAATAAAGATGAGAAAATAGAATCTACTTCGCTTAAGCGAACCAAAGTAATAACTTAATCTAGCTGCTTAATTGATAAATTTACACCAGTTTAATTAAATGGTTAAGGTAGACAAGTTTTCATGATCACAGATTGGATGTCGGCGCTGTTTTTGACGAGTCATGGTTTGGAGCTCTGATGTCACTTAAGACCCGCCGTGTGGTGGGGTTGATGCACGTTAAATCGGGTCGAGATCCCAAGTCTTCCAGTGGCTTATTGCAGAAGTTTGGAGAGGTAGATTCCATCTCAGGTTTCGTCTCGTCACTTGACCGAGGTTCAAATGTTAAGATCCATCGTCAATATCAATCGCGTTTTTCTTACTGTGACGTAAATAAATAATCAATCAAACTGATAAATTTGTTTCACAAAACTATCATGTGATATTTACCTTGTAAAAGTTCAAGCATATTCCATTTTCAAAATGTTTTAAGGTTTAATATCTAGCATTTCTTCTCTTCATCAAATTTGATTGAAGCATCTCTAGTAATCCTCCAATGCTCCACGGTTTGCGCACCCTGCGTTAGAGCATATTTTGAGAAAGGCATTCCAACATGCTGATGGACATTTCTTGCATCCTTTGAGTGACACTTTTCAGAGGATCTATTGCTTGGGTATTATTTTCATAAATTTTTATCATTAATTGTCCCCATAGGAAATAGCTCGGAAAATTTCCAGATGAGGAAAACGATGCTCTTGGTACTACGGCTGCCCTTCCTTAATTGTTTGCCACTTTCTCACTAACCCATATGGCATCTCTCTCCACTTGCACATTTTCACTTAGCCACGAAGTGGCACTACATAACAACTAAATTCTGCATACTCACATTTACGCAAATTACGATAATTCTGCTAGCGTACCGGTGGTATTGCTACGAGGGATTTTCTGAAAGTAAGTTTTGACACTTTTTTGAAAGACCTCAATGATATGAGCACATGGTACTGCAGATTAAAAAAAACGCCATAACATTCCACACTCATTACTGGCTCAAAGATGGAAGAAGTGTCAGTGGAGGAGGAATGACACAGGTGTAGAGGGACGAAGAAAAGAGAGTAGCAAAAGACCGACGCGCTCGAGACGTGACTGATTACGTAATCGGCAATGGACGTGCGTGCTGTTATCGTGTATGAACGGTCACCTAGGACTGGTGTGTTCATCAGCAATGAACACCTACAGTCTGTGTAAGGTGAAGAAGTCATGTCTCGTCAAATGCTTGGAGACTGGTGTTACATGTTCAGTGATGGAAGGCAGAGTGGGAGAATGAAGATCGAAGTGGGCACATCCACGAATGAAAACAACGCTGCTAGAGTTCAGGGCGTCGTGTTAGCGGATAGGCGCATAACGATGTCAGACGTAGCGTCCACACTGCGTATTGGTCTTGCTCAGGTCCATCCAAAACAATTCTGAGGGAGAGCAGTCTGAGCGATAATTCCTTGCAATTCAGAGCACCGAGTTTTACCAGAATGGTTTCTTCAAACTGATCGCACGCTACGAAAAAGTCACAAGGTCAGTTGTGACTATATCAAAAAATAGTGCAAGGTGTGTAGTTTATGAAGACAAGATTTACTTTCTTTGGCAATAAAGTTTCCTCGTGGAAAAAAATAACGAAACTTTCGGAACATCCCTTGTACTTATGCCAATGCAACTATTAGAAGGACACCGGCAGGAACCATAACGGCAACAACGACTGCAAAAGAGGAAAACGATTTCTTCCCTTATCAATTCCACATGCTGTCCTTATGATTCCATCCCTTGTCCTATACTTCTCCTGGACCTGAATGGATTCACTTCTCCAATGACTCGCAACTGAGTTCCTTTTGGACCAACAGAAAACTCAATCCAGTTTTCTGTGGAGTCGTTTTTGAACACTTTTGAATCTAGCCTGCAACTGTCCTAGAGGATAGTTGACATTCTTGCATCACCAGTATTCCTTTCAGTTATGCATTAACTTAACATTTTTGTTCTAACTGAACCAATGATATTCTTATTTTTGATAATATATTAAATTCTCATGCTCAATAATATATACCCGATAAAATAAATTATGATTTAAATGTTCAAATTGTTTTAGATCATTTGCAACTATCTTATCGGAATCAAATGAAGTGTGGTATATGCTCGCGCATCTTATTATTATGTCTTCAATTCAAAGAATACAGTGAAAGATGCCATAAATCACTTGAAGATAACAAAAAGTATCTTTCAGCATCTTTAAACGTGTTTCTCAATGCACAAACGAGTACTGCTTTGCCTTCAGAAATGAGTGGACATTTTTAACATTTATTGTAATTGTAAGTTCAAAGTTTTTCTACATTAAATTAAAAGTGCTTTTTCCTATTAGCTTAAAAATAATTTTTTTTAAGTTGTAACGTTCTTTTTCATTATTTAATTCCACTAGTATCTTCCTTAAACACCGTCAAAAATAATTGGACTCCAATTGAAGATACGTAAGAGCAAGATATAATACTTTATTAATAATCTCTGAAGAATAGGTAAGGCCACTCTCTACCGAATTCCACTGAGTTCGTCAATTTTAGATTATAATATAATAGAGAAATCTGAGCTTACCTCACTCGTAATCGTTCCCATTCCAACCCCCCAGTTCTTGTTTAAACACTTGAAAAAGAACTCGATTCAATTTAAAAAGCTAATTTAGTAGATGCTTCATTCTAAATTATGACTATATTTTTCAGCAAGTAGTTATTCTCTATTTCCCTTCATTTTCGATTCAGTCTATTTCATTTATACATCATTATCTCTAGTTCAATTCCCTTCACTTCTGTCTTCAACTTATTATAAAGTCCCCGATGATTGTGAAGAGAAACTCACGAATTGTCCAACGTCACAAAGTTCGTTGTTTCTGTATAATAAATTCATGAATCTTCAGTGCGGTAATTTTTAGGATGTCCGACATTTCTTAGAATACCAAAACTCTGGAATATTAAGGTCCTCTGACTACCTGGATGTTAGAAGTTTATTCCTTTTTTAATACCTTTGTACTCTCAAAATACACAAAAGCGGCGAAGGATTCCCAGTAATAAAAGCAAGTTCCTAAGTCATGATTGACTAAAAAATGATAAGGAATACAGGCTCTGGGAATAAGGAATGAGATTGGCTCAGAAATAAAAGAAAATGCTTTATACATCCAATGTAAATAATTTAATGGGTCGAGTCCAAAAATGCTTTCGATGCCTCAAAATCCTCTTAAGGCTGTATTCATTTTTTCTTCTTAGGTTTTAATCGTGGGGTCTTTCTGGCGCCAATGTTTAGGTTTAATTCAAGATTCTTTACTGTTATGCTGTGTGAAATGGTTTTGACATAACATCATTTCTTCTGTTTCTTACCACTTCGACGTTCTTTTGAAGAAGAAGTTCAGAGCTGTCAAAAGTCATTATCCATTCCTGGCGAAATTGCCAAGAAAACGTCTCGCCTTCCAAAAAAGATTTATTCCGAGATTCGACCACGTGATGAAGGAGAACGAGAAAAAAAAAAGGCAGCCTCGTAATTCGGAGAAAAATAGGATATTCTA
>BMAW01017821.1:0-10073 GCA_019974015.1 Nephila pilipes | reverse complement strand
GTTGATTTTTACTCTAATATTATTAAACATGCGCAAATACGTTGTTCTAATAAAAATGGCGTCCTCAAAAATATATGGGCATAAAGTAAAGAATAATTATTTTTATGTGCAAAATGTGGACATTATAACACATTATGATTTTAATAAATACATTTAGTTCGCTTAAGGTATATTTACATTGATAAGATTTGTTAAATAGAATTTTTACCATCTACTTTAATTGTAATATCCTAGCACAGTATTATTTTCTACTTAAATAATTCATCGTTTTCTCTTAATTTAATATTAAATTCAATAATATATTTTATAGCATAATTATCTGTTTATATTCTTTTTGATGTTAACATTGGCAACGCTTTTTGTACTTTGCAATGTTTTGCTTTAGAAAATAACAATGCATTAGGAATTTTAGGAAGATATTTCTTTTTCTTGATAATAATTACTTCCATGGAGCCTGGATTTCGGAAAAACGTATATTTTATGCTAATTAATATTTATTTTGAATAACTGTGCATTTTGGAGAAATTATCAGAAACAGAATGCAAACACATATGTTAAAATGATATTACCAAAACCAATTTCGGGGTTGGGGTTGTTTATATTTTCTGTATCTTCGAAAGTCAGAATGGCTTCATAAAGATCGAGGAAAACCAGCTCACATTATTTTATAACAGTATTTATACTTTTGAATCAAGGTACTTTGCCATAATTCATAATAATTTTTATCACACTTAATTTTTCAGTCATAACTTTAATTATGGTATATCATATATTTAAAAGTATGCATGGTATCATAAACTGCAGGATGTAATTCCTCCTTCGGTAGAAAACAAACCCTTTAAAGAGAAAACCAATATTTTCATTTTAATTTTCTATAACTAAAAAGAATATTAATGAGTCTAAGGACATTTAAGAAATACTTTAATCAATTCTTCTAAATAAACTTCCTTTTATTAACATTATTACCATTCCTGACACTCGAATCTTAGTTCCCTTTAAAATTTGAAATCTTAATAATATTGAATTGATAACAAATGAATCATTATGTGATATGGAAATATTCTCTTGCAAAATCAATGATATCTCTTATTTACAGAGGCCGTTCTCCGAAATTATCATGCATATTCCCTGGAGGTAAGTAAACACGAACTTTTATAATTAGAACAATAGAGAACAGTGCATCAAATTTTTGAACTTTGGATGGCTTATTGATGTTCTGATGCTTCAAATACTCTTTTCAGAAAGTTTTTGAAATAAATAGTTTTAAAGTCACGTGGATCGATTTATGCTCAAATGAAACAAAATTGCTCATTTGTTTTCGGATAAAAGACTGAAATATATAAGAGTTTTGATTTCTTGGTTCAGTCTATGTGGAATAGATTTATCAATGTGCTTTGAATGGATCATTTTATATGTACACATATTTTAACACTTTTTAATGTCGTAAGTCATTTAAAGAAATATAAAACTCTCTTCTACTACCAATTTTTATTTCGAGAACGTAATGATAATTTTATGGAATTTCTACAACCATCCTCAATTTTTAACTATTTTATCTATTTTAATATAAAAAGTGCATCCAAAACAGCGAAAAATAACGAAAGTGTCCGCAAAATTATATTTTCCCTCGGATTTTAGAAAATATTTTTTAATATTCTTTAAGATCGGGGCAAACTAATTTTTAAAATAGATCAAAAATATTAATCCCTTTTATACTTCGGATGCACTATTTTGCATTCAAATACATAAAATAGTAAAGATTTGAGGACAGTAGTAGAAAAATTCTCTAAGATTAACATTACATCCACGAACTTAAAACGGGAGCCTTAAAGCATAATTATCAAAAATTGCACAATAAAATGCACATTATCCATTAATCAAAAACTAAGAGAGAGACATATGTCCTTAACAACTTATGTAATTTTAATCGCAACAGTATAAAATCAATATCACTATGTTCTAATGAATATAATTGCAATATCCTATAACAAAATATAACTATTGTAGTATTGGAAAAATTAAACAGCTTAATTATCATGAAAATTATTTTCTTAAAAAAAAATCTCTTATTAGAAAAACAATTTTCTTACAGAAATTACAAAACAAAATGTTCTCAATACCTTATACTCTGAATAACGTTTCAAATCCAATCATTCGTGCCAAAATTATTCGGGAAATATTAATAGAAAACAGTAAAATATATATATTATTTACAGCGAACAATTCGCTAGTTATTTAATATTTTATTTAATTACAGTCTTTTAAATTTTTAAGTATCAGTTCTTAGTATGAAATATATATTATTTTATTTTATGTTTTTTAATTAAAAACTGTTATTTTAAGTTAAAATTTTTATTTTAAATAGTATAAGGATGGCTTATAACATTTTTATCCGCTTTGGAACGTGTTGAAATGTAAATAAATTTAAAATAATAATTTTTTAGTATTTATACTATTTTAAAATGTCCTTTATGGGTAATTTAATAAGATTTCGAGTTAAAGATTTTATGACCATGAACCGGGGATTCGAGTTGTGAATTATATTACGAAACTGCGCTACTACTGACACCCCAATCATATTAAAATGCATCATTATGAATTATGTCAACAATTATTTAAAAATTCTGCAATTAATGAGAGAGAAAAAGATAATTACAACCCTAAATTTTAAAGTAATTATTAAATCTTTCAATTAAATATTACAATTAATGCAAATAATAAAACACTGAAGTGGACAACAGTATTCTTTTCAGATACTAAAAATTAAAGCACACAATAAATTATTAAACTGAACATATTTTACTTAAATGTAATCAATATTAATAAAAGCACTAATTTGCTACTTTTGTCGGTGGCGTAACAGAAAAATTGAAAAACTCAGGACTCTTAAATTTGGTTTAAAAAGTCTGTGAACACTGATAAGGTGCATTACGTAGCCATTTTTCAAAAATGAATCTTAGATTTTATGAAGTTTCATTTTAAATATCTTTCTTATGTGTCAGGTATGCCGTCTTAGTGTAGCTTCTTCAGGCAATTTATTTGATCTAGATTTTTTTTAAATTATTTGTTCTTTCTAAAAGAATTATTATAATTACGATTTTTTTTCATATTAATAATCATCTCGAAAGAATATTATTTCAAAATGTGTAACAAAAGTATTCTTTGATATATTTATATTTTAGTTTAGTAACAGTTTTCTAATTTGAAACAGAGGAAAGTGCAAGCTTTGAATTTTTACCTTATCAAAACGTTTAAGAATAGTTATTTAATTATTACTCTTATTATTATTTAATTATATATCCTCTCTCTCGTTCTTGTAATATCACTTTGTCTCTATTTTATGGAACTCTGAAATGACTTCCTCAGTAATTTATGCTCGCCCTGAATTTTAGAGGTTTGTTGATAGAGTATGCCTCGTGCAATCTTTTAGCTCGATAATCTCTAATTATACGAATATTTAAATATATGAATATTTAATTAAATAATCCATGATAACTTGTTTCTACAATGTTTGTTTGGGCTTTATTAACATCGCACTAGAAGCAACAGAGGGCTGTTGGAGACGGACCTCGAAATTTTGAACCTCGTTCAAGTGACGGATGATCGGTCTGACACCTCCTCCTGCTTCACACCACATTAGCTGGAAGACGGGCCCGCTGACAGATTTAACGTGCATTAGCCCGAGTTACGAGGTGAATCTTTTGTGTCATCAAAGTTCGAACCTACAATTACGAAAACCTTGCACTGGTCGATACCTTTAAACAATGATACCCAGCCTCCTCAACAATATTACCAAATTGTTCTGGAGATGAAGTAGAAACTTTTCCAAATAATTCAATGGAATAAATTTTGCCCAAAACAACGCCAAAATCGTTATCAATTCATAAGTATTTAACATTGTAATGCTGAGCAGGAGCAATGATTTGCTTTTGGAAGATATTGCAATAGATCAACCATAGTTTGGGTTAAAAAGTTTTAGAATTGCAATGTACATAAAGTAATAAAAATTATTTCATACTGATACCACAAATGAATGAAAAATAGTCAGTTGGAAAAACATTATTTAGGATAAATTATTCATATAGTGCTCATTTTTAAATGAAAAGCATGTCTAAGTTTGTTTATTTTATTAACAGTCTCAAAATTAAAAAAGGCGTAAATAAAAAAATGACTTAACAGATAAAATACCCCTCCTGCATGCACTTTAGATTTATACTCATATCTAAGAAAAAGAAGAAAAAAAAGGGGGAGGAATGAAAAAAATTCCATATTTTGAACACTACTTTCTCAGTACTAATTTCTAATTCGCTGAAAAAATGGCAGCTGTTTTAAAATGGAACCGTGTAAAAAGATTTCCAATATCATATTTCAATATTCGGAAACTAATAAAAACCAGAAAAAAAATCATTTCAAACAAGAATGAAATGAGAAATTTAATAAAATGCAAATTAAGATGTAAATCGGAAAATATCACGTACTTCTAGCTCTGCTTTTTTGTTTTCAGGAGATCCATTGTCAGCAAATTTTAACAATAAATTATGCATATTAAATCATAAGCTGGTACAAAAGTAATGATGTAACATAATAAGAGTTGAGTTAGCGAATTTATTCACCGTTGCTAATAAATGTACTTTTTTGTTAACATTTATCATTTATCGAAACAAAAAAGTGATTTTTTTCTTAGTTTTTCCTTCTTTCTTATTCAAATAGATTTTTATTAATTTTTAATTTATGCATTAGTTATTTTTATTGAAAAATTGGTTTTTTCTACTTTTCCTTGAGATTTTTCCATAAAATAGAATGTTGCTAGGTTGTAAACATCAAAACTGCCAGAAAGGTCTAAGTTACAGGGATTAACGAATCATTAATATTTGTAAGTACTTGAACAACGGTGATTGGAATAACGCTGTCTGAAATCTGTAAAAAAAACAAAAGACTGAATCCCGTAAACACGCGTATCAGTAACATGCTAGTCTACTTTACACACGACTTCACTATATCTGCCTCAATAAGCACTCACTTCTGATATCATTCCTAAGCATTATGCCATCATAGTTCAAAATTAAGAGGCTTGTTGCCAATAATTCTTGTGTTGCTTCTAGTGCGACGTTAATAAAACCAAACCAAACCAACATTGTTCTCATTTTTATGAAATTCAGGTTAATGTTTTTTTTTCGAATAATGTTACATCTTCCTGTTCAGAGCAGATTTTAATATCTTCTTTTCTTTTTGTTTTATTGTATATGACCAAACCTTTCTCTGAAAGTGAAATATATCAGTTTGGATTAGTTTATTCGATACCTTGAGGGATCAGTGATATTAGTTATACGTGCAACCATTTCGTATTACGTAAATTTAAGCTTTATCGTTTTAAAAAAATTTCTTGTACGAGTGATTTAAGTGATTAATTATTTTTAGCAACAGTGATCTTAAATTAGATCTCGTCGTCAGAGATATGAGATGCAGCATATTAAAAAGGAACAAAAATAGTAACATCAATCACCCATTAAAGATTGGTTAGTAAACACATTTAATTTTCTGTAAATGTTTAAAATGCTTTCTTGTAACGATTGCCTTCATTAACTTATTCTTGTGCGATATCTTAATCGAATATAATAAACAATAACTACTGAGCCCCAATTGGAAGACATGTAAGAGCCAACAAAAATAGTTTATTAATTATCACTGAAGAATTGTTAATATCACTCTTTCTCGAATCCCAACTTATCTAAAAAGAATCGCAAATTATGATTTAAATATGAAATCTTAGCTTACCAATTCATTCCTTCAGAGTTCAATGAATCACTCTATCACTAACTTCGTAGCTAATATTTTAACTAGATTTCTCTTCAATGTACAAAACTAATTAGCTGTTTCACTCCAAGTTATGAATATTTAACAGAAAGTCGTTATCCTCTATCTCCCTTCATTTTCCTTTCTATTCAATTTCATTTTTAATTATCATTATGTCCAATTCACTTCACTTATATCTTTATTTGGTTTATCTAATCAACTTGTATTTTGGTTGGAAAGAAATTGTAATTTTTGGAAATTCCAAACTATTATAACGTCCCCGAGGTTAGTGAAGAAAAAATCGCGAATAGCCCAAAGTCACTTACTTATTATTATTTGTTTTTGTAATTATTTGTAACGGGCAATTGACTACACACTGTAAACATAACATATTGTAAACGTAACATACATAAGTTTATTTTGTTGATTTAATCAATTATTCTGTAATTTAGCGAAATTGTTCATTGCTCAGAAAATTCATATCGATATTGGAACTTATATCATGCTCAATTTATATTGCTAGACATCTTGCTAACTCATCACCAAAGTGATTGGGAACAGGATTGGACAGCAAAAAAACAGTCGGATTATGAGAGAGAGAGAAACACGTTCATTTATATAGACTTTGTAAACTGGAGTTCGGATGTTATAAACTGAATATATTGCAGTACATGCTTGCACATTACGAAACAAAATGTAATACTAAATCATCAATCATACAGAACAGCGTACTGCGGTAAAACTACAATTGTACCACTATAAGATATTTGGAAAAAATAAGAGCGTACTGCAGAGTACTGTGTGCTCTAAAATGATGTAAGACATAAGTAAACTATTGACACACTAAATTTTTAATGTTCTTGCGCAGGTCAAAAATTATCTTTGTTCCTTTGCTTAGCAGACATCATTCTTGATTTCCTGCGTTGTTTCTCCATTTTCGTATTCATAAAATGACCTTTAGTGTACATTTGGAGCTTTGTCCATTGTGCTAAAGGGTTAGATCAAAAGCATATTTAGCATCTGCATCTGATATTCGTGGAGAGGGTTCATAGTATTCCTCTTTGTCGTCATCTTCCTCGAAGGCAATGAACTCTAAACTTTGTTCAATGAAGTGAAGGGCTAGAACAAATGAATTTTCAGCATCTGCATGTGATACTCGTGTTGTGGGAACATTATCTTCGTATTTGTCATCATCTTTCTCGTTGCCATCTGCTACTCTAGTTATAATTTCAATAATTTGTTCCTCAGTTATTTCTTCTTCAGACGGTCAGACTAAGCAAGGAGTAAGTCCATTCAAGGTCGGATTTTCTGGACCCTAATCTATTATTATAAATGTATATATCTTCTCATCCAGAATTCGCATTTGATCGTAGATTGTTTACTGAAAGATCGTATTATGATTCATGGGGGAAAAAAGATAAATTCTTCCCAGAACGTGTTTGAGCGTGACCACTATCGTAGGCTAGAGATAAAGTGGCTTATCATTCCTTCACATTGACCTATGACTGTCATTTAACAGAAAATAAATAGAGATCTCTGTATCGAAATCAAGAACTTCTAAGTCACTAAGGCCCGAAAGAATGCGCGTAGTGTTTGAGAAATCGTATAGTGAAGTCAAAAACTTGACTCGTTTGCTAGACAGAAAGTTACAGCACAATGGGGGCAGGGGGGCTGTATTGTAATTTTCCTTTCAAATATATCTCAGAATATTTTTCTGATTGAGTTTCAATTCAAAATATCTCCCATTAAAATGAAAGAAGATTTACGTTGATTGCATTGAAATTATGAAGTGTAGAGAACATATTAGATAAATTGCATTTATAAACGGATAATTGAATAAGAGGAATTAGAAGTTAGTTGGAGACAGACATAGCGAACATAAGTGATCAATGGAAGACATCTGGATTAATCGTATTGAGCCTGAGCTTCCCTATCATAGCTAGGAAACTTCGAACGTAAACTCAGGACTCGAACAGTCACATTTAGTCATTCTACTCGATAGATCTTGAGTCAGTTGATAAAAGAGAGATTAAATTATTATTCTAAGCATTAGTTCATATACGCTTAGGCAATTTTAACACAGAAAAAGCAATCTAGATGATAAACATTAAGTAATTATAAATTTGAAGGTAATGAACGAGTTATTATCATAACAGGATAAATAAATCATTAGAGTTATTTCTTTATATTTATAAAACATATATTATAAAAATCATGCTATACAACATAAAAAAAATTAAATTGTCTGCGCAAATTTAATTTGAAGTGCATAGAGAGTTTATTTTTTTACTGTTGAGTTTTCGAAAAGCATAAGTTTTAACAAGAATATTATTTAGAGTAAAGAAAGTGTACTTCTGAGTCCCAGGCGCCCCTGTAGCAGTTACTATTAAGAAAGAAGAACCTTTTTCAAATGCTTAATATATTTTATTTTCACAAGCAAAACATTCTAAAGAACGTAAACGTTGCCAATCTTCTCAACGAAAAGTATAAGAACAGACGATTCTGCCACAAAAATCAATTATTAAATTAAATTTAAAAATAAGAGCAAACAATAAACTATTTAAGTAGGTAATGTTATTCTGATCACATAATAAAATAAAATCAGCCGATAAAAATTATATTAAATACACATCTTAGCAGTATAAATATACCTTAAGCAAAATAAATGTAATTATTATAATTAAACTGTAAATATTTTGAATCTAACACCATATATCCTTTACATTATGTCCAAAGATTTTGTTAATGCAATTTTCTCAAAACAGCATATTAGCACATGTTTGTACAGGGACTATTGATTGGAATTCAAATGGTGGTGTTAAATTCACTACCCAAAAATAGATTTCAAAAATCAAATTTATTTTATCAAATAAGTTAAACGAATGTTTTATATTAAATATATCTATTTTCCAAAACTAAATATTTTAGCATGTCATTAAAACAATAGGTTCTATCGTAATTTCTCCTTCAATGGACCTGAAGGACTTTTTTGTTGGAATTTTTAAAAAGGAAACATCACCTAATAAATGGAAACATGGTTTATGAAGATAAGATTTTCGTTATGAAGTGTAATGAATGGAATGGATAAATTATATTTCTAAAAACAGAAGAACAGAGTTGATAGGCTACGAATGATGATTGAGTCCAGCATGGTGTCCTATCGTCTTTTCAGAATTCTGGTTATCTATAGATAATAATGAAAGAAGTATTCTTGTGTGGAAACATGGAGGAGAATGAGCCTTTCCTCTTGTAATCGTCGTCATCATACTGGACGAGTATCTGTAGGGATAAGAAGTGGTCCTATTGTGAACATTCCGTTCTCCTTTTGATACTATAACAGGTACTTTGGAGTACCTGTTATAGTATCAAAAGGGAACGGAACGGAGAACTGTTTCATTTCAGACATAGCAAGGTTAGTGCTAGTGCACAATCTTCGTTGCTTTCATGAGGCGTAATCCAACTAGATAGCCTATGAACTCAGGTTGCTAGTACTTCCTGAGTTTTCAGCACAAAGAGGATTTCCGACTATAGTCTTGGCGAGCATTTTATTTTCATATGTCAAACATTCAAAGCATTTGGTCAAGTTTTGACGTAAAAACCGACCTGTCACCACAAGGTAGCAACTTCGATTCAGGAATTCTGGAGTACAACTCAAATCAATTGGTATAATTTTCCCGTATCTGTCATGCAAACTCAACAAGACTCAACTCGCAGCTGGATTACATAATCTATCCCTTGCACTTTGGGTTCTGAATTCTGATCAGTGCGCACATTAAGACACCCATAAGTTTAATATTAGCATTCATTTTTAGTAAGTACCGTTTTGATGTTTTAAAAAGAGGGTAGCTTTTTCTACTACTTTCTTTTTATAAGAAAACATGTACCATATTCTACTATTCAATCGAGTATCATATCGTACAGCCAGCATTTTTATTTCCTCCTCATTGCAATCTGCTGCCTAATGGGCTCACCTCTGCATCACGGCTGTTTGACTTCATCATCATGGCGTTCATCGACCAAATACCCTTTTTTTAAAAAATTAAAATGAAGGAACAAGTGGTAGCCACTGAAAGACAGATGAAAGGATACATAGAGGGGGGACGGTGTTATTCCCAGTCATTGATATGATGAGATCAAAGGTTCAACAAACATGTGTGGGCAGTCATTATGATGCAGCAAAACAATCCATTTATACGCTTTTTGTTTTGGAATAAAAAACGTAGTTTAGTTAAGATATCACAATATGTTTTGGAATTTATTGTGTCATACCAAGGTAAAAA
>BMAW01017819.1:466006-503873 GCA_019974015.1 Nephila pilipes | reverse complement strand
GTGTGTGTGTGTGTGTGTGTGTGTGTAACAAAAACACGCACCAAGAAGGAGTTGTCCGATGGAGACAAGAATTGGCGGTAAGGAAAATTATGTACAGAATAAAAATTGATTAAAATTGCATAAAAATTGAATGATTTATTTCAGAATTACAGAGTTACAAAGTAACGAGCTCAATAAGGTGTTGACCCTCCTCTTGCCTGAATGCAAGCTACCACACGACGTGGAATAGAGTGATGAAGCTCCCTGATGGTCTCCTGTAGTTTCTCTTGCCAAATTTGCTCCAATTATCGGGATAGGTCATCAACAATCTTTGGTAGATGCAGTCACTTTTCCATCATATCCCAGACATGCTCGATTGGAGAGAGATCTGGCTGGCCAAGGAAGTGTTTGACAAACTGTAAGACAGTTCATAGCAACACGTGCTGTATGTGGCCTGGCATTGATATGCAGAAAAATAAGGCCAGGGTAATACTATAATAGAAACGGTAGCCAAACAGGTATCAGTACTTCGTCGACGTAGCGCTGTGCTCTAAAGTGCCTCTAATGACGACCAAAGGGGTACGGCTATCAAGGGAAATGGCACCCAAGAGCCTGTGTGGTGTGCAATAGTCAAATCAGGATCAGCACGCTGCCCTGGGCTTCTCCAAACACGTCTTCGATGATCGTCAGTACACAGTTGAAAGCGGGATTCATCACTAAAACCTATACTTCCCAAATCAGCATCATTTCAACCTGATAGAGCGAAGTACCATGGTCGGTATTAGCGATGATTTCGCTCTATCAGCCGTCTGTGAATTGTCATGGTGGACACTCGTGTGTGGATCGCTCGTCTGATGGTTGATAACGATGAATCTCTCCTCCCGATCTTCTGTGGCCCTAGGACAAACGTTACCATTATGACGTTGAAATCTGCCAATGTCCTCCCATTCTTGCCAGCATCTTCTAATCACCACATCGCTTCGATCAATATGACGATCGATTCTCCGTTTTACCCAACCAATCTCTTTCAATTCAATGACACGACCTCTTTCAAAGTCTGACAGTTGTTCGTAATGAGCTCGATTCCTGCAGCGAGCTGCAGATTGCGAGGTATTTTTCGGTAGTTGAAAGGTATCCTACTTCGCAAGGCAACAGAGAATTTGACCATCAGATTGAGAATCGCTTCTTATATACACTTTTGAGTGCGCAGTTTTGATGCACTGCAGCTCCCGCTATTCTTATATATATATATATAAGCAAACATTCCATGTTAATTTAAAAATTCCTTTTAATTGGATCATTAGAAATATATATGACAACAGAGAAAGAGAATTATTCTTTCTATAATAATAAAGTGTATTCTTTTCATACTAATTTTGAGCTTTAGTATTTTAAAAAATACATTACATAACTATTTACTGAGAAAATCACGTCAGAAAATCACGTTTTTGAAAATGCCTATCCATTTTCAAAATAACTTAAATAATTTTTAAATTACCTATGTAAGGACTAATTATCTCATTAATTTTCAAAAAGAAATTTATAGTATAAAACGATGAAAGTGACTATATGTATATATATATAAAGGAATTTTATATTTTTTCTGATTATTTTTGTAATCTATTTTATACTTTTTCTTTCCTTAATTTTCTTATTTTTATTAACTATTTTTGTATTAAATGCTTTTTATTATGCTGGGTTATACTAGAAGTGGTGTTTTTTTAATAAATAGTTATTTTTTTTATTCTAGATTGAGACACATTTTTAACTTCGTTTTTGATATGTTTTTCTTTTCTTATTATTTATTAATTTATATTTCGCTTGCACAGTTTGTTAAATTGAAAATATTTCGTATAATATTTTGTTAAGTTATATTAAGCTATTAATTTTTTTTTTGTTTAAATCTATCAATCAGATTTTACTTTGACGGTGAATTGTTATGTAGTGGAGTGGGTACGCGCGTGCTCATTCGTAAAAGAATTATGTAAAGTTTTATGTTTGTAAATGTTTTTAATTGTAATTTTTGTTTTATTTTTCAATTTACTAAAGTCTTTTTAGAATTAGTAATTCATTTATTTCTGTAGTTGTTTTTGTTTACTTCTTTTAAAAATCTCAACATTTAATTTATGATGATGTTTCACTGATAAATGTTTTTATTACAATTTTTAGATTCCTTAATTTTTGATATTTTTGGTATAACTAATATTCTTCTTTTAGTTAGATTTTTAATTATTGCTCTAAGTTTTAGATTATTATTTAAGTGTAACTTGCTATTTTATAGTAAAATTGAAGTTGTCTTTTTAAGATTAAGTTAAGATTATTCAGAAGAATTTTATTTTATTTCCATAAATACATGTTGAATTATTTGAAAATACAAAAAAGGAGAAGAATATACTTATAATAGGCTTTAGACTGTAAAGCTGGGTTATACTAGAATTATAAGGCTAATTATCCCCATCATCAAAATATATTATTAAAGCATGGTAAAAACACCAGTAAATACAAATTGAAAAAATTTGGAAAATTGAAATCCAAAGAAAAAATTTTAAAGAAAAAAAAAAAGGAAAATCTTTCGAAAAGCGTTTAGCGAAAATAAAAAATTTGAAATAAAAATTAATTAAAAATTTTAAATAAAAAATAAAGAAATAAAAATAAATATATTCGAATATAAAACATATTAAGTGAAAGAAATATAATTTTAAAAAAATAAGTAAAATAGGGGGACAACAAGTTCAAATAAAATCTTTAACAAAATTATCAAAAAAATGAGCACTTGTAACAACAAAAAGAATCAATTAACTATTTTTATAGATTTTACATTTGAGCTTCTCTTTAAAAAAGTTTCAATCGTTAAGGATCTTTTAAATTGTCATAATACTTTTACAAAGCAAATATTTATATTTTGTTACCTGGTCCTATATGAAAAAAAATGGAAAAAATATTTCATTCATAATAAATAAGAGTGGATATGATGCATAAAAAGTATATATTTTAACTACACTCAATATTAGTTAAAAACTTCTTATTTTTAAATTGTTAATTTCCAAGAATTATAAATCGGTCAAGTAATGAGCACGACACCTAAGATGGCACCTCCCTCTCCAAACTTCCTCTTAATATCTTTGGGAAGTTTTAGAGCCTCTAAAATTTTAACGTGCATCTGCCCGTTAAACGGCGGAACTTTAGGACTCAAACCCACTACTTGACAGAAAGGATGCCGATCGCAAACTCGCGTCCCTGACCCCTCGGCTACCACAGCCATTTGAATATTTCCGAAGTCAATTTAATTAAATAACATAATTTTAAAAAAAAATATTTATCAATAAGACATTATTTTCAAAAAGTAATGTAATAAATAAACCTGTTCAAAAATTTATGATGAATTAATTTATCCTGCATTGAGAATGCTGGATTAATCTGACCCAGCAATATATCTATGAAAGTTCTACTAAATAATAGACAGTAGCTCTTTATTCGTCCTCTACCTTTAATTTGAATCATGTTTTGCTTTATTTCTCCTCAAAAAAGTTGATGGGTCAATCTGACTCAAAAAGATTTTTTTCCAAAATGGTTGACTTTTCTAAAAAGCTTCATTTAACTTATGTGAAAGGTATCAAATTAATATATGAGCTTTTAGAAAAAAATAATGTTTGCAAAGTTATTATGATTTTTTGATTCATCATTTGACATAGGAATAATGCATATATGTATATATATGTACATAATGATTTTTACCTTAATTTTTTCTAAATCCTACTTTATTTGAAGTTCTTTTGCTCTTAGTTCGTGTTCAATTGTAATTTCTCTTCCCTTTCTAGCCCCTCTAATCTTAATTAGTCTGCTCTTTCCTAACCCTCCAATCTTAGTCTTTCAGTCCCCTCTAAGTCATCTAACCTTAACTATTCCACCCTTTGTAACTCTTTTTCGGCTAAATATAACTTTCCTTCCGTTTTTCTGATTGCAATAATAGTTTCTAATTTTCACGCGAATTCCTCATCATATCTCTTACTATCAGTTGTATTAACCATTTTCTGCAAAATCGTCATTTGACGTAACTTTTATCCCTAATTCTCCTGCAAGATGAATCATATCTTGTTTTTTTTTCCTTCGCCGAAAGAAGCTATTATTTAAACAATAACCGAAAATATATCATGAGTACCATTACGTACAACAATGCCTTATGATGCTCTGAAAAAAACATAAAAATATTCCTGTGCAAGATTAAACATCAAAATTTCTCAACATTTGTCAAAAAATTGAACTAAAATTCCTTAATTATTTTTAATCATAACAACTCAAGAAATATAAGAGTATTCTACCTTTTTTTAGCACTATAGTTTATTTCGTTGGCACACATACTTTAATAGTGACTACAACAGGACAGTTCTCTCTTGACACCAGGCAATTCTTTTTTTAAGTGATCTTCCAACACAGTTTTAATGTGTTTTTTCCAAGACACAATTTCAGTGTGCTATTTTCAACTCAATGTTTTCCGATGTCCTTTCAAACTCTTAATTATGATATTAATCAAGAATTTCCTTCGGCTCCGGAGGAGTCTCTTCGTCAGATGTTTTTTGGTGGGTACCATTATCAAAGAATCATATTATTATTCTTTATTTTGCTATATACCTGGTGTGTCTTTCCTTCGTGTGCTCTTTTTCGACACAAGATTTCCGGTCAGTTTGACCTCCAGAATCACATGAATCTTTTTGTTTCGTTGGCTACTTTTCCCTGTCATTCTGGTACAGGTAACAGCTGTCCAACAAAGAATTTCGACACCATGCGACGGTTCTATCCGCTAACTTATCACTAACAGTCCTCTAGGGGAATTTTTGGGCCTTAAAAATTATTTTTATTAGAAAGCTTCCTTCGAAGAAGAGAACGTGATCATTCAAATTAAGACTTATATATATATATATATAACAGGTCAATTGTAAAGTCCCGGCCTGACACATAGATGGCGCTACTAGAATTAAATCTTTATGTATTTTAGTTAGCCCTAACCCTCAAAAGATGCGTGTATAAATTTGACAGCTGTCGGATCATTAGTTTGTGAATTATAGCATTTTGAGTGAAGCAATTTTTGTTATTGTGAAAAAATGGATAAAAAGGAATTTCGCGTGTTGATAAAATATTGCTTTTTGAAGTGAAAAAATACAGTTGAAGCAAACACTTGGCTTGATGCCGAGTTTCCGGACCCTGCCCCAGGAAAATCAACCATCAAGGATTGGTATGCTAAGTTTAGACGTGGTGAAATGAGCACCGAAAACAGTGAACGCAGTGGACGCCCCAAAGAGGTTGTTACCGACGAAATCATTAAAAAAATCCACAAAATGATTTTGAATGACTGTAAATTGAAATTGAATGAAATAGCAGGCACTCTAAAGATATCAACTGAACGTGTACATCATATCATTCACGAATATTAGGGTATGAGAAAGCTCTGTACAAAATGGGTGCCGCGCGAGCTCACTTTTGACCAAAAACAACGACGAGTTGATGATTCGGAGCAGAGTTTCAAGATGATGAAGCGTAATAAACCCGAGTTTTTACGTCGATATATGACAATGGATGAAACATGGCTCCATCATTTCACTCCGAAGTCCAATCGACAGTCATCCGAGTGGACTGCACACGATAAACCCGCTCCAAAGCGAGGAAAACGCAACAGTCGGCTGGCAAGGTTATGGCGTCTGTATTTTGGGATGCGCATGGAATAATTTTCATTGACTACCTTGAAAAAGGTAGGACCATCAACAGCGACTATTACATAGTGTTATTGGACCGTTTGAAGGACGAAATCGCCAAAAAACGGCCGCATTTAAAGAAAAAGTAAGGGCTGCTTCACCAAGACAATACACCGTGTCACAAGTCAGTGAAAACGATGGCAAAAATCCATGAATTGGGCTTCGAATTGCTTCCTCATCCACCGTATTCTCCAGATCTGGCCCCCAGCGACTATTTCCTGTTCTCAGATCTCAAAAGAATGCTAGCTGGGAAGAAATTTTCGTCGAATGAAGAGGTGATCGCCGAAACTGAGGCCTATTTTGAAGCAAAGGACAAATCGTACTACAAAAATGGTATCGAAAAGTTGGAGGGTCGCTGTAATCAGTGTATCACCCTTGAAGGGAATTATGTTGGATAAAAAAAACTAATTTTGCCAAAAAAATGTGTTTTACTATGGTAGGCCGGGGGCTTTCAATTGACCTGTTATTTATAGTTTCAACATTTCATATTTCCGGGGGTTTCAACACCTTTTATCGGACGTAATATTCTGCTCTTCTTATCCCTTTTCAACACCTTGGCAGGAATTTTTTTTCGTCTGGTTTTACTCCCCACACTGAGAAAAAAAGGATCAAAAACACAACCACTACTTTTGAAAGTGAGTCGGTAGTCAGCCCCTCTTTTCTGCTTTTGGTGATGAAAGCAGAAAAGAGGGGGAAGCAGATAACGCTCCTTCCCATCTCTATTTGCATACTTTGAAAAAATGTTCCTATGTTGCTACCATTTTATTAGTAGTTGTATTTTTCAAGAGAGTTAAAAATTATAATTCCAAGAAAAAAATATTCACTTTACGTTACTAAATGTTTAATTATATTACATGTGCAGTTAAATACAAGTATACACTTAGGAACAGAAGCGTCAAAATGTCAGAACCATCCTGTCTGAAATCTGCTTGGGAACTACTTACAATTCATGCTGAAGAAAACCTTGATTTGCCTCTAGTTGGCAAAATAAGATTTTTCGTGAATTATAGTTGATGTCACTTTGATAAAGGTTTAAGTTAAAGCTGCTCACGAGGACAACTTTTTACAATTTAGAGAGAGAAAGGAACCAAGGTGCAATCTAACATAATTTATTACATTTTTTGTATTACGATATTTTCCTAAATACGGATTAATATAAAACATTAATTTTTAGCAAAAATATTTTCTTGTGGTTTTGGACACTTAATAATTTTTCAAAGAATATTTTTTTTTTATTTTAAGTAATAGTACAGATCAACTTTTTGGTCTTCTGTGAGAGTTTCCTTCTTCATCATTTTATGCTTAAATATACTCATAAAATATGTCATATGTTATTTATGGAACAGTTTAAATAAAAAAATAATGTCACTTGTCTGACAATTTTTTAATTATTTTCTAATAAACTATTTTTTTTATCGTCGCATACCTTTAGATAATAAAACAGTCAATATGACGAAGTACAATGAAACAGATTTATTTGTATTTATTTCAATATCATGTGATGGAAAAAAACATTGTATATAATTAAAATCTCTCAGATTAAAAACAACATTAAAATATCAATATATTAGGAAATATTTGTTTAAGAAAATTAAAAATTTGTGTCATGTTTACTTTTCCTTTGTGTCCTTTTCATTTTTATGAATTAAATAAACAATTAGTCATTGAAAATGTAGATATTCTTGTACTATTCAGCAATTTCTGAGATAATTGTTAAGTAAGAGAGATTGAAATTTGAAACAGAAATAAGTTAGAAAAGAATATCTTAATGAAAGAAGTGAAACATACAATGTTTCGGTAGATATAAAAATTTAATGCTAGTTTTTTGAAAGATATTCCAGATAAAACTGTCAATAAATCCAAGGTTAAGCAAATTAAATATATGTTAATCTAAATAAGAATATGTGATTTCTTTCCTTATGTTTCATGCGAAAATATATTTTAAAAAAATACTCAAGATATTATGAATAATAATTTTTTTCATTTAAAAAGAAAGAAAAAAGAATATTTTCTAATTTCCTTAGGAAATTAAAATTTCTTGATCATCTAAATCAAAATCCTCGAACAAATTTAAGTTAAGGCTACGTAAAAATTGAGAAAAGTATAATTATTTAATTCAAAAAGTTAAAATTAGAAAACTAATATTAAAAAACGTTTAAAAAATAAAAAAAGTAAAAGAATGATAAAATAAAGAAAACATTAAGAAAAGTTATTATAGAAAAAAACATAAAAAAATCAAAAACATGTTCCTATTTAGCATCATACTGTTACTAACTTCAAGACATTTTCTTCGAAACTGTGTTCGAAAACACTTGATGTTTATTTATATTTTAAGGCTGTGAGGCAATTTTAAACACCTTTAAGACTTTCACAAAATAAAACACGAATCTTCTTCAGGTATACTCATAAAATAAAAGAATTTGTTTTCATTTTTCAGTCATCAATATTTCATGTAGTTTTGTGTTATGTAAAACTGCCAGATCTTTAATCTATCAAACTTCAAAACTTTAACTATTCTAAACATATTTATTCATGTATACAACTGCATGCTGTATTAAGTATTCATGAATGAGTGGATAAAGAGTTTTAGCATTTATGTACCATAACAGCATTTCAAATCAATAAATTTCTTTATGGTTTTGTCGGTATTTTTTCTTAGCTTTTATATCATTTTAAATTTTTTGGCATGTAAAATTTTAATTATTTCGCAGGTTTCAACAGAAAACATTAGTAAAAAAATATTTGACGGTATTGAAAAAAATACTTGTTAGAACAGTTTTTCTAAATCACTTTTTTGCGATTTGAAGGAATAACTTAATAAATTAATTTAGGTGGAATAAAAACAAGGATTTTTAAAAAAATTGATTTAAAATATTAGAAAATAATCTCACTAAGAATTTAGTAAAAATTAATTTCCTTATTAGAAAATAGATTCTTGCATTCGTAATCATAGATAATGCGAAGCATTTTAGTTTTATAACATTTTTAATTCAAATCCTTATGGAAATATTGAATATCATCATCACACTTAGAGGCAACACGAGGGTGATTGAGCCTCTTTGTTTTCAGTGATGAGAACGACATCTAAGTTGTCACTCTCTCTTCAAACATCAACACTGTTTCAAATAGTGGACTTAGAACCTCTACAGATTTGACGTGCATCAGCTCCACTACACGCTATCTATAGTGGCATCAGTATTCAAACCCACGACTTGAAGAAAACTATTCTAGCTCATGACCACATTCATAGTAGTTGTACTATCACCAACTTTCGGGAGAGAGGCTTGCTCAATAAAGAGCTAATCAACAATATTTAAAGTGGGGAAAAAACAGTTTATCTAAAAACTGAGTCAAATATGATAGAAATATTTATTTTCCTTACCTTTGTGGCGGCTGCCTACGTCATCTTTTGACGTCATTTTTGTCTGCGGAGCTGCAAGCTAATTTTTAGAAAAGGAAGGAGCGACTTGCTTCGCAGTTTCCAGACCTGTGAAGGTCGAGTTGCTATTGATTTGTTAAATTTGAAATAAATTTTTAGTTCCTTGGTTCTTCTTGTCTTTTAGTCTTTCATAGTTATTTATCTAGCCTACACCTTCTGATAGGACATTATGGGAACGGAAGGTGTTAGCAACTCCTCCTGCCCCATAAGCTGGTGACCCGTTCAAGTAACAAGTTGATGACTCCCAGAAAGGCTAATTGGATGCTGAGGAACTTACCATCAAACTAGGAAGCAAGCTGTGAAGATATGTTAACCGTCGAAAACTCTCTGAGACCCGTGAATTGGTAACGTCCCTATCTTTGGTTCGAACCTCTGAGGCAGGAATTTGGTCGGTAAAATTTTTAATTTTTTTACTGTCGCTTTGAGATGTTGATTTAGCTACATCTGGCTCTTACACCAGTGCGCTTTACATTCTCACTCACTCCTCTTGCGCCAATAAACTTCACGATCACTCCCTCATTATCCCACTAGCTCAGATAGAGATGTCGCTTGAAAGTAATGATACTAAAGGGAAGTTCAGTGGAATCCGGAAAGGGAGAAAAGCTTTGAAGAGATTAAAACAGCTATGGCGAATGCAGCGCTTTTATACCATCCTTCAGTAGATGCAAAGTTAGCGTTAGTTACAGATTGCAGTGATTTTGCTATGGGAGGAGTCCTGCAAGAAATTTCTTCTGATGGTCCTAGACCTCTTGGATTCTTTTCAAAGAAGTTATCATCTGCTCAATGCAAATATTCTACTTACGACAGAGAATTATTGGCAGCTTATAGTGCAATACAACACTTTCGACATCTGTTAGAAGCTCGTATTTTTACTTTATACGTAGATCATAAACCTCTTATCTTCGCGTTTTCACAGAAACATGAAAAGGCCCCTCCCAGACGATTGAGACATCTAGATTTCATTTCGCAATTCACTACAGACATTAGGTACTTACCAGCTAAGGGTAATGTTGTAGCTGACACTTTATCAAGGATAAATGAAATACAGTTTTCCTCACTGTCTGATTTGGAGTTATGGTCAAAGTTTCAGGAAAAAGACGAGGAGTTGAAATCTATTTTAGAAGGTAGAATGGAATTCAGTGGTAAGCTGATAAAAATTCAAATGCCTGATGGTGCTAAATCGCTATACGCAGATAGCTCTACAGGCGTAAACAGATTCTATGTTCCTCATCAATTAAGACGCAAAGTTTTTAATGAGTTGCATAGTTTGTCTCACCCAGGGATGCGCGCTACTAAACATCTCATAGGATCTAAATATGTTTGGCCAGGTATGAATAGAGATATCGGCATCTGGTGCAAAACTTGCATCGATTGTCAGCAGTCTAAGGTACACTTACACACCAAGACCCCTTTAGCGCAATTCCTTGTACCTGACGAGAGGTTTGCACACGTCCATCTAGACATAATTAAATTGCCTCTTGTGCGCAGGTATAAATACTGCCTTACAATGATAAATAGATTTACTAGGTGGCCCGAAGCATCTCCAATGCCAGATATGGAAGCGGAGACGGTAGCTAGAGCGTTTGTAAACACCTGGGTTTCTCGATTCGGCATGCCTCAGAGGTTGACTTGTGATAGGGGCGGGCAATTCGAATCTGGTCTCTTTGAGTGTTTGTCAAAACTTCTGAGCATTCATTTAAAACGCACTGCTTCTTATACCCCACAGTGTAATGGAATGATTGAGCGCCTCCATCGACCCCTAAAACAAGCTTTAACTTGCCATAAAGGAGATTGGCTGGATGCGCTTCCTCTTGTCCTGTTGGGTGTCCGGACAGTCTTGAGGGAAGACATGAACACCTCAACAGCAGAGTTGGTCTATGGATCAAGTCGTCTCCCGGGACAACTATATGAGGAGAGAAATATCAATAGATGTCCAAACTACGTGGCAAAGTTACAACGAATCATCAGAGCTATCAGTCCTGCCCTTCCTCTACGTCACGTCCCTCAGAGAATTTATATTCCCAAGGATTTGGAAACATGTAGTCATGTCTTCGTCCGCCAGCCTCCATTCAAAAAACCATTGCAGATGCAATATGAGGGTCCTTTTAAGGTGGTCCGTCGCCTTCCAAAAGATTTTATTGTCCTTATTAAGGGTCAAGAGCGCCTCATTGCAATGGATCGATTGAAACCGGCATTCATTTTGGGAACATCTGATGAGCCAGTGGACCAGGAACAACCGGCATATCAAACAAGATCCGGCAGGAGAGTAAAGTTTCGTCTCCCTTTGTGAGACTAGAGGGGGAGTCATGTGGCGGCTGCCTACGTCATCTTTTGACGTCATTTTTGTCTGCGGAGCTGCAAGCTAATTTTTAGAAAAGGAAGGAGCGACTTGCTTCGCAGTTTCCAGACCTGTGAAGGTCGAGTTGCTATTGATTTGTTAAATTTGAAATAAATTTTTAGTTCCTTGGTTCTTCTTGTCTTTTAGTCTTTCATAGTTATTTATCTAGCCTACACCTTCTGATAGGACATTATGGGAACGGAAGGTGTTAGCAATTCCTCCTGCCCCATACCTTTACTCATGAAGTGTAGATTTCAAATAGAGAAATTCAGAAAAAGTACACATGTACTTAGTATCGCATCATATACATATGCGTTGTTCAGATTCAAGAAATATAAAAACAAGTGAAAAACTGAAGTTTTCATATTTAAGACAGAAAGATAATTATTGATTTCAAAACCTGTAGTAAAACGAGACTCATGCATTAAAAAAGGGCTTAAATTAATCAGTTTAAACGTGTTTTCAAAAAATTTCGTATAACAAATTGGAATAAATACTAAAATGTAAGCTTAAACAAGAGATATAAATATATATTAAAATTTCAGACATGATATAACTTTTAATTATATATCTTTAAAAATATAATATTAACTTT
Organism: Nephila pilipes; assembly: GCA_019974015.1. NCBI lineage: Eukaryota > Metazoa > Arthropoda > Arachnida > Araneae > Nephilidae > Nephila > Nephila pilipes. Next base: position 491,775 of record BMAW01017819.1, on the reverse strand, counting down.
ACTTTTTAGAATACATTCCTTGTTTTTTCTTACTAATACTTAGTTTCAAAATGTTAAATGATAGGATTTTCGTTTTATATTTAATTACTAATGCACTTGAACTAATCCACATGATTTCATGAATACTTAGGCTTCTGAAATAAAATAGCTGAATCCTTAGATTAAGAATTTGAGACATTAAGGAACATCTTGCGATGGCACTTGTCAACATCGCGGCCCCACATCACTAAATATGTGTCTACGAGCTTTATTCATTGATAATGGTAAAGTCGTAGGTATAGAAATTACGTCAAAGAACTGACGTAAATGTGCTAGAGACAAAAGATCAAATGCATCCTGAGGTCGCATTCATTCTCAAACGTATTCTGGCTCATCATCTATCAGAGATTCTATTGGTGCATATCGTATCTTCGAAAGCTACAATCTTTCCATTTGAGAGGCAAAAGTAATCGTTGACTTACGGTGATTGTAACTCGCAAAGATATTTCGCCGAGAAAAACATATATAGAAATATAAGTGCTTTCGAACCATTCAGAAAAGGGTCTAAACCAGTCTTCTCAAAGTTAAAATCACCTCAGAAAGGATTATACGAAAACGAAAAACGTATTAACAAACTACAAAATTACTATTGTATTAGAACTCGAAGCAATGCTAGTGATTTACGCGGGATGAAAATCACTGTAATAGCAGTATTTTATCACAGCTGTTTAAAGAGTGGATCAGCCAATGCATGGCCAGTGCCAGAAAGGACAATTTAGTTGGTTAAAATGTTAAAGAGCTATTGTTACATCGATTAATAATAACTTTGCAAATATTATAAATTATTCACAATTCCTATTACAGGCCCTATACAAAAAATTTTATATATATATATATATATATATATGAATAATAATGCTATAAAAGGATTTTTTTTTATGAAAGGAAAATATTTTAGATACATGCTATATATTTTCTCGTGCCAAATTAATTACATTTTAAAAATTTCTTAAAATAATGGTTTTAATACAATTTTATGAGTATATTCTAACTCAAGTGATAATAAAAACTGTTACGTGGTTAATAGTTTTTTGAATGCAAAAATGATTCAAGGAATTTAAGAATAGGTCATTTAATAAGAAATTCTAAATTTATTCTGATATGCTATAGCAAATACATTATATTTCTTTTTAATAGGAAGCAATTAAATCACGTTTACACGTAAAAGTATACGATGGCACCAATTCAAATATCTTTTTAATTTATGAATACAACAATTCAAATCACAATATCGAATTAACACAAATCGTCTACATATATACCAATTAACATGCATTCCCTGACTCATACATACAGTGAGTAAACTTTTATAGAATATCCTAGAAGCTTCTTGGAATTCACATCTAGAGGAGTCTAGTTTTATCACCAAATGTGGGGATTTTGACGACATGTAGCAATCAAATTTGTTGCAAATCACTTTCTCAAATCAAGTTTTAAATCAAATTCTCATCAGGAAAACTTCGTACCTATCAGTAACATTATTTCACCTTGTCTATAAAGCAGTTTTACCATCAGTCATAGTCGTAATGCTAGGAAGACAAAAATATCCGAAATTTCCAAACAAAAAAATAAATAAAAATTATTCATCTACAGGCGTTTTCAAAAATATGGTTCCAAATGCAGTTGGATACCAAAAGTAATTTTTCATATAATTAAAATGATTTCGCCTTAACTGCAAAATCTAAATACAATTATAAATTGCTTTTAAATAACAATCATGTTTTTAACCTAAATATATATTTATAACAATTAAAAGGGACTCTTATACATAAAATTGTGTCATACTGTAAAGATATATATCTTTCTGATTTCCAAATTGAATTTCTAAATGAAGTCAATTAAAACAGCAAAAGGAATTCGTATGAAATAAAAGAATGTGAATGTTAACCAAGATCATTTTAACTATTTACAGAATATAGTAGAATCAAATAAAGATCTATTGAGCTCATTAATTGATCTTTTAATATATAAACAAAATGAAAGTATGTCACATCATATAACTCTGAAAGAATTTCAGATCATTTAATTTATAGTTTCTAAGCTATTATTACTGTCAGTTATTAATATTTCTCCTTAGACAAAAAAAAATTGCTTTAAATATCTAAAACACATTTCCATTTTATAAAATTGCTTCGATGTATTTTTGTTTTTGTAATGCCGAAGGAGAATTTTAAATGAGTGAAAACTGGTTGATAGTTAAATGTTTCTTTATTTTCTCTGAAACTTGCTGCTACCTTTAATTTTGTAATGCATAAAACTGCATTGATAATTCACTTCGGTGTATTGATTTTAGATTAAAAAGTATGGTGCAAATAATTAAATATTGAACATTTTAATCTTTTTTATATTTTGAATTTTTTCAATATAGTTTGGCATTGAAAAGATAAATAAATTATTATAAAACCGAAATCATTCCCATCAAAAGCAAAATTCTGTTAAAAATAATATTTGATGCTTGCAAAAAAATTAATTAAAATAGCAAGCTTTTATATCAAAAAGATTTAAAAGTGTCAGCCTTTTTCAAAGAGGTCATAGTAAACATCATGATAAAAGACTTCGCTAACTTTTTAATTGCTTCATAACAAATAAGGAAGAAATTCTCAAAGCTCTTGTAAAACAAATGATGTAGAATAAAGAAAAGGAAAGAAAAATTCATTACATCCTTCAGAAAAAAATAAGAAGAAATTTTCAATATTATCGTTTTAATCCCCTTGAAATTAAAAATAAATCTACCAAATAAAATAAACATTACAGGTTATACAAAAGGAAACATCTGATTTCCAAGTTCCGTTGTCAAATAAATGACCTAGAATTGTAATAATAATAGATGTAAAGGGCAAATATATATATATATATATATATATATAATATATATATATATATATATATATATATATAAAGTTTATTTACAAGTATTTGATATAATTTCTTTTAGTTACACGATTATAATGTCAATTCATATGCTAATTTCCTGCCAAACCGTTCAGTAAGCTCCAGTAATTGATTACTAGGCAGAAACAGTTGATGGTGGCGCATACTTTTATCCCACTACAAACCATGCAAAGTAAGAAATCGCATGGGGGGCACTTATCAGGTGACTGAATTACCGGGTATATGTAAATCAAGTTATCTGATCCACTTCCGCAACAAATCCAACTGCATGGTAGGTAACTCTAAGATATCTTTTAAAATTACTTTCATAGAAATAGGTTCATGAAAAACACATAAAAACATCTATTTTATATCAGTATAAAACTTCCAATTTTTCTTTATTGATTTACCATTATCACTTCTCAATCTGTATATTATTTTTTGAAAATGAGAAATTCAGATCTGGATGAATCATTTTGAATAACAACCGCATAACTGTGAACTATAATCCATGAAATACAAAATTTCAAATTAAATATTTTCAGATCAAATGATCCACTTTTCCAGATTTATTTGGTTAGATCTTTATGGTATACTTCATTCATAACATGAATGCAAAAACCAAGTTCTAACTATAATATCAGCTCAAATCATATCTAAAACTTCATCATTTTCTTTTTCATCTTACCTTTAGAAAAATTCTAGCAATAAATTTCAGTAACACCTATTGCATGATACGTTAGAAACGATTCATTTGCATCTTTGATTGAAGAATACAATATATTTTCTCAATTATCCATTTTATTTTTTTTAAGAAAAATGGAAATTATAAAAGTTGAAGCAAAATTCAGTTCTTTAAAGATATAAGTCTTTCTAAGATGTTAAGTATGAAGAGCCCATGTAATGCAGAAGACTCTCAGTGGAAACTTTCTTTACTTTGACTGTTAGAAAAATATAAAATTGAAGAAATTATGAATAGAAGTTACTGATTTTAAATTATTACTTCAAAATAACAATAATTTTATTATAAATTAAATTATTAATTTATTGATAATTTCTCAGCAAAAAATATGGTATAAGTATGATTTACATGTGATTTTAAATGAATGCTAAGTTTTATATTAATGAAAAAGAATTAAAATACTTGAATTTTTAGCTAAATGATTGTATTAATATTAGAGATTTAAAACGTTCTGTTAAAAATTTACAAGATGAACTAAGTATTTTATATTGATGAGTGACAGTAATTATACAATTATTTGTAAGTATATATGTTGGTTTGACATTTGTATTAATTTACTAATAGTCAATTATTAATATTAATAGCCGTAAAATAGAAATAACTCAATAGAATACAAGTTTGTATGAAAAGGAAATAGGTTATAGTTACTGAGAATTTTGATAAAAGATTTGCTTCAGTTATTTGTCACTCTATACATTCAGAAAAGGTCTAAATAAAGAAATATATAGAGCTGCAAACAAAATATAGTTTAATGCTTATATTGCCCAAGTACTTATATTATCACAACTGGGAAACTTTTACAAAAGTTTTTACAAAATACTATTGACAGTTTTGATAAGACTGTTATTATTTAAAATAGTTATGAAATTATTAACTATATAAAAGATGAAGAATTTTACTCTATTTATAGTTATGACCTTATATATTTGTTTAATTCTATAGATTTAGATGATTTGATTAAGGTTATTTTGGCTAATTACAAAGAATTAAACATTAATAGATCAATATCTTATGAAAAAATTAATATCTCGCATTGATTTTGATGTAAAAGAAGACTATATTTGTTATAAAGAAATACTACAAGCAAGTGAAAGGTATTTCTCAAGAGGATCCTGCTAGAACTAGTTTAATTAATATTTATCTATATATTTTGAATATGAATTTTGCGCTAGCAATAATTACAGATTATTAGGTATATTAAATGATCTTATTGTTTTCCAAGTTAATTCCAATACAGTTTCTATACCTGACTTATCATTTTATCCTTTTATTTAAGTCTGAATAAAATCAATGTAAATTATCCTGAAACATATTTCTTAAATTTTAATTTAAAAATTGTTCATTATGGAATTATTTGTAATATTTATGACAAGAGAGATAACTACTGTTCTCAATTTTGTACGGTAAATTTTGTTTTTGCACGTTTATTTTTTTAGTTAACATTTTTCTCACAGTTTTTGTTTAATTAATATGTGTTTTTAGATTTTAACTGGTTTTGCAATTAATAGTTTCTATTATATATGTTTTTTCTGTTTACAGATTAATTGAATTTGCTTAATATTTGTACTATATTTACATTTTTTTTTTCTTTTTTATAATTCATTTTCCGAATTTCGAGGATTTTTGGTTCGTTAATATATTTTATAATAATGTAATTCAAAGAAATGGGATGGTTTAACAGTAATAACATTATAAAAACACATTATTCCATTTCAAAGTGGGTAACAGTATTAATTACATTATTCCTATTGACCTAAATTTTTGTTTTTCTTTCACTGGGCTTTATCTTATAAGTTTTAAGTTACTTAATAAATTGTTGGTTTTCGTTTTTAAGTTTTAATTTTAGTTTGTTTAATTAATTATAACACTTTTATATGAATTATATTGATTTTAAATTAGTTTTTAATTATATATATATATATATATATATATATATATATATATATATATATATGCGTATTCAAAGAATGGGTTCTAATATTTATGTCAGTTAAGAAATTTTTAGTGTCTAAAATTCGGGAAACTACTTAATTTTATTTTCGATGACGACTTAAATAAAATGAAGAATTTAATTAAACTGTTCTTCAAAGTGTTGAATATAAATACATCTCAGATACCACTCCAAAAATGACAACTCGAATACAATTTTGATTTCAATATAGAATGAAAGGAAATACGTGGTATCATTCAGTAATTTCAAACTGTAGATAATTTTTAAAAGTTAGCAACAAACACATTTAATATTGCTATTCGTTTAACTGTATATAAAATTATATGTAGCTAATATTAGTATACTGATATTAAGTTGCGTTTCTCTTTCATAGAAAAGGAGAATAATTAAGAAAATCACGAGACAGTAATTTTAATTTTTAAATTGTACACAAAAAAAGGAAATATTTTTAGGATATATTGATGTTAAGTTTTCTCAGACTAGCATAATTAGGAGTAATCTTTATTAGTAAGATATCTTTGATAATATTGATTTGCTATAATCTTGATTGAAAAATATATTAATGTTTGTCTAAATGGGTCAATGTAGTAGAGTAGGTTTTAATTTAAAAATATTTTCACATGGTCAGAAATTACAAAACTTTAATTACAAAAGACCGAAAGTCTCTCTGTAAACATTGTCATCAAAAATGATCACAACAATTCAGTAATAACTTATATATGCTATACAATATGATTTATAATCCATTTAATCCTAATAATATTTAATGAATTATTGATTGCATGTTATTTTATTCGTTAAATATTTATAGTGTACTTTAAAACTCGAATATAAGTTTCTATTATCTTTAATTTAATTAAAGTAAACGTGCTTGTAATTCCTGAAACTACAAGTAAAAAACAGCTTTCAACAGAACAAATTTAAAATGCGTTACAAAGTACCAGTCTCACTTTTCATTTCTCTGTCAAGACGGTAACAGCTTTGAAATTTTAATAATAAGATTAATTGATTTATATGTTTCTAACATTAAAAAGGCATTTGCTTTTATGAGCATATCTAGCTTTATTTTATTTTTTGTGTGAAGATTTGTTTTTGGTTGTTGAAAAGTTTCAACTGTCCTCGGTCAAACAGTTTTAATCAAAAATCGAAAGCACTATTTTCAACTACTTTCAAAGCACTTAGTTATATATTTCTTCACATCATACAATTTTGAAAAGTTAAAGGGCATTGAAAATTTTTATATGTATTTTAAAAGATGTTCTATCAATTCTGATTTTTTTTTAAAAAAAAAACAATTTAAAAGTAATATATATTCTGTTCAGTAAAATTTATAAAATTATCAACGGAGCTCGTACAATTTAACTAATATGCAAATAGTTCTAAATAAAGTGCTTGAAATATAGTAAAAGAAAACCGTAAGTAATTTATTGGGTTATTGGGATCAGACAACAACAATGAAAGAATTCGAATCAACCACGATAAAAACCATAAACGACTGAAACGTTTCAAGTTTAATAAGCATTTCTGTCAATAACATATTGAATATAATCGTAAAAAATAAGTAAATAAGGTAGTTTTCCCTTTCATATACGTATGTGTAATCAAAACACTGGAAATTTTAAAAATTAATGAGCTTTTTCATGAATTTAAACTGTCACTGAAACATCAGGAAGCTTAAAAGAGAACTCTCCTGGAACTCTTACAGCTAATTAATGTAAAAGGAAAATTTCACTACCACCATTCGATTAGGACCATTTTCTGTTTCATTTTAATTAAAAAATAAAATACAATTACATCAGGTTCCTTTCATTAAAATTGATATAATTCGCTAATTTTTTTTCAGTATTGCATTGGTAGATAGTTTGAAATACGTATTGATTTTTCTCCTTTATGTACCTGTCTGAACATAAATTAAATTATGCCGAATATAGCAATAGGTTTTCATTACGTACACTCGCACACACATATATATACACACACACACATATATATATATACAGACACATACACACACACTCACATATATATATAACAAAAAAAACATCGCACCAAGAAGGAGTTGTCCGATGGAAACAAGAATTGGCGGTAAGGAAAATTATGTACAGAATAAAAAATGCTTAAAATTTCAGAAAAATTGAATGATTTACTTCAGAGTTACATAGTTACAAAGTAACGAGCTCAATAAGGTCTTGACCCACCTCCAGCCTGAATGCAAGCTACCATACGACGTGGCATAGAGTTATAAACCTCCCTGATGGTTTCCTGCTGTATTTCTTATTCTTCAATTGTGGGGCTAGGTCATCAGCAATCTTTGGTAGATGCAGTCACTTTTCCATCATATTCCAGACATTGGATTGGAGAGCGATCGAGCTGGACAAGGAAGTGTTTTACAAGCTGTATGACAGTTCATAGCAACAAGGGCCGTATGTAATCTAGAATTATCTTCCTGAAAAATACGCTCAGGCTACTGCAAAAGGAACGGTAGCCAAACAGGTCTCAGAGTGTCGTCGATGTACCGCTGTATTGTAAGAGTGCCTCAAATGACGATGAAAGGAGTCCAGCTATCAAGGGAAATGGCACCCCAGAATATAACTCCTGGTTGAAGGTCTGTGGGGCGTGCAATAGTGAAAGCAAGATCGGCATGCTGCATTGGTCGTCTCCAGACACATCTTCGATGATTGTCAAGACACAATTGGAAGTAGGATTTGTCGCTAAACACTATACGTCTCCAGTCAGCATTATTTCAACCTTATCGAGCCAAGCACCACTGTAATCTGACTCGACAATGTGCAGGCGTGAGTAGAAAGGGGCTTGCGATCGGTAAGAGTATAGTTTTCGCTCTATCGGCCGTCTGTGAATGATTATGGAGGACATTAATGAGTGGGTCGCACGTCTGATGGTTGATAACGATAAATCAAGCACTGTGACAGCTGATCTGACAATCACCCTCAATCCTCTCGAACTGCAGTGGCCCTAGGTCGATCGCTACCCTCACGACGCTTAAATTTGCCATTGTCCACCCATTCTTGTCAGCATTTTATAATCGCCGTATTGCTTCCATCCATATGACGAGCGATTCTCCGATTTGCCCAACCTGCCTCTTTCAATCCAATGATAGAACCTCTTTCAAACTCTGACAATTGCTCGTATTGAGCTCGAATCCTACGAGGATATATATATATATTGTTGTTTAAATAAATGGGAAAATAAAGTTAAGATTTTTTTTTAAATAAGTCATCTTTCTCTTCTCTCTTTACTCGTTGTCGATCATTGAATGTTTAACGAAAATAGAGAAATTGTAGCAGTTTTTCAGAATTAAAACAAAATGGCTGCTATCTATATTGGTGTATACTTATTGAACGCTCAGTGTTGAGAGTTAATTTGGGAGATTAACAATAGTTATACTAACATGTCTCAATATACCTTTCAAATATGTGAGAAAATGTAAAACGTGATTGAGAGAATATTTACTTTTTAATTAGAATGAAATAGGGCATATCAATGACTAATTTTACTTACTATTGTCAAGAAACACTTCTGTAGTAGACTCAAATTTCCCTTGATATTGCTTGAAAATACTGATTTATATATATATATCAATTAATGGTACATGTATATTAATTCATAGTTACTATAAATTTCTATTTAATAGAGTATGTTTTAAGGAGAAATAAACATTTTTAATTTGAGATTTTTAGTCTTTCTTAATTTGACAGTTTTGTGAAAGTAAAAAAGGATTAATTATTTGCAAATATTGACATCCATAACCATCAGCACACTATTTCCCATTTTCAGTATTTAAGGTACTATACCTCCTTGAAGAAATTTAAAACTAAGAATAATTTAACATGTCTAAACTAGAAATAAAGGTATGTTTTTTAAAGTATCAAATATTTTTTCCAAAATATTTCAGACTACTGATATTTTTGTGATAATCGATTTGCAGTTCATTGCAATTATCTCTTGAAACATAAATTTGGTAAACCTAAATTATATGTGTGTGTGTGTGTGTGTGTGTGTGTGTGTGTGTAATTATCATATTGTTATATTATTTTTATTTTGCAATAAAATAAAAATGAAACTTATTAAAAACAATTTTTTTTCTTTTATAGGGAATAATTTTAAGTAAAAAGATCTAGCAATTCGGCTTTTAAAATTCTGACTAAAATGCTACAATGTCCGAGAAAAATCATTTCAAAAGTCACTTTTTTCACATTTAAGTCGCATTTAGCTGATTTTTTGAATGAAAGAAATGTCTTACCTCTCCATATCATATTAAAATCAGAAATATTCCTTTTAAAGTGAAATAGCTATAGTATTTTTGAAACATAAAAATATCAGTTTATAAGGGCATTGTTTATCTTGAAGTATTAAACTCTCCTGAATTTTTTATAAATGCAAAGTTATTTGCGCTTCCATCTCATTAAAGCCCACTTCCGTGACAAGAATCTATGCACTATGCGTGATGTGGGGAACCATTTTCCTCTTTCGTAATTTGCATAAAGTTTTTTTCTAAAAAATGAAACCCATATCGATTTACCGAGAACGAAACATTTACAATATGTTAGTGATAGCTCAGACAGGATATAAGATGAAATAAGATGGAAATTTCGTCGATATTAACGAGTTATGACATTTGTTCCTGTTTCTTCTGATCTTCTTCGATTGAATACAAATCGATTAATGAGTTTTAAAGTGCTAAGAAATGCATTTGTACTTTAAATGCCAGTTTTAAGGTGCTGTGTATTAGTAGCTTGTACTTTCTTATGAATATATGAAGTTTTTCTATAGCCGTTAATGTCTGTTCTTCAAAAAAGTTAATAATATCTACATTACTGATTAACAAATTATTTTTAATTTGTATTACGTTACTCAAATATTAAAGCAATAATAATTAAAAATGCAGTTATTTTAAATACAAATTAACAAAACATTTTACTATATTATGTACAGTAAAATACAGCTCTCTCATTTCGTATTATCTATATTTGTAACAAAAATATCACAGAAGGTTTTACCTTTTTTGGTATAAAACGCTTTAAAAAAATATGCTAGCCTTCATACATTTTTTAGCAGTTTTCAGGCCAAAATCGATCAAGTGTTTTTTAAAAGAGTAGGAATGAATATTTTGCATGTGTTCTTTTGCATGTGTTCTTTTACTTTTTGCATGTGTTCATATAAGATCCTACTGCAATACAATACTCCTCAGAAATATTGGTTTTTTAAAATATGAGGATACATCATTCTATAAGAAGTCGGTATAGATTTGTGAAGTGGAAAATAACTTTCTAACTTACTGTATATAAATATCTGTTTTTAACGATTAAGCAAGCTTATGTTGAAATTATGCTAACAAAATTCTTCTTCTTCCCGGTCATTTACTTTTACTTTTCTAATAATTGCATTGTAAATGGCAGTTTTAGAACGCTTCCTTTACCTAGCTATTTTTCTATTAGATTCGCTATTATCCTCATAAAATAAAATTTTCCTCACTCCACCTTCAGAAGATTCCTTGCCCCACGGTAACTTCAAATAGATCGTCGGTAACAAAATCAAACCTGCATCTTTACTTCTCAGGTAATTTGATCATGAAATACTAATGCATAAGTTTTATAATGATTCTGATGTGATGCATAATATGACAATGCTTTTTCAGGAAGTTTTATAATTTCTTAATAGAGAACTTATTCAATTTTTAGTAAAATTGAATAAGGAAGTAAAATTGAATTTTTAGTAAAATTGAAGAGAAGATTTTTAATAAAATTTAGATTCAGTTTTGAAGTTGCAATTAGTACAGAAAGTGTTTCTTGATCTATTTTAAAAGCTCAAGCTTAAAATTTGCATATTATGTCTTCTTCAGAAATGCGCAATTTCGTTAGTGGTCTTTTAATTCATTTACTCGCTGTTATAAGGATTATATGTAAAGAAATTATTTGTGAATGAAATTTCATAACAACCAGAATTTCATTTCTAATAACCATAACTAGCACTATCCAATTTCATTACTTTATTATTTAAAGTCACTGAAGAAGACATTTGATGTATTAATTACATTTAGTTCTCACTGGAATTTCCTTTAATCTCAATATATTAAATGAGAATCCTTTTTTTAAGAAACATTTTGATTTAAACAGTTTGGAGAGCGATAACAAATGCAGACAGTTAAAATAGAGTTAGGAACATTTATAACCAAATATGGAAAAGATTCTTTTTGTATAATGAAAGAATATATTCTTAGAAACTTCCCAAAACTGAATAAACAAGTATTATAATTTTTTTACATTATACACTATGTTTTATATTCTAAGACATAATAAGAGTTCTAAAAATCGAATAACTTCTTGAATGCGCTGAACAGAATAATTCGGTCTAATTGGGAGAGCAAAGAGTTTTATATTACTTTATTTTTAGTTTTGAAAAAGTACTTGAGCCTTGCCCACGGCTAAAACGCTATTTCGTCTAGACATCTTTTTCCCTTCTCACTTACAATTCATTCTCGTTACATAAATGTATTTCGGTGACTTGCCAGCAGCGCCAGCTGTAGTGACGACAGAAGACGCCATATTTTTAAAATACAGTTACTGGACATACGAGTATATCATCCAATAAGAAAAAATATTATATATTATTGCATTATTCTAATATGTTTTGTGAGATTACCAAAACTATAACACCCAAAGAAGGAATCTAAGTTTTAGTTTCTTTCTTACTTGTATCGATTTATCTGAAATGATTAAAATATTATTCCTAAATCTTATTAAATGTATTCATGTTTCGAACTTTTATTATTGAATTCTTTTAAAAAAATTCTTAATATTACCGTATGAAATTATGCATGCTGTATTACCATACATACATACATACATACATACATACATATATATATATATATATATATATATATATATGTATGTATTGTGCGATATCACAAGTATCAAAATATTTAAGATTTAATCTTTTTATGGTTATTATTGATTCGTCTTAAATTATTATGATAATTATTTGTAATTGTGATTAAGAGTTAGGAAGTTCTATTAAAGTATTATATTAGGAATTATATCTTAAATTATTATGACAATTAATTGTAATTAAAAGTTACGAAGTTCTATTAAAGTATTACTGGAAAAACTTCCTTTCTGAATGCGATCAGTATGTTATGTCGGAAACGCCCTTTAAATTGTACAATATTATCAACGCATAAATTTCTCAAGCATCACAGTTTTCGACTAGAAATGATTACCCATATTTAAAATGGAATATAACATTTTTCGTTCTCGTTGAATTATTCTACCGTATGCTAAATATAGAGTGTAATTTTCTGTTAAAGTCCAATTGAAAAGTTGCATTTCGTAACTTATTTGAAAATCCTTTTACATGATCCTTGCACGTATGTGTGTGATTCTCCATATACTCTATCACATGTATTAGTAATCAATTAAAAGAATTTTTTCTGAAAATAGAAATACAGTTTATAAAAACAGAGGAAAATATTTTCATTAATATTTTGTAAAATAATTCAAATTTTCAAATATTTCTTTATCTTAGTTTTACCACAAACTAACTAAAATGTAAATTTTAAGAAATATCTTCATCATCTTCTTTAATAAGGAAATAATAAGAAAATAATTCAAACGAGCAATGACTCAATCACTAATTAACTAAACATTGTACTTCAATCATGCATCAAGAATTATTTCCTTTCCTAATATAAGTGGAAATGAATCTAAGGAAATATAAAATTTAATATTCTAGATCAGGATGTTGGTGAAACGTTGAAATATATCCATTTCACCTACTAACTGCCTCTAGATGCTTACGTAATCTTTAACACATATGACCAAACTGTTAACCTACCGTAAAGGTCATACTTTCGATTGTTCATCTGATTATGACTCGACTAAAATTATTGCTTACCTAATAGCGTCTCGCAAACATATCCCGCATTTATTCGGAGATACATTTGGGATCATTATTAAAGACTTTAGTAAGTATTATTCTGTTCTTTTTGAAATTTTCTAAGGGGTATTCGATGTAAAAAATCAATCAGAGAAATTCCTCTCCAGATAAAGATATACATAGAAATGTGTAATGATTTACCTGTTTTGAATTAAAACTCAAAAATTTGAAATAGCCATTTAATAGTAACAAAATGAATAAATTTAAATTTCAGTCTCATAAAACAATTGCATCACTCCATCAAATGCGCATAAATGCTACTTAGAAACAAATATTTTCAAAACAGAAATACATAAAACTAGACAAAATCTCTATTTTAAATATTATCAATACATTCATTATTATAATGTATCGCAAAGAATGATTGACTAACACTATAAAATATTTTTTCTAAACCTTCTAATAATTTTGAGCATTTCTTTTTTAAAATCAATTAGTAAAGTTTTATGACAAATCTTCAAAGAAATGTTTCAAATAAACCTTAAAATTACGCGTAGAAAATAATAGAAAATTAAGGTGAAATAAAATGTGACATTTTAATTATTTTGGGCTGCATCTAATGTTAGTTATTATATAGAATTAAGTAATAACCACTGTGGAACAGCACACTTAATAGAATCATACACTACGTAAAATTCGCGAAATTCATACCATATAGCATAGTGTGTGTGTGTGTGTGTGTGTGTGTGTGTGTGTGTGTGTGTGTGTGTAAAGATTCAGAGTAATAACTACTTATTACTCACACACACAGTTTATTTGCTGACGTAGGACAAAACATAAAAACACAAAACGAATTGATTAAACTCGCGTAATCACATATTTAACGTTCAGCGCAATTTCCTGAACCGTCTTGTTCAGCGTCTGGCTCCTTCTCCGTCTACGTCACATCTCACTACTCTGAATCTCTCTCGAAGTGCTAGGTGGCGCTCTGGGAACATCATGACTGTCTCCCGGGTTGGTAGATCAGCAGGTCTTAGATCCCACATATATATAACCGCATAAATATATTCCTTGCAAATGAAAAAAAATTGTACGTTCATAATGGCTACAAGAAGACATCAGAATGACTTAATTCGCAGTAAAATGATCGGCAAGCTTAAAGAAGTGCTTAGTCTGATGAGCATTGCGCATGAGCTTCTAATTGACAAAAGTGTAATTTTAAAAACTGGGGAAGTCTTCCAAATGGCAGGAACAACTGTAAGAAAGGTTGGCTGTGGTCAGACGAGGAAAACCACTGCAAATAATGACCGGTACATCGTTATGAAGGTTAAAAAGACCAAACTAAACATCGGGCGACATTTCTCAATTGGTACGCATTATAACAGGAATACAGGAAACACAGTTTACTGTGGTTACACATATGCATAAATGTGACCTATTCGTCTGTCGTCCTGAACGCTGCATACTATTAACAGCATCCCATCGGCGGCCCTGTTCAGAGTAGAGTCAAGAACCAAAGACTGAATATCTCGTTAATGGGGTCACGTTCTTTTTACTTCAGAACATAGTTTAGGTCTCAGAAAAGATTTTCGGTGCCAGTTGATATGGAGAATAGTAAGTATAAGTTTTCATCCCTCTAACATCTGGAAAAGAGCCCGTTGGGGTGGTCTTTGGAGTACTTGTGTGGGGTGGAATTATGTTGAATGGACGAATGGAACTCTATATTTTTGACAGAAACTCACTTACAAGAGATAGTTACTGTGATGAATTTATCCTCCCACACGTGCTTCGATTCCAAGGGGCCATTGGTCCAGACTTTATTTTTCTGGACAGCAATGCACGTCCTTACAGTACCTTTGCAATTGAGGAGCTTCTAGAAAGAGAGGATATCTTCTAAATGGAATGGATAGCTTAGCTTTCCAATTCAAATCATATGGAATATGATTAATATTCTTCAGGGGAGAATCCTGGTTGCAAGATCAGATTCTTCGGAGAATAGCAGACAGCTGAAACAAATGAGCCAGACAGTGGATCATCTTACAGCCCAATACAATGCAGGGCCAAGTAGAATAGTATCGGAGCACACTGTTCAGCGGACACTGTTGGATATGGGGCTACGCAGCAAACGTCCTACTCGTGTGCCTTTGCTGACCAGCGTCATCACCAACTGCACGTGCGCTAGGCCCAGGAACATCGCGACTGGTTCATGGATCAGTGGGAGAGAGTTGCCTGGTCAGATGAATCACGGTTTGTCATTCATCACTCCGATAGCCGTGTCAGGATACGCCGTCTTCCAGGTGAACAGTTGCTCCCTCAATGTACAGTAGGTCATACACAGGCCGGTGGTGGCGGTCTTATGCTTTGGGGACGTTCTGTTGGTCAATTCTGGGACCCTTGGTTGTGGTAGAGCAGACCATGAATGCTACAGGGTATCTGAGCATCATTGCGGACCAGTTGCACCCTTACATGGCCTCTGTTTTTCCAACTGGAAATTGAATGTTCCAAAAGAACAACGCCCCCTGTCACAAGGATAAAATAGTGTTGGAATGGTTCCAGGAACATGATGCTGAATTCCAGTTAATGTCCAGGCCGCCTAACTCACCGGATGTCAATTCGATAGAACACATTTGGGATGTCATGGGACGGCAGCTCAGAGTTCAAAGACCACCAATTCGCAATATCTCGGATTTGCGTGACCGTTGCTTAAACATCTGGTACAATCTGTCTCCGGTCATCTACCAAGAATTTGTGGCATCCATGCCAAGGCGGGTTGAAGCTGTGTTGCGCGCCAAAGGTGGGCCAAATCATTATTGACAGGTGGTCATAATGTTTTGGCTCTTGAGTGTATATATATATATATATATATATATATATATATATATATATATATAGTATATGTATATATATGTGTGTGTGTGTGTGCGTGTGAAACTTATTCAGAGCGATTCAGAGAAGAAGCAGAAAACTTTAACAGGTAATAGCACTCACCAATACAAATATTCTTCATCTTAGAATGCGTGGTCTGAAATGAAACGCAAACGCCTTGATGATTTTTGATGAGCAGGAGTTAATACAGCATTCCTGTTGTTATTGATGTAGTGAAAGTCACCATGCAGGCAAATGTAACCTGGAAAAAGAGTGCAAACTGTAAACAAAGTGAATAAAGTGAACCGATGCCAGGCCTATGAAGTTTTATCAAAGTTTAACTCATTTTACAACGCTACTGGTGTATTGACGAAATTTATTAATATTTTTAATAAATAGACACATATTTCATTTACACAAGTACTAAAGAGGCAGCACGAAAGTTTGTATATCATTTTCCTCACAGGTTGATGTGCAATTCGAATGCATTTATGCACTTCATCGTCTGCTGCGCATAATTGGATCTTTTTCGGAGATATGCGGGGATTATTCCAGAGCTTCAGGCATTTTCTCTTCCGCAGTGTTTCTTCACTCTTTTTTTTGCAATTATTGTAAATATTAATTAAATTCTCATTTTCAACGTAATCGTTATTTTTGTGTTTCCTTCTTGAATCTCTATTTTGCTATGCTACTCTCTGTAGCACGTTTATTTCAGACAATAAATTCTGATAAATTTTTTATTTAATTTTGAGTGTACTACCCATCTCATGAAGTTTTTTCCGATTTTGTAATCACCCTGTATTTAAGTATATGTTTGTGGGCGTATGAGTATTTTTAGTTCTTTTTCCTTTAATGTAATAGGTTTTTTTGGCGTAGTAAAAATTTTGTTCGCTTTATAAAAGTTTGATTCTTAATTTCATAGTATCATTCTATATCTAATACTCAGTCCGTTTCATAATATCAATCAGTTTCTATTTGTTTGGTGATCTGCAACGTAAGCACGTATAGTATTTTATGTGATGGTTTAGTAGATCACATGGGATGATGCAGGTAAAAATGTCACAATTCCTTTTAAATTTTATAAATTTGAAAAATTTTAAATTTTAATGCAAATTTTATTTTCAACTAATTATTTTAATATCACCAAAACGAATTTTGATTCCTTTGTTTATTCTTACTTTTATTTCTTTGGTTTAGCCTCTTTTTGGAATGAGGACTTTTACTTGTGTTGGGCTTTTTACCATTTTACCATAAAGTTATTATTCTAGGTAAGATGTGAGGAATACAAAATATTAGTATAAACACCCATTATCAATCCCAAGCTTAAGGCAGCTGTTTGAATTACTTTATTTCCATTTTTTACTTAACTGTTTTCTTTTCTTTTTTTCTTGAGTTATGCTTTGTAGGTTTTGTGAGGTATTTTTGCATATTATGACCTTTGTAGTAATTGAATGATTTTGTGTTGCTAGTTTTATTACATTTTAAATATAGGTAAGTCTTACATTGTTAAAAAATGGGTAATATATTATTAGGTTATGTATATTATTCATAGTATTCTTGAATATTTTTGTATAATATTAAATTTAAAACAATTGATTGATTAATTTTGATTGGTTTTAAGGGATATAGAGTAACAAAGGCTGTTATCCTCACAACAACTAATTGATTGAATATAAACGCCGCACAGAAAAGAACACGAGGGCTACTTCCGACGGACCTCGTATTCTTAAACATCTGTAAAGTGACGAAGATGATGCCAGAGCTGACACCTCTCTCCCACACAATACCTATCAGAAGACTTGGAGCCTCAACAGATTTAACGTACATCAACCCCGTGCTGAAATTTAAAGACTTTATTTTATTTTAAGACTTTTTCTTCTTTAATTTACAGTTTAGTCAATTTGTTTTAAACTTAGTGCCTCGTTTTTATTATATTTTATATGAATTTACAATATTTATTTATTTATTTATTTATAGTAATAACAAGTTTTACTAGTTTTAATTTTACTTTCAAATCTGGTAAATTTATTTTTGCTATAGTTTAATAATTTATTATTAGTTTGTAAACATTTTCTTATTGTACGACTATTAAACATAATTAATTACGGTTTCAATTAAGAAATTTGGTTTATATAATTCAAAATAATAATCTTTTTATTGAAGAATATGAAAGAAAAAATTAATACTTTATTGGAAATGAATTATGAAAAAATTATATATAAGACCTTCATTACTTAGAAGGGAAATTCAGATGGAAATATTTAAATATTCATAAGTATATGAAAGGAATTTATGCTTGCATTTAATTTAATTTAAAACAGGAAAGGAAAATTTAAATCTTTCGCAAAAGAGCAACTTCTTTAAATAACTATTTTGGGCCGCCAACGCAAGCACATTTAAGCTTGAAATCCTGGTTATGTTTGAAATATTAATCATACCTTTTTACTCCGAGATGAACAGAAGTATAACTATTTATTCCGGAAGGGAGGCATTCTTTTAAAATCATAAAACTAAAATTACAATACGATGAATTTTATGAAGAAAATTGGCTCTAAAATATTTTATCTTTAGTGTATGTATCATTTTATCCTAATTATTTTTATTTTAAAATATAATTTTATAGTACTTTTTGTTTATTTCAAGCAATGCGTTAATGTAAAATAATACACAAAAATATTTCAAAAATAATATATTATCTGTGTGAGTAACAATTCTGTGAATTTAAACGGAAATTACATTTCTAAATATTTGAAAAACTTTAATTTAACCAATGAAAAGGATTGAATATTTAGATATATGCATCCAAATCAAAGTTATTAATTATTCCAAGAAAAATAAAAAGAATCGTAAAAAGCCTCGTTCTCAACAAAACATAAATACATTTATCTTATATGAACTAATAAATAATATCGCAGTTATTTTACAAATTACCTTTTCATTTTAATGCACTATACAATAATTTTAATTTATTTTTTAATTAATCATTTGAAACCAGATATAAAATGAAATCTTCCGAGTAATTTAATTTATTTTCTGTATTTAAAAAATGAATACTTGTTCAATTCATGTTTTGTCAAGCCTTTGTATCAGCATAAAATCCTTTCTAAACCTTTAATCGATAAAAACGAAAGGAGTAGTACTAGAAGTAAACGAGAAAAATATTTTTTTTAAGATAAAAGCACATTTGTTAAATGACTCAGATCAATTAAATACTATAGAATTACTTATAATAAGCATGCATATTCAATTTTTTTACTTCACATTGCTATTTTTCATATAAATATTTATCGCGTAAAATTGCTACGATCTTTTATATTGCACTTCTCATCTGTTCAAAAACGTTCTACTCTCCAGTAGATATATCAAAAGCATTTCCAAAAAAACTATAATTAATTAAAATCAATGCAATATCTAAGAATAAATTATAAGATGATTGTACTTTGATACAATATAATTATTTTTTTTTCTTTCCGGTCCTTGTGTGCAATTCTTAAATGTTATTTTAATTTTTGTTGTTGTTGTTGTTTTTAGTTAGCTATAACTTTTTAGGGAACACGAGGTTTCTGATTTTATCAATTCATTTATTCGCTAACAATCAGAACAATTTTACTGGAAATATTTGGATAAAAATATTTTACAATGTGAATTGCAAAGTGAGAGGAAATATTTGATGTTTCAAGAAATATTAAAAATATAATTGCAGTTAAAAAGAAAAGAAATATAGAGAATTAATTTTCTCAATTTCTGGAAGTTATTCTTAAATATTTGAAAAGAAATTTTTTTTTGCATCAATTTAATAAAATTTGAACAAATACTGTATTTATTTTATTAACTATAACAACAATTTAGAAGAATTTCTTATAGTTTATACAAAAACGCATCATAAAAACTAAATATTAATATAAATTTAAGACATAAAATAATGTGCATGAAATTTTCGTTAGAAAGTATGCAATGTAAAAATTTATTTTTTATCATTCTTAATGATTGTATTAATTTGAAAGCGTTAAGCGAAAACACAAGTACACATGCAAATATATTAAAAGCATTTTAAAATATTAATATTTATTGTAGAATTTTTGAAGCATTTTCATTACAAATTTCATACAGTTTTTACTGAATTTTTTACTGGCTTTAGTGCCACATATTTTATAAAAATGTTATACTTTTATTTCTACTGATGTGATTTCTTCACTTAAATTTCAAATGAACGTACAAAAAGCATTTTTCAAGAATATTTTGGAATAATTACGATTAACATTATATTATTCCATTAATTGTTCATTTAATAGAAATATTTATTAGTTGAGAGAGCAATAATTTTAATTTCTAATACTGTCACTTTGAGGAAAATAATTATGTATCGTTATTTCAATAAAAATGCATTGATATTTTTCATCAAATGGAAAATGCAAATTTTTATTCTTGATAAAAAAAATTCAAATAAGTTAATTAAAAAATTCAAATAAGTTTATCAAAAAAATTCAAATAAGTTAATCAAAAAAATTCAAATAAGTTAATAAAAGGACATTAGATTTTTCAAGTCGAAACAAGGCAAAATTTGTAATAGATATCTATAATGATTTTCATTCGCATAAATCATATTATAAAAATATTTTTAAGAAAATAAGATATATATCATTTTTAATAATATTCCCATGAAATCTCAAGAACCATTAAAGTATTTATATTTATTTTAACAAAAGATATAACATCCTTGATATTTTGAAGTGAGAGAGTACAAATTTAAAAATAATTCAAATTTTTTAGTTTTCTTCGCCCATTTATAACACAATGTAAAATGCAGCGTTTCTAAATCTCTCACATACTTTGCATGCATCAATGTGTTCAAACAAAAGTAAGCTTTAAAAAAATAAAATATAAAATCAAAGGATGTAATTTGATTTTAATACTATTCTTGGAGTATTCGTATTCCATTGTAAAATCAAATACGATAAATTTATCTACATTAGAAATCAGAAATATTACATACAATCATATTAATTTTTTAACATACGAATGCTCAGTTTCCGAATGCTTTTTTATTGCAAAGATGTAAAACTGTTCTAAAAATATCCCTAATGTATGCTATTTTTTCCATATGGCCTTAAATACTAATATAAATCGCATTTCATGCTAGATAAATTTCTGCTATATGGATTTACACTCGTATCATCTCAATATCTTTAATATACATTCGTATCATTTCAATAGTTATCAATTCTTTATAACATTGGATTTATTTAAAAATAATTGAGCTTAAAAAGGAGAATGTGTCATATTTTATAACATTATACTTAAGCATACTTCTAGATGTCAATTAACTTGCAACAGAACAGTAATTTTTGAAATTCATACAAAATAAGGTAACTAAATGTTATTTTAACAGAAAAAAAATTTCAAGTTACAAATAAATTCTAATTACATTTAGAACTAAATGAGATAATGACCAGAATTTTAGTAATAATTTTAAAAAGATAGAAAATAAATAATACAAAAGGTTAGAATCATTTAGCTGAAACATTTCAGCAGAAATATCATAAAGGCAATTTAAATTGAAACAATAGTAAGTTGTAAGAAAATATCATTTGAAAATCAGCGTCAAATTTCTTTTTATGAGGAATCGTTAATTTAAATTAATGACTTTAAGCCCACTCGAACTAAACATTAAACTGAAATGCTAATTGAATAAAAAGTCTGACAAAAAATATTCTTTTTTAATAACTTTTTTATACAAAAATGTATTCTGAATTAAATATTGAATGTACAATTTTCATTTCATTTTTTAAAGTTATCTCTCCATTTTTGTCACTAAGATAAATAATTAACTCATTTGATTTTTATGTAATTATAACATTTTATGCATACAATAAATAAATTGAATTTAACAAATCGCAACATTCTGAAAAAAAGTTTTTAAAGTTATTAAAGTAAATATGCTTATTAGGATAAGTCGCAAGCCTACATTATCTTTACACTGAACCTTCGACAAAAACACATTTTAACGTTCTTGCATTATGATCTTAAGAGTTTAATGACATGCATTTATTACATACAAAAATAAGAAGATCGTTCAATATAAAATTCAATAATTAGTATTTTCATGTTTAGTTAATAAATTAGTCAAATTAAAGAAATTAATACTCACTTACAATGCAGAAATAAAAGCAAAAGAATTTATTGTGGTATTTTAATCATAACAGCAGGTTTCATAAAATGTCAAATTCAAGTTAATTTTTGAATCTAAATGAAGTGAAATGAAATAATGTGATAAAAATGAATAGCTTTTTTTTTACATTTATGATCATTAATTCTGTAATTTCTACAATATCAATCATTCAATATAGAAAAGTTTAAATTATAAATTAGATTAAACTTTAAACACACACACATTTTGAAATAAATAGTTATGGTTAATTGATATATGCGATGGCTTAATTATATATAACTAAACATAATTGTGAATTGAAAGCCATAAATTACATCTTTATTATGTTTACCCAATGTTTGTTCGTTGCATGGAACTTGAATATCAAAATTTGTTTTCTTAAAATAAATGTAAAAAGTTTTATGAAGCAGAAGTTTTTTTTAATGAATTATCACTAATATTAAATTTGAATGATGTAACTTTAGATGTCAAAATTAATGTAAAATTCAATCAAAATTATAATGATAGAGTGTTTAATATGTCTCATTGATTTTAATTTTAATTGAATTTTTCTTAAATATCAGCAGTAAAAGATCATTATAAAATTTTTAAATTGATTTGTGAATGGATTTCATAAAAAATTGAAATTTTTAATTATGTTTAGTTAATTGTTATATCTATAAAATATTTTAGGGTACGATACAGGATATTATAATCATTACTCAAAATCTTACTCAGCTAATTAATATATGTTGAAACAAACAACTTCCATTCTTCCTAGCAACTTTTCTTCTGATTGAATCAATGGAATTTTGACCATGAATTTCAAGAGGAGTAAATTGTATTTATGTTCTGCAAAAAATTGAAAAGAACATTTCAATAAGACTGGAAATAAAGAATTTAACTCAGCTTGATTTGATCACGATGCAAATTCTGTGCCGATATGAGTTTGTAACTTTACCTAAATTTCAAGTGAAATTTTGTCAAATTTAAAAATTTACTATATATTTTCTTTTAAATAAAATTACTGTTAGAAAACAGATGCAGAAAAAGGCTTTCCATTTGTTTTGAGGAGATTGATGCATGTTTGTTCGGTGGTTTCACATTGCTTATGTATACTTTTCCTTATCAAAAAGTACATTTTAGAAGAATTTCATAGCTCTAGTTTTATAAAGATCAAATATAAATATTTTTCTATTGCCTGAAATTGGAAAATATATACGAGAAAAGATATTTATATATATATATTTGTGTGTGTGTGTTCTCTTTGAGGTAGAAGATGCAAACATTCGAAAAAGGCTTAAAAATCTAAGGCATAAAGCCTATAGAAACCTAATATACAAAATAAACGAGCGTTACTCTTTTCAATAGAATTCATTTTTCAAATATTAGGAGCTGAATGAAAAAAGTCAAAAAATCTCTTGAAGCTCACGTATTTTCCATGACAACTTCTCGTTTCAAAAGGATAAATATTTTATGTTTAACAAAACTAAATTGTAAACAAGAAATATACTTGAAATATCTGAGTTTCATTGTTGTTCTTTTAGAATGATTTTTAGAACACGTTATCGAGAAAGGGGAATTTGATATATTTCCGAAAACCTTTTATCTACAAAGTCAAATCAAAGGCATTTTATGGCATTTTTCGATAAATTCAACGCGTTTTCCATATTTTCAATTGAACACTTGCATTTTGATCCATTCAAAAAGGAACATGACTCCATTTTTAAAAAGATTGAAATTGGAGCTCAAATTGAATGTAATATTAAAATACAAAATTCCAATATTAAATTCAAAATAGAACGAAAATTTAACCTTAGTTTTTGATGAATTAAATTGCGTCAACAATAGACTTTTTATTGGATGAACGATTCATTTATGTATGTTGTTTTAAATTTGGAAAAAAATAAACTATGAACTTCTTAGAAGTATAAAAGTTTAAGAAAATATAACACCAGATTTTTTTTTATTGTTTATGAATTTTTAATCATGACAAATATTTTTTGTTTATTTTAATTAACGCACTGGAAATCTATCTTATCGGTAGGTAATATTGATAATTTATTGTGTGACCTGATATCTCATTCGTTATAATCATACCACATCACGATAACTTTTTAATTAAAGACACAAAAGTGAAAATTGAAAAAATATAATAATAAAATAATTCCTGAAAAACCCAAAAGTCTTTTGAACTGATAAATCTACCATAGTTCTTTGTGAAGTATTTTATTGAATATTGTCGGCAATTTTCTATTTGCATTCTAAACATGGTAAATTATTCGCCTTTTAACCGGTTAAACTTCATTTGCTTAAGCCGAAAGTAAACGGGAAATTATATGACTTTGCTAGGTGCTCAAATATTTTACTGTTCCTTAGTGCCAAAGAATTCCCCTGATAAGTACTATGATGGATGACTCGATGAAAATCTCGTGATGATGACAACCAATCAACAGATGCAAGCCATTTGATCCTTTGAAACTCATCTAAGCCGACGATATCGCTATACTTAATCACGATGTAATGAGGACGGATGACAGCTAATTTTCAACCTCTGCAATCCATGTTGCTTTTGTCACTTCATTTATTTTAGAAAACTTGTTCCAGAAAGCACGTCTAGTTCTTCCTTGCATACTCATAATAAATTGTAATTTATTCATTACTGATGTCAAACAGAGAGAAGTTAAGCTATCATATTTATTAATAAATATGATTTGGAACTTACTCTTTTGTATAGAGTAAGTAATGATTTCAATATAAAAAAGCGCAAAATTTTTTTATCATTAAATGTAGAATTTTAAATTCTTTGGAATTAAAATCTAAACCATTCATATCTAAAAAATTCCTTCATAAAATAATTAAGAGAATTACAAAAAAGTTTTATTATCAACTCAGCAGATACTTTTTCTTACATTATGCATTATTTATCCGACTTAAACTCTAATTCTTTTTTATCTTAAAAAATAATAGATGTTTTTTTTTTCTGAGAAAAATTGCTACAATTTATAAATGAATGTTATATTTTGCAATGAATTATATTCATAACAAAGAACTCACATAAGAAAAATCAACTCAGTTAAGAAATTTTAAAAAAATGTTTTTTGAACTTAAAAATTTCATGATCTATTGTTTATTATCGCATGCAATAAGTACAAGTAAGTTTATAAACCCATTAATAAAGCGTGCATTTAATTATAAATTGTGAATAAAATTCTTTCACGCACACTAACATATATATATATATATATATATATATA